>OX465295.1:153788926-154388926 GCA_949987735.1 Leucophora obtusa | reverse complement strand
TCTTGGACATGGAGAAATAGCTGAAATAGAAATCGCAATTCTTCACTCTACTGTAAGTAATTTAATTAAATCCAATTAGTGAATACTAAATATTGCAGTGGAATATTTAAATTGTGTAAAAATATAAATTGAAGTGATAAAATGAAAAGGCAGACTGTTGTTAAAAATAATTAAAAGTTAAAGTAAAATCCTTCGAATTCGGTATTAAAAATTACGGTGAAAGAAGTGTCGGACAGAAAGTTCTTTTTAAAATAAGGAGAATCTAACCCCATCTGGTGAGCACTTTTTGAACTACTTTTTAGATTTATTAAATCCAAGTGATTAGAAAATGTGGCTAATATTTCTTTGGTCGCGAGCAAGTGTGCAAATAAAATTTATCAAAAAAAAAATGTATATCTGATAGCGAATTATATATGCAAACCACTTTTTTTGGTATTGTTAAATTTTGCTGGGAAAGAACCTTAAATATTTTTACTCATACTTACCACTATAATTTGGTATTGTAATTTCCAAAACTTTCTCGGTAGGTTGACGATCCATTATAGTTCGATTAGGGAAAAGTCGATCATTTTGGAATACTATAAATTTTAAAACAGTTTCGTTATCAACACCTGACGTTTTCTTGCTTAAATTATTCCATAGTATCAGTGGAAAATATGTGGCAACACGAAGATCACTTTCGCTTAAAAGCTGATCAAGTGATTGATTTAAATAGAGAAATCGGTAATAGTTGTTTGTATATGAATCATAGCGATATGAGTGATTTACCGATGAATTAACCCTATTATAAATAGCAACACCAGAAACATTAGAGCATGATGGATTTATAAAGAATAAACTGGCAAATTGATAAGTTTTATAATAAATGCCATCTGTTGTGTTGCCACAACTTTTTGTTGGTACTAAATGTTTGGCCATACAATCAAAATAGCAATCCACCGTTTTTAATAATATATTTGCAATTTTAGAATGACGTATTATTTTGGAATTTGTTTTCATTATATTGTTGGTTATATTTAATATTTCCGGTACAATATTTTGATTTTCATTTTTATCTTCAGTTAAAATTTGAAGCATTTCGGTAGCTAGTCTGATATCTGCTGGTAGGCGGACGGTTTGGGGGATTGTTAGTAGTTGCAGCATTTTATTAAGAGCAGGTTTTGGATTCTTTTTATATACGTTTTTATTTTCAATTATATTGCGCTGTAATGTATTAAGTTCATAAGTTATAACATTTTCACGTATATCCCGAATACAAGAAATATTTTTCAATCCATCATGCAAAGATTCCCACTGAGCTTTATACTCGCTGGTATTATATAAACATTTGCGTATAATGGCTAAACCACTTTTTTGTAGACAAGGTTCTTGTAAATCTGCTATTTCCATTATATTTACTGTTTTCCATTTATTTAAAAATTGTTCCACTTTCCCATTTTTCCTTAGGTAATTGAGTTCAAATGGTTCCTCTTTGCATTTGCTATTGATATCGCTACAATTAACCAATTTATTGTTTTCCGAAAAATCTTCCCATTTTCCATCTTGGGATGTTCCATCATAATAACAATTACGATGTACTGGTAAACCATTTGTACTAGAACATACACCTACTGTTATCTGAAATCCCGCATCTACTGGATACCACAATACTAAGGCACTTCGATCGATATTTTTACTATGATATGTTGTCTTATATATATTCTTTTGACATCTCTGAATTAATAGAATTAATAATATTTTCATAATTCTTTACTTTTCGTTAAGATTAACCCGAGAGAACTTGTTACTTCAAGTGCTTTTTAAAGACTAAATATATTTACACGAGATATTAATCTTGGTCTAAAACCACAATAAATTTAATTTATATGCATTTATACTGAAATTCCATGTATTTTCATATCCCAGCCAACTACATGGTCGCGGTGTAATGTGTTAAGCCCAAATTACTTGAACGTAAATGTAACGTGACGAATCAGCTGATTCAAGCTGCTTAATGAGAAACACATAGTGCTGAATACTAGACGTAAACGATTCGTAACGTGGCGGACATTTCTGTTGAAAACAGAATTTTTTCTCCGTTTCTACGTGAGAGTGCAAAACAGCTTTTAGTTGCATATCAGTGATGGCATCTGTGGCACAATTGTACCATGTTTGGCACAATCAAAGTTTGATTGGTACACTGGCACATTTTGGTTATTTCAAAAAATTATATAGAAATCTGGTTTATTTAAAAAAGAAATTCATTGGCAAAAACAATAAAAATTTTTTTTTAATTTTCATACAAAAACTTGTGTTTAAAATGGACACATACAATATTATATTTGAAAAGTAAACAAATTATGTAAATAAAAATCGATTGAATTCAGAAATAAATTAAATTTGGCATAAACTAATTTAATGATTGAATGAATCAAATGAGCTAAATTGAATCCGATTGCTTGTTATTTTATAAAAAATGTAAGTTTTGGTACTATAGGGGTCGAAAGTGTACTATTTTTAACCTGGTTGGTACTATTCTGAAAATCAAATTTATCATTCCTTAATAGCACGTTACATATTTTGAGTAACTTAGCAAAAATAAAATACCACATTACGAATCGTTCTCGTTACATTTACGTTCTAGTAACGAGACCTTTAGTGCTAATGTTCGTAACTACCAAATATAACGGACTAAGAACCACCTTACAGTAAGTACCCTACGGGGAATGAGGAGTCAATTGCCCTCCAAGGACCTATCCCGTGACCGGTCAACCGAAGGCATATTACTAAATTAGTACAAATATGAACAAAAGAAAATGAATCAATTTTCTAAGTATTTTCTGATTCGTTACTTTCACTGTTGCTTTTAAAAAACTTGACCAATACCGAAATAAAAAATAAAATTCGCGGCATATTTTTTAAAATATTTTTATTTATTTTACTCTTTTATTTATTTTGAACTTTATTTTTTTACGATTTGCTTATTTTAGCTTTTATTTTAAATTTTTATAATTATTATAATTATGGCCAACGCAAAAAACCAGTCAACTGCCATTAAAGGACCTATCTCGTGACTGGTCGATCGGGGGCATACTGAAGGCAGTTCCACTATATTTGTGTGTGTGTTAGTGTTGTTTTCTTTTCTATTTTTTTCTTTTCCATTTTTTTTATTTGGTTGTAGTATTTGTTTCTTCTTTTTTATTTGAACAGAAACGAAACATATATAACTTTACCATCAGCCAGCCATCACGCATAAGCAACATTAGCTCAGACGGTAGAGCGTTTGCCTTACAAGCAGGAGGTTGTGTTATCGAGCCCTACATCGACGCCAAGTAGATTATTTTTAATTCTTAATTTTGTATTAGTTTATTTGAAAAGCTATTTTTAGACACACCACCTTACTGTCACAAGGTGTCTAAACTGTGGCAATTGGTCATTTCCAATGACAACGCCATGTTAAAGTGATATATATGTCTCTTTCAAACAAAAAGACCGATCAACGACCGACCTCCGCCCCTTGGGACCTATCCTGCGTGTCATCTGGGACCGGTCCCTTTCCCCGTAGGGAAGATATTCTCTTTAAAAAATTTAAAACCATTTTGCACAAAAAACAAAAATCAATCGCTTCAAACAAAAAGTGTTTCACTAGATACCCTACGGGAAATTTTAACAAACTGTCACCGAACTGGCCCCTTTATATGAAATAGACTGGTCACTTTAACATGGCGTTGTCATAGGAGGTGGAAATTGACCCCTTGTGACATGTCACAAGACAAATCCTAGGACAGGTTACTGAACTCTCAATTTCAGGGACCTGTCCTGGGATTTGTCTTGTGACATGTCACAAGGGGTCAATTTCCACCTCCTATGACAACGCCATGTAAAAGTGACCAGTCTATTTCATATAAAGGGGCCAGTTCGGTGACAGTTTGTTAAAATTTCCCGTAGGGTAGTTAGAGATACTTGTGTGTTTTAACTATGAATGCGGCATCGTATAGTCGCCATAAAATTGATAAAATTTTGTTTTAAAAAGTTTCGCGAATTTCAATTCTGAACACGTATATTGCCAGTACAATTTTTTTCAACAGTATTTTTAACTTTCCCGAAAAAAAAAATATCAATACCCTCGTTTAGTCAATTATTTTTAAGTTTTTTAATATTCCAAAAAATTGCGACTCATACCACTTTCAAAATAAACATTTTTGTTAAATCGTTTAATATGAAAAAATAAAAAAATATTTGATAATTTTGAACCAAAATTATGTGAAAAATATTTCACGAAGAGCTCGAAATTAGGTTGCAATAATGAGGTAGCCACTGCAAAAAATTTAAAACCATTTAAACCGCTTTGAACCAAAATTGCTTCACTAAATACTTAGAAGATACTTTTGTGTTTTAACAATGATCGCGACATCTCATAGGAATTAATACAATTTTCCATGAAAATGGTAAAATTTTTATTTTAAATATTTTTGCGAATTTTTACTTTGAACACGTATATTGGCAATACAATTTTTCCCAATATGTAGTATTTTTAAATTGCTCGTAAAAAAATAATATCTAATACCAATATTCTCGTTCTATCAATTATTTTTAAGTTTTTTTCTATTCCAGAAAAATATGCGACTTATACCACTTTCAAAATAAACATTTTCGTAAAATCGTTTAATATGAAAAAACAAAAACAATTTTTGGTAATTTTGAGCCAAAATTATGTGAAAAATATTTCAAGAAGAGCTCAAAATTAGGGTTCGCAATAATGAGAATAATGAAATTTAAAACCATTTTGCAAAAAAAATAGTGCGAAAAATCAATCGCTTTGAACCAAAATTGCTTCACTTAATATTTAGAGATGCTTTTGTGTTTTAACAATGAATAATAATACAATTTACCATGAATATGGTAAAATTTTATTTTAAACATTTTCGCGAATTTTTACTTTGAACACGTATATTGCCAACACAATTTGTTTCAATAGTATTTTTTACTTTATCGTAAAAAAATAATATCAGTACCCTCATTCTATCAATTATTTTTAAGTGTTTTTCTATTCCAAAAAAAAAATGCGACTCATACCACTTTCAAAATAAACATTTTCGTAAAATCGTTTAATATGAAAAAACAAAAAAAAATTATTTGGTAATTTTGGGCAAAAGTTATATAAAAATCTTTCTCGAAGACCTCAAAATATAAGAACTATAAGAAATCAATCGCCTTTAACCAAAATTACTTCATTAATATTTAACGATTATAGCAATAAAATGAACATCGCATAATAATTAAGAAATCATAAAAAATTTTATTTGCTGAATTTTCGCGAACTTTAGCCTTCAACACGAATATTGGCAATAAAATTAAATAAATATTCCAATATTTTATTACTTCCCCATAACAAGTATCCCAAAAAATACGCGCGTTCAATTAATTATTTTTAAGTTTTTTTTCTATTTCAAAAAAAAGGTGACTCATGCCACTATCAAAATAAACTAGATACCCATTACCCGGTTTTACGGTCGACCGGTCTACCCGGTCAGACCGGTTTACGGTCCAGACCGGGTTTTAATACTATTTACAAAAGGCAGGTTTTTGGTACTTTTTAGCACAATATACTACAAAATATAAAAATTGCTAAAATTATGTAAATTTTATAGAAAAATAATCTATGAATTTTATAAAAATCGAATTTTGATAAATATTCATAGAAATTATAAATTTTTTTTCTAAATCGATAATTTTAAAGAAAATAAATTATATAAAAATCGAATTTTTATAAAATTCGATATATTTAAAAAAAATTGAAAATGTTTTAAAATTCGACAGATTTTTTAAAAATCGATAAATTTTTTAAAAATCAAAAAAAATTTTAAAAATCGAAAATTTTTAAAAATTTAAAATTTTTTTTAAAACATTTTTTTGTTCGGGGTCGTTATGGGCTAAAATTTTGCAAAAATAATCTAGACGTAATTCTGACTTAGAACTGTAAACTTGTTTTCAATGTGTGGAGCAAAAATATTCCGAAATTGGTTCTTAAATTCGGAAAGTCCTGCACTTTTCATGCATTTATATGAAAATGCCACGGTCTTTTTCGGTCCCATGTACGGCGTTTTTTTGTTCGGGGCCGTTCTGGGCTAAAATTTTTCAGAAATAATCTAGACGTAATTCTGACTTAGAACTGTAAACTTTTTTTCAATGTGTGGAGCAAAAATATTCCGAAACTGGTTCTTGAATTCAGAAAGTCCTGCACTTTGCATACATTTATATGAAAATGCCACGGTCTTTTTCGGTCCCATGTACGGCGTTTTTTGTTTGGGGTCGTTATGGGCTAAAATTTTGCAGAAATAATCTAGACGTAATTCTGACTTAGAACTGTAAATTTTTTTTCAATGTGTGGATCAAAAATATTCCGAAACTGGCTCTTGAATTCAGAGAGTCCTGCACTTTTCATACATTTATATGAAAATGCCAAGGTCTTTTTCGGTCCCATGTACGGCGTTTTTCTGTTCGGGGTCGTTATGGGCTAAAATTTTGCAGAAATAATCTAGACGTAATTCTGACTTAGAGCATTAAATCTTTTCTCAATGTGTGGAGCAAAAATATTCCGAAACTGGCTCTTGAATTCAGAAAGTCTTGCACTTTTCATACATTTATATGAAACTGCCACGGTCTCTTTCGGTCCCATCTATGGAGTTTTTTTTTGTTATGGGTTAACATTTTAACAAATAATCTAGACGTAATTCTGACTTCGTTGTTCCCAAACTGTTATCTGTTTTCATTTATCTGATTTAGTTTTCAAGATACGGCCGATAATCCAAATAAAAGCCCTTTTCTCTCTAGGAGGCTTAGTTTTCGATAAAAACGCGATCCTAAAATCTAGCAATGTAAGTCGAAATTTAGTTTCGGTATCGGGGTATTATGGGCGGGTTTTGACCTCTGGTGTAAACATTTTTCCTCTAGCTCTCTCAGTTTTCGCGATATGGACCATCAAAATTTTATTAAAGCGATTTTCGCATTTATTTTTCCACATGTAATTCATTATGACTTTCTTGTTCCAAAACTGCTGTCCGTTTTCATTTATCCCACTTAGTTTTCAAGATACGGGCGATAATCCAAATAAAAGTCCTTTTCTCTCTAGGACGCTTAGTTTTCGAGAAAAACGCGATCTTAAAATTCAAGAAAGTAAGTCAAAATTTGATTACGGTATCGTCGTATTGGTCGCGGGTTTTGATCTCTGGTGCAAACATTTTTGCAGTAGCTCTTTTAGTTTTCGAGATATGGACAATTAAAATTTTATTTATTATTTTTTATTAAGCGAACAAGGAAGTCATAATGAATTATATGTGGAAAAATAAATGCAAAAATTGCTTAAATAAAATTTTGATCGTCCATATCTCGAAAACTAAAAGAGCTACAGCAAAAATGTTTTCAGCAGAGGTCAAAATCCGCCCATAATACCCCAATACCGTAATCAAATTTTGACTTACATTGCTAGATTTTAAGATCGCGTTTTTCTCGAAAACTAAGCCTCCTAGAGAGAAAAGGGCTTTTATTTGGAATATCGCCCGTATCTTGAAAACTAAATAAGATAACTGAAAACGGACAGCAGTTTTGGAACAAGGAAGTCATAATGAATTATATGTGGAAAAATAAATGCGGAAATCGCTTTAATACAATTTTGATGGTCCATATCTCGAAAACTAAGAGAGCTAGAGGAAAAATGTTTACACCAGAAGTCAAAACCCGCCTATAATACCCCGATACCGAAACTAAATTTCGACTTACATTGCTAGATTTTAGGATCGCGTTTTTATCGAAAACTAAGCCTCCTAGAGAGAAAAGGGCTTTTATTTGGATTATCGGCCGTATCTTGAAAACTAAATCAGATAAATGAAAACGGATAGCAGTTTGGGAACAACGAAGTCAGAATTACGTCTAGATTATTTGTTAAAATGTTAACCCATAACAAAAAAAAACTCCATACATGGGACCGAAAGAGACCGTGGCAGTTTCATATAAATGTATGAAAAGTGCAAGACTTTCTGAATTCAAGAGCCAGTTTCGGAATATTTTTGCTCCACACATTGAGAAAAGATTTCATTATGACTTCCTTTTGGAACAAGGAAGTCATAATGAGTTATATAAGTAACATACATACGAAATTTGCTTTAATAAAATTTTGATGGTCCATATCTCGAAAACTAAGAGAGCTAGAGGAAAAATGTTTACACCAGAAGTCAAAACCCGCCCATAATACCCCGATACCGAAACTAAATTTTGACTTACATTGCTAGATTTTAAGATCGCGTTTTTCTCGAAAACTAAGCCTCCTAGAGAGAAAAGGGCTTTTATTTGGAATATCGCCCGTATCTTGAAAACTAAGTGAGATAAATGAAAACCGACAGCAGTTTTGGAACAAGGAAGTCATAATGAATTATATGTGGAAAAATAAATACGAAAATCGCTTTAATAAAATTTTGATGGTCCATATCTCGAAAACTAAGAGAGCTAGAGGAAAAATGTTTACAAAAGAAGTCAAAGCCCGCCCATAATACCCCGATACCGAAACTAAATTTCGACTTATATTGCTAGATTTTAAGACCGCGTTTTTCTCGAAAACTAAGCCTCCTAGAGAGAAAAGGGCTTTTATTTGGAATATCGCCCGTATCTTGAAAACTAAATAAGATAACTGAAAACGGACTACAGTTTTGGAACAAGGAGGTCATAATGAGTTATATATGTAAAATAAATACGAAATTTGCTTTAATAAAATTTTGATGGTCCATATCTCGAAAACTAAGAGAGCTAGAGGAAAAATGTTTACAAAAGAAGTCAAAGCCCGCCCATAATACCCCGATACCGAAACTAAATTTCGACTTACATTGCTAGATTTTAAGATCGCGTTTTTCTCGAAAACTAAGCTTCCTAGAGAGAAAAGGGCTTTTATTTGGAATATCGCCCGTATCTTGAAAACTAAGTGAGATAAATGAAAACGGACAGCAGTTTTGGAACAACGAAGTCAGAAATACGTCTAGATTATTTTTGCAAAATGTTAACCCACAACAAAAAAACTCCATACATGGGACTGAAAAAGACCGTCGCATTTTCATATAAATGTATGAAAAGTGCAGGACTTTCAGAATTCAAGAGCCAGTTTCGGAATATTTTTGCTCCACACATTGAAAAAAAATTTACAGTTCTAAGTCAGAATTACGTCTGGATTATTTCTGCAAAATTTTAGCCGATAACGACCCCGAACAAAAAAACGCCGTATATGGGACCGAAAAAGACCGTGGCATTTTCATATAAATGCATGAAAAGTACAGGTCTTTCTGAATTCAAGAACCAGTTTCGGAATATTCATGAATATTATTCATGTGGAGCTCAAAATAGTTTTTTCAACACCATAAACCCTTAAAAGCATTTTGCAAAAAAAATTGGCTTTAACTAAAATTATTTCATCAAATATTTAAATAGAATATGTACACAATAAATAAATTCGGCATCGCATAATAGTTACGGAAATTTACCATAGAAAACGTAAACATTTTTGTGTTCTATATTTTTGCGAATTTCCATTTTCAAGACGAATATTGACCATAAAATGTCTTCCAACATTACCTCGTGCAACAAAACCTCGTGCAATCAATTATTTATATGTTTTGTTCTATTTCAAAAATAGGGAGGACTCATACCACTTTCAAAATAAACAAAAAAAATTTGGTCATATTTAAAAGCACTGTCATTTTAAGTCTGGCAACCATTTGTAGATAAAAATAATCAGAACTTAGGGAAATATTATAGAATTTTAAAAAATATACAGTTTGTATAGAACCAATCAGTACTCGCTAAATTGTACTATGTAATTTCATAAAAGGTAGGTTTCGGAAATAGATGTGTAACTGATTCCCCTTGCATATTAGATCCGTGGAACTGCTTCCGGAACCAGTTCCATGGAATCGGTTGGAGTGGAACGAGTTGTAGACTTGGTGTGTTTGGCTACCGATTGTAAACGATATTCCTGGGATATAACTAGGGACGGGATTCCCGGGAATCCCGCACTTTTTCGGATCCCGCAATCCCGGGAATTTTGTGCGGGATTTTCCGGGATTTTTTTTATTCTTTTACAGAAGTTTTAGCTAGTATTATTTGCAATTTTGGAAGCTTTATTTTAATTTAAAGAATTGATTTTTTTGAAATAAATTTAAACAAAAAATATTTAAAATTAAAAAAATACGATTTACAAGTTAATAAACTGAATTAGGCCAAATTGTTTTTGGATGTTAGTTGAATTTGGTTTAGTTAAACCAAAAAAAAATTTATGAGCCATTATCAAGTTTACCAACAAAAATAATTGTACTTCGGAAAAAATTTTTTTTTTTAAATAATGATCTTTGTTCAAATAAAGCAACATTTGTATAGGCTGGTTTGCACTATAAGATTTTCGGAAAGATTTTGCAGCCTTGCCTATATGTTTTGCATGTGTACTAAAGTAAAATCGTACCAAAAATCTTATAGTGTAAACCAGCCTTATACAACATTCCAACATCATTATTTCAGTTCCAAATACAAATAATATTTTCAAATTTTCAATTGACATAAGTATTTTGAGTTACTTTTATTTAAAATAATTTCATTTAAAATTCAATTGCTATTCCTTTATTTCAATTGTGTTTTTTACAATGTTTTAAAAATAATCCATCAGATGATTTTTAAAATTATTTTGGATTTTTTTATATGTTAATTTAAAATGCCAATATGAAAATTAAATAATTTCATTTTAAGTAGTCATTGAAGGAAACCAATTAAAGTTAAAAAACTATTTAATAATTTTTTAGTGTCTATTTTTATAAAACGATTTAGGCGAATTTGCCTAAAAATTTGTGTGAAAAATACTCACTTTTAAACTTTTTTATAAAAATAATGCCAGGCCGATACTTGTGAAAATCTACGTAGAAAGATACAATATATCTAGAAATAAAATTTTTTGGATTTCATATTTAAGAAATATTTTAGCAACAAATCGATCTTAGTTCTGACTATAAAACTGGTCCAATACAAGTTTGCACCCATTAACAATTCCAATATATCCTGAAAAAAGGGATGAAGATAAAATACCCGTGTCCTTAACTTTTTCTATATCAATTGGTTTAACCGTTTAAACCGCGAATTAATATTTAGTTAATATATTTCTAACAGTTTTTTTAAAATTAAGACGGCCTTCCATATAAATATATTACCTAAATATTAATTCATGATTTAAATTGTTAAACGAATTGATCTAGAAAAAGTGGAAGAAATGGATATTTTACATTTAGCCCCTAGATCCCGGGAAATTCTGAAAAAAATCCCGCTGTCCCGGGAAATGAAAAAGTCCGGGAAAAGAAAAACCCTAGATATAAAACTTAAATGTTTGCTAGTATATTCTGTTATCCGAATGGTAGCTGAGATTAGTATATAACCGCAAATTATAATCTCATAAATAAATCATTATGATACAATGAATATTCTTAATTATGGCTTCTAGGCTAGATACCGAACAATTATAACTTTAGTCGTAAGGGAACTTTTGTTGGGACAAGTTTTAAATATTAATAATTCCGGCTGTATGAGTATTAAAATGATACTAAAACTAATTTTACTTCTTCTGTATTCAGCAAGTGTTTTTGCTGTCCAAAAGTGTGAAAAGGATTTACTAAAAACATCATTTCGTAACGGAAATATTGACTTGAATGTCCTATTAATATGGTATCCTGTTGAATCCGGATCGCTACATACGATGCAATTGTGTTTAAATGAAACTGGTCTGCCAATGCAACGTTATTGTTCTTATGATCGATCATCTGCAATCGGAAAATGGAATGAAATACCGAGAAATACGAAATTTCTTAATTGCAGTAATATTGATAGCACTTGTAAAGAGGAAGAATTTGAACATAATTATATAATGAAGAATGGTGTTGTAAAGAAATTTACGAATAAATGGAAACCAGTGAAAATACAGGAGATAGCTGTATTACAGGAGCCATGTTTACTTAACACTGGCTTACCGGTAACACGGAAATGCTTATATAATCCAACCGACTATCATGCGCAATGGGAACCAATAAGTGGGGATTTAAATAATACTTCTTGTCTGCGCGAAACAGTACAAGAATTAGTTACCTATGATCTAAATACTTTATATAATAATGTTAAGGATGATAGAAAAGAAAATAAGGTAAAAGGTAAAAAAGTTGCTGACAAAATGGCAGAGCTACTTACTACACCAGAAACTGTTCGCTTACCAGCAGATATTAAATTATCAAGCGACATTTTGAAAATTATTACCGAAAATGATACGAAAGAAAATCTTGTAACGGAGGTACTTAATATAACGAGCATTATTATGGGCACGGAATCGAAAATTATCTCTAAATCAGAAGAACTGAATGCTACTTCTACATTTTTACATACCATTAATAAATATTTTAATGATATTGCTAAACGTGTAGTGCCAACAGAAAATTGTAAAAATATAACTGATGGTGTAAGTTATACGCAATCCGAAGGTTTGACAGTATTTTTTATAAATCCATCATGTTCAAATATATCTGGTGTTGCCGTATATAATTCTTTTAATTTAAGATATCAGCGTCATCATCAATATGATGAACATACAAATCGCTATTATCGTTTTCTCTACTTAAATCAATCACTTGAGCAGCTTCTTAATGAGCCTCATCTTCGCTTGGCAACATATTTCCCGCTGTCTCTATGGGAGAACTTAAAATCAAAAACAGCCGGAGTTAATAGTGAGACAGTTTTAAAGTTTATGGTATTTCGGAATGACACACTTTTTGCCAATCAAACCAAAATGGAGCGACAACCATCTAGGAGGGAAAGGATTTTGGAAATTTCTATACCAGGTTATAGTGGTAAGTATAAGATCGATATGTAAGAACTATTTCGTCGTCGAAAACCCAAAAGTACGTGTCATCAAAAAATCAAAATCGGTTTTTTGGTTGATTCTGATTCATTAGGTTGATTTACATCTCAATATTTTTTATTTGAAAAAATATTATGCGGCTTGGAACAGGAACGAACTCCGACTTGTTAATCAGGGATGGAAAAGGCTCACTTAATCGGGCTCTCATACAAAAAAATGTTAAATCGCTCTTACATATTTAAAAATCTAAGTAACTAAGAAATAGCTTCCCCTTTGGCTCGTTAAAAAAAATTAAAATTAAATATGTAGATATTAGCAAATATTAGCACAAATTGCGAAAAAAAACATTTGCAAAAAGGAAAATTTTTGCATCAATATATTTGTTTGCAGAATCTAAATCGCTGATTATGTTTCCTAATTAATTTTTTGTACCACAAAGTCTTTTTTCGCGTTCCGGTTTTATTTTGCAATTTTTTAAGTACGTTTCTTTTTAATTTATAATCTAGTGACTATAATACACATTTCATACAACAAAGTTTGGTAGCTAGTTGCAAAAAAAAAATCGCGAAAAATAAAATTTGCAAAAGAAAAATTTTTTCATCAATATATTTGTTTGCAGAATGTAAATCGCTGATTAAGTTTTTTAATTACTTTTTTGTAAAATAATCGCGGAAAGCGATTATTTTATAAATTTATAATCTAGGGTCTATAGTACCAATTTTATACACAAACGTTTGGTGCTTAGTTTGCAAAAAAAAAAAAAAATAAATCGCGAAAAAAATATTTGCAAAAAGGAAAATTTTTGCGTCATTGTATTCACTTGCAGATTGTTAATCGCTGATTGAGTTTTTTAATTATTTTTTTCTACCACAAAGTCTTTTTTCGCGTTCCTCTATTATTTTGCAATTTTTTAAGTTCGGTTTTTTAAATTTATAATCTACGGAGTATAATGCCCATTTCATAAAACAAAGTTTGGTGGTTAGTTGCAAAAAAAGAAAATTTTGGCATCGTTTGCAGAATGTAAATCTTTTAATTAATTTTTTGAACCCCAAAGCCTTTTTTCGCATTCCGAAATTATTTTGCAATTTTTTACGTATGGTTTTTGAAAATTCATAATCGAGGGCTATAATACTGTTGGAATAGTATAATTCCATAGTATAGTTCCATTCTTGATTTTTGTAACTAAATTATTATTTTCCATCCCTGGTTACAATCGATGTTTTGAGTCATACAAAGAGCGCACATAATGACCCTGCAAACATTTAAAAGATACCTTCCAAGAAGATATTAAAGTGATATCTTCTATTTGTCATTTGAATGAAAATAATCAAGTAGTATTTACTTTGAAATTGTCTTCCTTTTATCACTTGGAAGATAATTCGGCGATATTTGTAAAAAAATAATTAAAAAATTTTATCTTTTGCCATAACTTTTTATGACAATATTGCGGCAATATCACCTTTGTATCATTTGGAAGATAAAGCAAATTTGTTTGAAATCTTTTGTTAATTTGGAAAAAATTAAAACTAAATTTGTACAAAAACAATCAAAAGATATATAGGAACTAAACTCGTAAAAAGTTAAGATTAATTGCGCGGGAAAAATCGGCTAAGATGAAATCAAGATAATTTATAAGTTGGTCAATGGATTATGTATGCAGATATTGTTTTTCAGGCTTAAATTTAATAATGAAAAATATAAGTCGTTTTTTTTATTGTACCGGGAGTTTATTTAGCGATATCCCTTTTATCTTCCATATGAGTTATTGCTTTCCTATTGCCTGGAAGTATTGTTTTAGTGTAACAGTTGTTTCCGACGGAGGAAACTTCGGGAATACGAAATTGATATTGCCAGCAATAAATGTTTTCTTCCTGGCGATATGTTCGGAGAATCTTCTTCGTATTGCCATGTTTGCTGGGTGATATTGGTTTGGGTATGTTCCTGTTCCAAGGCACATAATAGAACAAATGCTTTCTCAGTGATAGAGAGTCCCCCAATCTCTTTATTATGTATACTCTTTGGTTTAGCCCATATTCGATAATTTGTTTTTATATCTGAAATATTTTTCATTTTATAACGTTTACTTCTCCTGTAAAATTAAATTACGTACTTTTGGATTTTCGACGGCGATTAATTACAAATATTTGGGAATAGTAACCTGGAATTTTGTTACAATAGGTTATTAGCACTCACTCTTCTTGAGTCCCCTAGATCCGATTTAATAATATTAGTTCAGGACTCGTTCTGATAGATATGTGTTATAAAAATTGGAACTTTATAACTAGTTCCAAAACTGATTCTATAAAAACCAGTTCTTCTTCAGAGTGATGGAACCAGTTGCATTTTTGAAAATCATATGCAAAAAATATTTATGGGACCACGTCTGACATTTACAAAACTCAAAGTTATGTTTATTTTGCTTTGAAGTATCCGTAGACAGAAAAAGTTTTGTACCCACATAGCCTTTGTTTTGGAATCAGAGTTAGCACATTTTGAGAAATTTTCGAAATATAAGTGTAAAGATCGCTTTGGAAAAAATTATCTCAAACCCGAAATATTGCGATTAAATAAAAAAGGAATCATACCCCCTGGCTTAAATTACATCTAAAATATACATATAAATTTGGTGGCTGACAAAAACCGCTAAGTATGTACAAGTATTTTTAATGTCTTCTTAACCACACACAGAAAAAAGCAGGCACCAACCAGGCACCTGTAAGCATTTGGAAGATATCTTCCAAGGAGTTTTATTAAAGCGATATCTTCTATTTTTCATTTGAATGAAAATAATCAAGTAGTATTTTGAAATTTTCTTCATTTTATCATTTGGAAGATAAACCGGTAATATTTGGAAAAAATAATTAAAATATTGAATTTTTTGCAGGGTTGGCAGGCAATACCGCTAAAATACCGTTATCGATTCAAAACCCTTTCAACTGACTACCGTTACCCCTAAAATACCGTTACCGAAATAACCGAAATACCGTTATCCTTAAAATACCGTTACCGAAATAACTGAAATACCGTTATCCTTAAAATACCGATACCGAAATAAACAAAATATCAATACCCTTAAAATACCGTTACCGAAATAAATGAAATACCGTTACCCCTAAAATACCGTTATCATTATTTTTAATTTTCTGCTTTTGGTAATTGCACGGGGGTATTGAGTATTTTTCGTACTTTAAGTTGGTAAATTGGTTTTGTTTTTAATCTCGTTTGCTTTTTGTAAAAAAAATTGCGGGTTGCATCGAAATAACTGACTACCATTATCCTTAAAATACCGTTACCGAAATTACTGAAATATCGCTGACCTTTAAATATCGTTACCGAAAGAATCAAAATACCGTTATCCTTAAAATACCGTTATCGAAATAACTAAAAAACTGTTATCCTTAAAATACCGATACCGAAATTATTGAAACACGTCTGATCCTCTTTGCATTCTAATTCTGACTGACTTTATTTCATTCTCTTAGGCCCGTTAACTTATCTCAATTATTACCCTGGTTAAGACCTCTACTAGCCTTAACCACTGGTAAACATATTTTTTGAATAACTTATCTAAATTTTAACCAAGCATTTCTTCTAACCAATGCTAAAATTTAACCATATAAATTTATGTGGTTAAGAAACTTAACCAAGGCTATTTTAGAACAATTCACCCTACATAAGATATTTTAATAAATTAAGCTTGTAATGATAATTAAAAAAAATAAAAAATCTAAAGCGCAGTTTTAACCAAACTTTGACTAAGAATCTTTTATGATACATATAAATATTTTCGATGTGCATTTCCCCTTCTGTACTTAAAATCGTGCACAAATTTTTGCTATTAAGGATCTAGGTTTGTGTGATAGCTTACAGAAATTGGCCTCATATAAGGAAATAGGAAAAATTTATTTTTTATTGGTTCAAGGAGCCAAAATCTGTCTTGAATAATCAAAAATTGTGACCAATATTATAACAATTTGACACGAATTATACACCTCTACAAAATTAAAAGTCGCTGTCGGTAGAAGCTTGGTACATACTTTTAGTATTTTACTTGCTGATTCTAAATCTCCATTCCGAATTCTGTATCACCTCTCAATTTAGAGAAAATCGTGATTAAAAACGCGAAAAATAGTCTTTTACGTATTTTAAAATACTATACAAAACGCATTCAAATAGCTTAAGACTTTTTGTTACGATGGTAGTAATGAATGAATTTTGTTCTCTAAAATACATAGGAAAATATTTTTTTAATTTGTGTACCGTTATAGGAAAAAATTATTTTGAAAACCACTCTCAGAAAAACAATTATTCCATCAATTTTGGGTAACTTACATTTAATTATTTGGAATCAGAGTATCAAATTCAAAATGAATCATGTATCAAAGCTCAAGACTACAGAATGAAGTACAAGACTACTGAATTTAATTCTTTAATTTAAAAAGAGCGCATAGAAATCACTCGAATTTACGAAATGTGAACAGACCATGTTTTAGATATTTTAAAAGTATGTGAGGAACCCCTGGATAACCCACAGTTTTGACTCGCAATTACAAAAATATACAAAATCATGCACAGCGATTATTTTTCTACTCACTTTGATCACATAAATTGCCTTAATTTAATAATCTATCACAAAATTTCACTATTTTTTTTTTTAATTTTATGCGCGAATCTTTCCGCGGTTGTCTCAATTAGCACGAAATACTTATTAATAGTTCACATAATCCACTTTTATTTTATAGACTTACCAAATGGATTTATTTAAATCACCTCTCGTAGTATGCAAAAAGACACAATCATTTTATAGCATTTAGCGACCGCGGATCTTAAAAAAAACGACGTGGTCAAGTGTATTATTTTTTTTTACGACCAGAAACACACAAAAAACCGCGAGAAGAACTTTTAATTTTCCCGTATTGAAAAAAAAATTTTTTGTTATTAACTTTTTTTTTACTTTTGTTTTTATTCTGACATTTCATACTAAGGTTAACTACCCAGAGTTAAAATATTGATAAGTTATTATGGGAAAATTTTAATAGGGATAAATATTTAGTATTGGTTAGTTACCCATGGTTAAGGTAAAGTTAACTTCTCGAGAAAAGTTAATGGGCCTTAGTAATACATATTTCATTTTCTTACTAATACTAAAAGGGTTACCAGGCTTACATATATAATATTGACAAGATATGACAGCTCTTCCCCTTGTGATTAAATTAGTTAATGTTTAAGGTAATCTTTCCACCGCTCCGGCTCTCTTCTGGAACGTGCGGATCTTCGCACAGCTTCGTCTAACTCGATATTTTCAGAAGTCATAACTGTTGTTTCGTTGTTGATCGGAGGTTCTAGAAGAAGATTCGTTACCACAGGTGATGTTGGGTTAGAGGAATTAGCAATTTGACTAATTGGTGGGTTATTAGCAAGGGTCTCTGTTTCGATTGTTGCTTTGACAGCATTTGTGTAGGCGCGTTGGCAACGGTTGTGGTGGCTGTTGTTCGCCGTTGTATGTTTGTAGTTTTAATACGATCATCGGTTCCTATATTGCTTCCAATTCGTCGCATTTGATCCACATGACGTTTCCATACTCTTCCGTCATCCAGTTTAATTTCGTAGTGCAATTTTCCAAACGTTTTTGTGATCAAACCAAATTTCCATTTCTCTTTTGATACGTAATCACGAGCAGCAACTCTATCTCCCAACGTAAAATTTCTTGGCGGTTCCGTTATATATATATAGAATTTTGTTCCTCGACAGGTATCATAAGATCTAATTTAGTTCTAATTTGACATCCCACATTAGATGTGACTTCGATTTTTCAGTCACTGGGTGTATAGCTCTTCGATAAGCAATTAGAATGTTTGCAATTTCTTTTTTCATTTCTGATGGTTTGCAGTTTGCAGCGTTTAATTTATTCTTGATGGTTTGCACGAATCTTTCCGCTTGATCGTTTGTGGCTGGGTGGTAAGGCGCCCCCATTTTGTGTATGATTCCATTGGATTTCAAAAAACACTGAAACTCGTCCGACTTAAATTGTGTTCCGTGGTCAGTGACAAAAATATTTGGAAGTCCAAAGGTAGCGAATATGTCTCGGCATATTCTAAAAGTCGATTTAGCAGTGATATCGGGAATGATGTGGACTTCTGGCCACTTACTGAACGCGTCAATCAAAATAAATAAATATTCACCTTTAAATGGCTCTGCAAAATCGGCGTGTACCCTTTCAAAAACTTTATTCGGGGTCTTCCAAAAATGGGCAGGCATCACTTTTTAGGCTTCGGGACGTACCGATTGGCATTGCAGACAATTTTATACTAAGTGTTCGATATCACGATCTAGGGATGGCCACCAAAAATAAGCTCTAGCTAAAGTTTTCATCTTGGTCATTCCAAAGTGTACGGCATGTAATTCATTAAGAACTCGTTGTCTAAAAACTTTAGGTATGTACACTCGAATACCTCGCAGTAGACAATCTTGCTGAAATCCGAACTCTGTTTGTTCGATGTTGAATCGGTGTTGGCGATCGCACTGGCGGCCCACTTTTAAACAATCACGAAATATCTTCGTTTTTTGATCTGCTTCTGTCATCGCACTCAATTCTGACACAGTTACTGGTAAATTTTCTATCATTCCAAGTTCCACGACATTTATGTCATCATAATCATCGCCAATTAAATTGATTTCAATAGCGTTTAAATCATCAACATCATCACTTTTGTTCTGATTCGTTAAACATGACATTGCGTCAGCATTTCCGTTATCTTTAGACGTTTTTACTCTAATTTCGAAGTTGAAAGATTCCAAAACTATTGCATAATGCTGCATACGAGGTGTTGAAAGTAGTGGCAATCCCTTTTTGGTGAAAATATCTGTGCGACTGGTTTATTATCTGTTACCAGAGTAAACTTTCTACCGAAAAGATACTGGTAGAATCTCCGAACACCAAACACGATTGCGAGTGCCTCCTTATCTATCTGGCTATATTTTTGTTGTACTTTGGAAAGGGTTTGTGAAGCGAACTGTAGCGGTCTTTCTGTTCCATCTTGCATTTGATGACTTAGTACGGCACCGACTCCATACGGGCTTGAATCCACTGCCAATACTAATGGCAGTTTGGGATTGAAGTGTGTCAATACTATATCCGACTGCATCTGTTCTTTCACTTGCTGCAGTGATTTTTCACATTCTTCGCTCCATCTAAATTCAACGTTTTTTTGTAACAACCGGTTTATGGGATATAAAACAGTGCTTAAGTTTCTAAAGAATCGTGCATAATGAAATAGCGTCACCCTTAAAATACCGTTACCGAAATAATCTAAAATAGCGTTACCCTTACCGATAACCGCATCGTTTC
This sequence comes from Leucophora obtusa, assembly GCA_949987735.1. Classification (NCBI taxonomy): domain Eukaryota; kingdom Metazoa; phylum Arthropoda; class Insecta; order Diptera; family Anthomyiidae; genus Leucophora; species Leucophora obtusa. Next base: position 154,368,677 of record OX465295.1, on the reverse strand, counting down.
GGTTAGCATCCATGATTTTTTGCTATAATTTTTTATGATAATATTGCGGCAATATTACACTCTAAAAAATGTTTGTAAATTTACTACTATAAAATGGGTAAAATTTTGTTTAATTTTACGAAAATTCGGTAAATATAAACCAAAAATGCGTAAACTTTTTTATACACATTTTCATACGCAATAATACACACACAAAGTATTTTTAGACATTATGTGCTTATAAATAAACACATTGTGCCTAAAATTACTATTGTTTTGTTAAATAAAATTTTTACGCACAAAGTTGGTAAATATACTATCCAATAATAGTAATAAATACTCTGACATTTCAAATTGGAAAAAATTTAAAAAAAATTATTAATAATAAAAAGAAAAAGCGAAAACGGATTATTTTTTGTGAATTACAACATTTCCACAAACACATTAGATTCTGGAAATAGCAACATAAGCATGAAATTGTTTTTGGTAATTATTATTAACGCATGTGGTAGTCTAAACCTCATTTAAAAATTGAAAACGCCGTAAGAGAGACACGGCCTACGCAGGAACTACTGGGTGCAATAACTCCTGCTCAACAAAATGCCTTCTTTGCAAGGGAGGCAGTCAACCAACAACCGTCAACAATAACGGGAGAAAACGCCGTAAGAGAGATACGGCCTAGGTAAAACAACTGGGTACGATGACTCCTGCTCAACAAAATGCCTTCTTTGAAAGGGAGACAGTAACCGTCAACAATAACGGGAGAAAACGCCTTAAGAGAGATATGGCCTACGCAGGAACAACTGAGTGCAATGACTCCTGCTCAACAAAATGCTTTCTTTGCAAGTTAGGCAGTACTCAATGAATACTGACTTTGTTGAGCAGGAGTCATTGCACTCAGTTGTTCCTGCGTAGGCCATATCTCTCTTAAGGCGTTTTCTTCCATTATTGTTGACGGCTACTGCCCCCTTTCAAAGAAAGCATTTTGTTGAGCAGGAGTCATCGCACCCATTCAATAGTTATAACAAATTTTTATATGAATTTTATACAAATGCTTTAAGATCCCAAAACGACTAATTTGGACAAAACGATTATGAGAGAATGACTCGGATATTATTATTAATAAAATACGTACTAAAACTTAATTTGTTATTTTATTTAAAAAAATTTTTGGGTGGTGCTTAAAGTTAGCACACCTGTTGTAAATGTACGCATTATATTTTATTTTTACGCACTTTCTGTGGATTTTTGCGCATTTTTTGTGGATTTTTACGCATTTTATACGTACATTTACACGTGAAACGTGCTTTTTTACACACATATTTAGTAAATTAACACACTAATTTCAAAATTTCATTTAATTTTTACGCACTTTCAATGTAAAATTACAAATTATTTGTGCACCAACTTAAACGCAATGTGCGTATTTTTTTTCAATTACGCACATAGAGTAAATTTACCCAATTTATAGTAGGAGTTCAGTTTCCTACTATAAGTAGGGTAAATTTCAACAGAACTTAATTAGAGTGTACCTTTTCCGGATGATAAAGAAAATTTGTTTGAAATTTTTTGTCATTTTGGAAAAAATAAAAAGAAAATTTGTACAAAAACAACCAACAGATTCCTTGAAAAAATCAAGATTTAATGCGCGGAAAAAATTGGCTGCAATGAAATTAAGATAATTAATGTGTTGGTCAATGGATTATGTATGCAGATTAGGGTGGCAGGTATTTTACAAAATGTTGAATTTCGAGATGCGCACATCCTTATTTTTTTACAGTTGACCAAAAAAGCATATGGTGAAAATTTGAGCCAAATTGGACAATTTTAAACCGCGGCACACAGAGGTCAAAGGTCAAATTTCGGGAAATTTCACTTTTTTACAAAGAAATAATTCTAAAAGTCATATTTGCCCGAGTAATTTAATGAAAATTTGTAATTGAGTTCTTTTATGTTCATTTTTCTTATTATGATAATTTTTGTTGCAAAATAATTAACACCCTTATTGCCCAGTGGTCAAAAATGACCCAATTTATACAATTTCGATAAATAATCATACAAAAAGGCCTAATTTTAATGAGTTTTACTAAATATAAACAATATATCTACGGTCACAAATTGATACCACAAAAGACTGATTTTAAATTTTCAGATAACTAAATTATGTGTAATTAATAAGTTTCTTCGGGTACTTAATATAAAGTGAAGGAAATGGCAATTAAGTGGTACCCTTTACGATTTTCGACACTTTGAAAACTTTTTTTAAATGTTAACCCTTAATCTGACCATTTAGACCATCTCTGTTTAATTGCATTCAAGTTTGTTTTAAAAACGTAAATGTGATTTCTAACAATATGTACATAATTTAACATTATTGTATTCAGTACATGGATGATAAAGTTAGTACTATAGTACTTTTATGGTACTATTAGAACCTCAAAAGTACTATGGTACTCCTATGACTTATTTAGTAATATTTACAATATTTTCATATTTTATTTTTTTTAATTTTCAATTTTTTAATTTTAAAATGAAGAAATTAACTATCGGAGTTTAAAATAAAAAAGTATTGAAAAAGCCAAGTAAAAGATTTTAAAATATATGGAAACTTAATTCTGTGAAAAAAATTATTAAAGTATATTTACAAAAATATCAAAAATAAGGCGAATTTAGATTTTTCGATAATTTCGTATTTTTTATTTAAAAAATCCTTAATAATCGCAACTGATAACCAAGAAGTTGCGTTCATCGATGGTTATGTTAATTGAGGTGGTACTTAATTTAATGGTTGAATAAATCAAACTAACTAACTTCATCAAATCACTTTAAAATAATTTTCGCTTTCAAAGGAAATTGAGTAGGACTTTCAACTTCATTGAAATGAAAATCTGAATCAAACGTCAGCACAAAGTTATTATATTCCTTACCACATAATTCATGGTATAATTCCATAGAAACAAGTTTAACAAGTTCAAACATCGATTTTTCCGATAGTGGAAAGGATCGTAGTTCCGTGCTTATGCTATCTATTACGTCTGATATTCTAGTTCCTAAATTGTAAATATCGGCCCGACAGTTTGCGAGATACAGCCGAAATGATGATCTTGATTTTTTCGGGTTTTTTATTTCTTTTTTAACTTTACATTGGTTCCAACCGAATCGTTCGGTTGCTGCAACCGAAAGTGGTTTGAAAAAACCTTAACTTTTCGAATTTTTTCGAGTACAAAACGCTGTAAAATGAGCCGGGAGCCAAACTTGAGCCTGGGTCTTTGCATAGAAGGATCACTACCTCATTAACGAATAAAATTATTTAGGTCCCGTGGAAGAAATTGTAAAAAAATGCTGTGATTTGGTTATACCATTAAATACCAATGCGTTCAATATCAGATAGGACCTCGTCATGATTACTAGGTCAAAATATGGATAGATTTTAACCATTTTCAGTAGAGTTAGTAATCGATGCTGTACCAAATTTTGTACCAAATTTTGTCAAATTATCTTTTAAAATGCGAACTACTTATAGTTTTATTATAAAAATCGTTCATTTTATAAGAACAGACGAACCGACATCATTAACACCAACTCAATACACCCATAGAGTGGTGTAGAGTACATAAAATATTTTTTGGTACTATGGAGGTCGAAAAAGTACTATTTTTTAAACAGGTTGGTACTATTTTGAAAATCCCATTTATCATCCCTGATTCAGTATGTACTTAACGATTAAAACGAAATGTTGGTTTAGAAAATTATGAGTATTTTCGTGCTTGCTCCCGGCACTTTACTTTGTAATTTTGTAAGAGAAGAAAAGAAAAAAAAATTATACCTAAAACTAACTTAAAGATACATTAAAACTGACTTAAAAACTATGTGTAAAAAATATACAAACGTTGTCAAGGACTAGCCTCTGTGTGTACCGGGAGTAATGCTGACAAAGAAACTATGAACCAGCGACGATTCCGATTCAGTAATTTAATTACTACGCTCATGTAGTAACCTAAAAGGACAGAGATATTAATACAGAGGTATTACACCAACTTATATCTCGTTGCCCAATTACAATTTCTCTTAAAATATCGTTATTGTGTTAGTTTAAATTATCCAAAAACCGTCTCATAAGAGTTAAAGTATACATTCCGAATGGAGTTACATGGGATTCATTATAAATATAACGATTCGAAAAACGTTTGCTATAGCCCTTAAAATGCTTTCCCATACATAAACGAAGAATTTTGCGCTCCAGAATTTCAAATTGTTTCATTATCGTGGGAGAAATTGAGAACCAAATAGGAAATGCATAAACCAAGACCGGCCTGATACTGACCTTAAAAATTAGCAGCTTTGTTGCTACTGGTAAATATCTACTCAAACATAATTTGCTAAATGAAACTTTAATCCGATTTTCCCTTTTAAGCACATTTCTCGCATGTTCATTAAATTTTACTAATTTATTAAAATTGACACATAAATATTTAAAACTATCTCTAAAAGGGATTTCCCTATCATTCAGGAAAAGTTTTAACCGTTTACTCTCCGGAACAACAAACCTTTTACATTTCCCTGATGCATTTCTTAGACATATCGCCTCAGTTTTAGAAGAGTTAATTCTTATTCCCCAATAGTTATAAAAATTATTCACCACAGAAAGATGTAAAGAAACCTTTTCTAAAGCCCTTTGAGGAGATTCATCACTAGCATATAATAAAGAATCATCAGCATATAAAATTCCTGTCGATTCCCCAACTATATGAGGGAAGTCGTTAATAAATTTTTTATATAGATGAGGAGCTAATATTGAGCCCTGAGGAACACCACAATTCACCACTCCAGAATCAGAGATCATATTATCCATTTGAACTCAAAATTGCCTATTTTCAAAATAACTTTTGAGAATTTTATTTTAATAATAGTAATAATATTTAATAATATTTTAATAATAGTAATAATATTTTAATAATAATAATGTGATAAGCATGATCAAATGCTTTTTCTATATCTAGTGAGACAGCAACAGTGCATTTTATTTTCTTAAGATTACGGATGATATCATATTCAAATTTAAGCTTGATGATGAAATGATGATGATGAAATGATGATGATGATGTTGATGAAAACAAGCAGAAAATAATTTTACTTATATACTTTTACCTCTAGTTGCAACATTTTTTATCCGATTTTCATAAGTAATACCTTTCTGGAAAGGTTGTAATGTTATATTGTTTACAACTTCATTAGTTGTTTCAAAAAGCAACCGCAAGATGGCGCTAATGTAGCATTTATTAGAAAATTGCAAGAAATTCGGGAACCTCGAAAATGATTTTTTGATATGTCGTAGTGGACTTTTTTGCTCAGTACAATCCCAAGAATCAGAAACTCGAAGCGCCCATTAAGATGTTCAAATCGCCCCACCCTAATGTACATATTTAGTAATAATATTGTTCTACCTTTTTGGGAGGACAAATAAAAGATGTGTTTATGCGGTAAGCTATCAGCGTTGGCTTATGTCATTCGCAAACAAATTTGACATTATTAACGTTAAAAGTTAGTCTTAACGTTAGAGATCCGAAAAAAAATTATTGTATTTTTAACGCAAAAATTAAAATAATTGTTTAAACAATTTTTATATGAAAAATAACAATTTACAAACATTTCAAACCAAAAAATTTTTGGAAATATAATTTAAATAAAAAAAATGTATTGGTTTTTACAAATTCCATTATTTCCAGCAACACATGGCAATACGAAGAAGATTCCCCGATGAGCTGCTACTGTTTTAAATTCTAATTTGCGTATACGAAGAACTAGCATTTGTTCTTCTCAAAACTCTGACAATACTGTTAGCTGAGCTTCAACTGCATACTCTTAAGCAGAAAGTAATATCCCAGTTAACAATACTGGATGGACTAATGTTAACCATAAAAAAGAAAAGTAAGCCTGTGGTGTTTGGAAAAAATAATTCCAAACACTTAGAAGTTATCGCTAATAAAAAATGGGTGCATATTTCCTTATTTAAGCCCAGCGTAACAGCAGAACAAATCCTGAGTTATGTTGCAAAAGGTGCTAATATTACCAAAACCAATCTAAAATGTTTTAAACTGATTAGAAAGGAAACTGAGCAGAACACATTGAGGAGTGTTTCTTTTAAAATTGGGATCTCCGCTGAAATTTATGATAATCTATTTCAGCCTTCCTTGTGGCCTACGAATGTAAAAGTGCGTCCGTTCTTGTTCTTTCAAAAGCCTATATCTTAAAACATGTATAATAATTACTATTTATAATTATTTTGTAGTTTAATAATACCGTGGGAAAACAGGGGTCAGTTGTAATGAGAGTACCTGTCCTGTGACCGGTGAAAACAGGACCGGTCTGAAAGTACCTACCCGGAGACCTGTCCCGTAACCGATGAAAACGCAACTGGTCTTAAAGTACCGGTCCTGTGATTGGTGAAAAGAGTACCGGTCTGAAAGTACCTGTCCCCAGACAGGTGAAAATGGGACTGGATCAGTGGTACAAATATTAAAGTTGGCAATTATTCGGATTTTTATTTTGATCGATTAACCCTTACATACCTGAATTGTAATGGCAGGGAATTTTCCGACCAAACTTCGTGGAAATATAGATCTATGCCATATTTTTATAGCTTTGCAGCAGCCCCTAGCGGAGATATTGGGAATTAAAGTTCGAACGTTAACATGCTGCCGGACCCGAGCGGGTTAAGATTTTATTTAATTTTATTTTTATATTATTTCCATGACTAAACTCTACATTAAATTTGTGGAGTTTTTGAATTTTATTCAAAGATTTTATTTTGCTTTAAACTTTATTTTGAGAAAATTTGAAAAATAGCTCGCTCATGAACACTATCAAAGAATGTGATATCAAAATATACATACGCATTGTGGAACTTCAATGCCACTGACTAAAAAAATCGTTATAAAAAAGTAGTAAAAAAATTAAAGTCGGGCATGCCGACTATATAATACCCTACACCAGTCTGGTGAAAAGCCAACTAATGTTAAAATGGACTTGTGTCAAAATTTTATATAAAATGATAAAAGTGAAAATCGGAAATATAGCCCATATGGGGGATAGGTCCAAATATGGACCGATCCTATCTAGAATCAATAGAATTTGTCCTTGGGACAAATGTGTACCAAATTTCATTGAAATATCTTCGTATTTGCGACCTGCAGCGTGTAAAAAATCCAATTTTGGGGGGACCATTATATGGGCACTAGGTCTAAACATGGACCGATTTTACCCAAAATCAATAGGCGTTATCCTTGGGCCGACGTAAGTTGGTGTACCTAATTTCATCAAAATATCTTAATAATTGCGACTTGTAGAGTGCGCACAAGAATGCATGGACAGACAGACGGACGGACATTGTTAAAAAGTGATTCTGGGCCGATCGGTACACTATAAGGTGGGTCTAGGTCCAATATTTTTTGGTTATTGTTAAACTTATAATACCCTTTCCACGTAATGGTGTAGGGTACAAAAATACTTAAAATTTTTTTGTTAAACACAATATTATCCTAAAAACTAAAATTATTTTTAAGTAAAACTAAAAAAATATTTTAATTTTTGCAAAAATTGTTTTTTCGGACTTTCTATATTTTTTAATATATACCCGATCAAAAAAATTTATATATAGTCATATAAAGTAATATCTTATTTTATCCTATAATATGTAAATATATATGTTGTCATGAATAGACATATATATAATTATATGTTTATTGTATGGTACCTATATAGCCATATAGTTTTATATATTGTCTTTTATAAAATCAGATATCAACCATATATGCTATACATAATGAGATATGACAGATCTGTTGTCATATATAATTATAAATGATCATATATAACATAATATTTGATCACATATGGTGGCATATAAGCCATATATTTTGAGATATAATAATATGTGCCCTCTTATAAAAATTTTTGGATGTATAATGTAAGATATTTTTATATATGATTATATATTACATTAAATGCTATAGATATGATTATATATGATTCCACATATGGTACAAGATTAACAATATAATTTTAGATATGATTATATATGGTCCCACGTCAGTAATATTTTATATGTGTTTAATATATAATTATATATAGTCACATATTACCTGAGAGACCCTACTATCGAATCCCAGCTCGGGAACAAAAAAAAATTTTTTTTTTTTACTTTTTTAACTCAATTTAATTTATTTGTAAATATTCTTTTTACAGATCTTAAAAAAATTAACCCATTTACTGCCAACAGCACCTGCAAGTTATGTTTACTGCAACTTGGGATTAATAATATTTTAATATGTTATTATATATTGTCATATATAACCCCACACATAATTATATACATATCAGAAAACGGTTTGAGTGCCTTATTTTATGCTTTTGAATGCAATCACAAAAAATGTGCATATTGTTGTCAATACACATCATTTCAGTAAAGCAATACAGACACAATTGAAAAAAAGTGAGTACGACGAAAGCCATGCATTGCACTGCATGTCTTCTGTTAATCTTACCTAACACTCACAAAGAAACGAATATAAAATGATTGGTATGAATACAAACCGATTGTTACTATTGGTCTCAATGTTGGTTGTATAAAAATTGAAATTTTTTTTTGTCAAATATGGTGTTTATTTTTGGTGTTTATTTTTTTCACTTAAACATTAAAAAAATTAGAAAATATATGCATATTTCATATTTAAATAAAAAAAATGGAAATTTCTTCACACTGGTGTTTATTTTTGGTGTTTATTTTTTTCACTTAAACATTAACAAAATGAGAAAATATATGCATATTTCATATTTAAATAAAAAAAATGGAAATTTCGTCACACTGCATTTTTCAAAATACTGCAACAGGTCAACGAATACTAAATGAATGTTGTGATTGAATTAATTTTTTTAATGCGTCATCTCTTCATTTCGTTGCTTGACATGTAGTGGCATTATAAAAATTATGCGTAAAAACCACTCATCAAAAACAATGAATGTACATAATAGCAATAGCATTAGTTATTGTTGTTGCATGAATACATGGCAAAAGCAATGAATGGTATGACTGCACAATAAAAACGAATTTACTCAAACGTTCTCTGATACATATGTGACTGAGGTACTATTATCGAATCCCAGCTAGGACACAAAAAAAATATGAGTTCTTCCAGAGCGAAATAATTTTTTTTTGTAATATTTCTACATACAATTTTGGCAACATTTTTATTTTTGTACTCCTACTTTTAATACAAACAAAACAATTTGTGAAAAAGTGTTGGATAAGAGTATTTTTTCCAAAAGATTGCTAAGCTTGCTCATACTTTATTTAAAAGACATTTATATTACCTTTTAAATAACATGTATATTGCTCTTATCCCATTATTAATTTCGCAAATAGAGACTGTTGAAATTTAGACTTTTGAGCCATATAAATAGGTGCCTTTACTCTTCAACAAACCTTTTTTTTTCTTATTCACCAAAAAAATTCCGTCAGTGGAAAAAATTTAAGATTTTTAATTTTTGTTTTTTTGAAAGAATGTTATTAATTTATTTTTTCTAAGTCAACTATATATATAAGTCAACTATATATAACTCAGTATCACGAACAATGTTGTCTCATATAGTCAGTCTTGTTGTATAGCAGTGTTTGGCTGAGTGAGTTAAGTGGCCAACTACAACGCCAGCAACCTGGGTTCAAATCCTGTCGACGGCATTTTTTTGTGTTTGTTTTTTATTGAAATAAATATTTTTTTAAATAATAAATTTTTTTTTAATTTTTTGTGTTATTTTTAAAATTTTTTTAAAATTTAAATAATTCCAAATATATCATAGGATAACTTTGATATCAAATTATCCAATTCGATCTGCCAAAATTAGCTTATCCGTTTGCATCTAATTGGATGTAAATTTATCCCATGGGATATTTTGGGATCTATCAGGATCTCAATTTGATATTATTGGATCTCCCAATTTTGAGATCTATTTGGATGTAATTTAATCCTGTAATATATTTGGGGGATCTGATTGGATATTACTGGATACCCCAATTTTGAGATGAACTTGGATAAGATCATATGTCGATCTATATCAAATGAGATATGACTACATATGCTAGATATAAAGTTTTTTTGATCGGGTAGTTTTTTATATTTACTATTTTTTATTTTTTAAAAAATTATTTGAATTTTTGCATTTAAAAAATACAAAAAAATTTGTTTCCCACTTTCTATATTTTCATATATTTAGTTACAAATTTTAATATGATATTCCCGAGTAAAAATAGTTATATAGGAAATTATATAATTTAATATGGACTAATATGTTTATATATAGTCAAGTGTGATACTATATCTGTGCGGATATAATTATGTATAGCTTTGAGTTTTTAAAAAATTTCTTATATGATGTCATATATAGATCAGTATAAATATATATTTCCCCATATATATAATTATGTCCCATATCTAGTTACATATGCTATGACAAATTTAATGCAGCATCATATATAATTCAAAATGGCTTTATCGGAAAACATATAAAGTTTTATATAGCTCAATTTTTTTCTAAGTTGTTTTAGATATGTTTAAATATAGCGCAATGTAAAAAATTATGTTTTTTGAGATATGTATATTTATGTATGATTTCAAAATATAAAAGGCGTACTCATTATAACACCTAAATTCCTTGTTAACCTTGTATAAATACAAGCCATATTTTTTATGTACCCAAGTAAAAAAAAATGATATGGAGCCATATGAAGTTATATTTAATTATATATAATCTTTTATGTAATTAGATATAATTATATCCGAAAAATGAGAACGTCTTATTGTTTCATATTTTATCGAATTGTATACAATTGTATACAATTTGGTACAATTTGATACAATTTTTTTCCTCATCCAATTACATCAAATTATATCTTTTTGTATAAAATTATATAAAATGTTATAAAAGTGGACATACTTTGATACAATTATATCTAAATATTAACCTTATACTTTTTATCATATTATATAGGACCAATCTAACAATATACATACAAAAATAATTTTTTTAAATAAAAAAAAATTTTCAATTACTTGTAATTGTAATTGTTCTTTTTTGAATTGCAATTACAAATAACACAGTACAACAGCCAATCTGGGGGGTGAGAAATTTCAAGTCAGGGTGATGGTACTAGGTCAGTATAGTAAAACCCTCAAAGGGTTTGGCGTTCGTATGTGTCATTTTTTTTATGACCTTTTAAATTTTTTCCTTATCTTGATGTTTTTTCGCTTAGTTGTAACATTTTGGCAAAAACGTAGTTTAACATAACTCGAGAACCACTTGTCCGATTTTGATGAAACAAATTTAGAAAAATTTAGAATTACAATTTCTTTAATCCGTTCATATAACGTTTTTCTTTATAATCAACAGTTTTGCCGGTAAAAATAAATTTGTGGAGAAAAAAAAATATTTTTTTGCCTAAAAATTAAAATTTTTTTTTTTTTAATTCATAAAAAATCCAAAATGGAAAAAAGGATTTATTAATTTCATGTAAAGTCACATAACCTATAAACAAAATTAAACGCGTTCTGCTTTTATTTACAATTAAGTGAAGGTATCCCATTTTGACAAGAATATTGATATTTGTTTTTATTCAAAAAAGTGTCATTTATCGCCTTTTTCATAAATTTTCCCCAATAACTCCAGACTTCTGGCCATAAACTACTAAAAAAATTAAGTAAACATTTTTATAATTTTTTATTTTTATTTTATTTATTTATTTTTATTTATTTTAATAAATATTGCCTAGACTTTTTCGATGGTGGTTGTTCGGGACTAGTGGCATCGCATTCATCGCTATCGTTAGTTTCTGAACCACACATAATGTCAATGTGTGACTCCACTGTTGGCCCTTCTGCATCTCCTGAAAATTCTTTATCATCAAGATCATCCTTGTCTTGCCACACTAACTTACTCCACCAGCAAATTTCCGCAATTATTGCACTCGGCGACTTTTTGCCTCTATATCTGTAAGTTTTTGTTTTATTAAAATGAGTTTGAAAAAATAAAAAATCAGTATTACCTCATTTCAAATGGCATAGCAACTTGATGATAGCGTTCACCTTGTTCATCAGATTCGGTAGCCAATTGTTTGCTGAAGTAGTCCAGATGATGATGTAAATAATGGATTTTCAAGGACATGTGGACACCAATTTCCGAGAATGCTCTTAACATCCTTGCGACAGAAACATCGTAGTTGTTAGAACGATGCTTTCCCAACAAGCCTTCTATTACTTCTTTGATTGCCTGCCATGCATTCAGTTCAGCGTCAATCAAAATATTGTTGAATGCGTCACTTTTAATCAGCTTTCGTATATCTGGACCATTTAGTACGCCTGATTGGAAAAAATTAATTTGTTAAGATGGAAAATCATGGGAAATGAATGTGATATTATAACTTACCTTCTTTAATTTTACTTTCGCTGAGTCTCGGGTAAATTAGTTTCAAACACAAGAAAACTTCATCTCTTTTGGCGACAGTTTTGATAAAATTCTTAACAATTCCAAGTTTAATATGCAGTGGAGGCAGCAATATCTTCTCCTTCGGCACTAGAGGCTCACGAATAATATTGGCCGTTTGTAACCTGCTGTGCTCTCTGAGTTTCCATCCGTGGCATGCATATTGGTCACCGGAAAATCGTGTGTCCCAATCGCACAAAAAGCACATATATTTTATATAGCCGCTTTGAAGACCGCAAAGCATTGCTACAACTTTTAAATCGCAGCATATGCGCCACGTATGTTTGGCGTAGTTAACCATTTTTAAAATATTTTCCAGTGCATCATATGTTTCTCTCGTGTCTGTACTGTAGGCGATTGGAACTGAAGGTTTTTTATTGGTCTTATGCAGTAAAACCGCCTTCAAGCTGAGTTTTGAACTGTCAATAAATAATCTCCAGTCATCTGCTTCATATTTTATTTCCATTGCGTCCATCAATTTTCCTACATCCGGGCAATATGCAGAAGTTTTTTCATCATTCACAAGAAATAAACTTTGGAGTGTTGCCTGACGACTTCGATAAGCTGTGACTTTCACACCGGGTGCCAACAAATTGTTTGATTTCAAAATGGAAGCCAGCTCTTCCGATTTATGCTGTGTTAATTCCAACTTGGCAACAATTGAATCAACCTTATTTTGATTTATTAAAATTGGCTCATTGGATACTGATGGCTCATATGGGGAATCATCACGTGCATGATATGTCGGAGCAGTCGTAGAAGAGAAAATATCTGGGCTAGAAGCTTTTGGCACAGGAATGTGGTCCGAATGAGGCAATGGTGTTGCGGCACTTGCAACACCAACGTAATTATACGATTTTCTTATCCTTTTTGCGGCTCCTTTATTCGCACATGCATAGCAATTCAATGGATTGTGACCTTCGCCAGGATTAGTCCAAGTCATTGGGATACCGAATGGCATACTTTCACGTCTTCTATTTTTCCAATCCATTAGACGGTTGTAGCAGCTTTTACACACTATATTTGGTACCCAATTTTCGTTCACTATAACATTTTGGTTGAAGTACATCTCGTATGTTTGAACAAAATCAGTACTGAAATTTCCCCTTTTTTTATGTGTTGAGACATATTGACCACAGCAGTAGCAAAAGCTATTTATATCTGGCTTGCACAGTTCCATATTCTGTCTCTTTTGTTCACTTTTAAAAAACTGGAGAAAAATCACTTTTACTCTTCGCGTTCGTCGGCACTTGTTGAATGACAAAAATCACAGAACCAGTGTGAGAAAGAGAAGAAGTATAATGACAATGCATGTTTTATGTGAACATTACAGAACCAGTGTTGCCACATCAATATTTCTCTTTTAGTACAGTAGAAAAATATGAGAGAGTTCGGCTTGTGAGTGTCAATGTTTTCTCCAAATAATGTTGTGCATATCTGGAGCAAATTTTTGAAATTCATACATTTACCTAATTGTGAATAAATGAGAAACGCGTGCATCGATTTTCATGATCTATGCCATTTTTTGCTCATGAGTTATGTGACTTTACGCGAAAGTAATTAGTTTTGGCACTTTTTTCCATTTTGGATTTTTTATGAATTTTAAAAAAAAAATATTTAAATTTTTAGGCAAAAAATACTTTTTTCCCTTCATACATTCATTTTTAACTTCGAAAGTGTTGCACATATAGGAAAACGGTATAGAAACAGATTAGAGAAATTGTAATTCTAAATTTTTCTAAATTTGTTTCATCAAAATCGGACAAGTGGTTCTCGAGTTATGTTAAACTACGTTTTTGCCAAAATGTTACAACTAAGCGAAAAAACATCATGATAAGGAAAAAATTTAAAAGGTCATATACCTTAAAAATGACACATACGAACGCCAAACTCTTTGAGGGTTTTACTATACTGACCTAGTACCATCACCCTGACTTGGAATTTCTCACCCCCCAGACAATAATCCCAAAAATGTTCCATAGTGTAATCGGCCTGATTACGAGTGTCGAATTTGTAGTCGAAATTTTCGACTCCATATAAAATGATTTTGTATATAATGGAAATTATAAAGAAATGTAACTCTGATGCTGGATTTTTTTAAATCTGAGTGCTATATATGGTAAATCCAATTGAAAAATTGTTCAAAAGTTGCGTTTTTAGTGAATTTTCAGCAAATTCGGCTTAGTTTCGACTACGACTACGACACTTGTAATAAGGCCGAATATGTAATTATAGATGAGTTTTTTTTTCAATTACAATTACATGTAATTGTGTAATTGCATGTGTAATTAATTACAAAATGTAATTATTAACCCCAGGCCTGCTGGAGATTTTATAATTTCGATAAATCTTCCATTACTTTTATCCAGATTTATCATGACAGTGCAATAAACATGAAAAAAGATTTCTTTTAATTTAGTAATTTTAAAATAAAGTTAACAACACTGAAATTTTAAAGTTAATAGGATTATGATATACAACCAAGATATAAGAAATCAGTCAAGTGTACGTTATAGTATAGAGAATTTCGTATTAAAGCTTCAGTGTTGTTAATGTTATGGGTGCGGTGCGTAAGCCATTTTTGACTCATGCTCAAAAAAAAAAAAAAACAAAAAAAAAAAAAACAAATTACTCACGCACGAGCATTTCGTTTTTTACTCAGCACACATGATTATATTAACTTACTTATTAAACTTACAATCAGAAAATTCTCACGCAAAACAGTAAAAATTACTAAAAACATATGATGCAAAAAATAAACTCACACACGAATAAATCACGGGTTATTCTTACTCACGCTCACGTACGAATCACTTAAGTATAGTAATTATTACTCACGATCACGTGTGAATAACGTGACTCACGAACATTGCGTGTCACGCGCCAATCCCTAGTAATTACTAAATCTAAAACTAGTTCAAAATCATTGATAACATGGAACCAAATATAATACAATACGGTTTTATATGGACCTTATATATTTTTATATAAAACCACTTTGAAAAAATTGCCTATGTGGGATGATATATAATTATAGATGATTTTATAAAGAACGTTATAAGTTATATATGGGTTCATATTCGTCAATATATAACCATAACTAACACAAATTATAAAAGATTTCTTATATGGATCTACATAGTTTTATATTATTATGTATAGTGTCATACTAAATTATATATAAACGTACATGTAATTATGTCTTTTATATGTTACTTTATGTACTTATATATAGCACATACATATATATGTAGGCCAATATGTAATAATATAAAATCACATATGTCTCCACATTAAAACCTTTGAGGAAAAAATATCTAACATATGACTATATAAAAGTATATCAGCTTGAATTTAAAAGCATATGTGGCCATATGTAACTATAAGTTACTATATGCAAATTCATAAAATAATATATGATTATATCAAAACTTTTTTACTCGGGTATGGAATTTGACATTCAACTCATAAACATACCAGGTTCATTCAGTTTACGGGTAGAATACAAGTTTATATGAGGAGGCTACAATTGTGTACAACTTCTTCTAAAAAAAAAAATACTTAAATTTTTATTTAAATTTTGAATTCTTAACTTAAGGGTGTTATTTTTTAGTACACTGAAATACAAAGCGTTATATAATTATGTCTTTCTACATCAAGTTAGATATGATTATATCGGGTCAAAATCCGGATAAGATTCTATATGATTTAATATATTTAGATCTTATCCGATATAATTTTATCCACCATTTTTCGGATCATAGTATATCTTCAATTATATTAAATAAGATCATTATATATGCCATCATATTATTATTTTTACTCGGGTTGTCATGTTAAATTTTTAGATTTTATTTGTCGTTCCAAAAATATTGCAGTTGTCTGCAATAAGAAAATGATGATTGGAAAACTCAAACTTGAGGTAGAAAAATACTTTATCTAAATATATAAAACTTAAAATTTTAAGGAACAGATTCCTTTAAAGAAAAGAATCTGTTTTTTGTAAGTATGTAGATCGTGTAAAAAAACTTTCATCAATCGAAAACTAATTTCGATTAATGCGCTTTTACGCATTTGTACATATATTTTCCTAAATTGTAATTAATATATAGTTCAGTCCTGTGACAGGTTCTTTTGTGTCAGTCCTATGACAGGTCCTTTTGCGTCAGTTCAGTGAAATGTTCATCTGCACCAGTCCCGTGACAGGTTAATTTGCGGCAGTCCTGTGATAGGTTCTTTTAGTCCTGTGACTGGTGACAGGTTCTTTTGCGTCGGTCCTGTGACACGTCACAATGGGCAATTGACCCCCTCCTAGGACAAGCCAATGTTAAAGTTACCGGTTACCGTCCCCAAGGACCGGTCACGTGACGTGTCTTGTGACCGGTTCCTTTTCCCACAGGGTAAGAAAATGATGTTCCATAGACAGCATAAAGAATAATAAATAAAGAATATTATATCAAACTCGGTATTAATCGATTATAATTTGATTCACTGAATATCTTATTATATCCTACACCACTATGTGGTCAGGGTATTATAAGTTTGTGCTGATGTTTGTAACACCAAAAAATATTGGTCGTAGACCCACCTTATAGTGTACCGCTCGGTTCAGAATTTTTTTTTATTTCGATTTAACGATGTCCGTCTGTCCGTCCGTCCGTCCGTCTGTCTGTCTGTCTGTCTGTCTGTCCATGCAATCTTGTGCGCACTCTACAGGTCGCAACTATTAAGATATTTTGATGAAATTTGGTACGCAGACCTATGTTGGCCCAAGGATGAACAAGTTTGATTTTGGTGAACATCGGTCCATGTTTAGACGTAGTGCCCATATAAGGGTCCTACCAAAATTATACTGTTTATACGCTGCAGGTCGTAAATATTAAGATATTTTGATGAAATTTATTACACAGACCTACATTGGCCCAATAACGCAGCCTATTGATTTTGGTGAACATCGGTCTATGTTTAGACCTAGTGCCCATATAAGGGTCCTACCAAAATTATACTGTTTATACGCTGCAGGTCGCAAATATTAAGATATTTTGATGAAATTTGGTACATAGACCTATGTTGGCCCAAGGACGAAGCCTATTGATTTTGGTGAACATCGGTCCATGTTTAGAATTAGTGCCTATATAAGGGTCCCCCCAAAATTGGCTTGGTTACAAACTGCAGATCGCAAATATTAAGATATTTTAATGAAATTTGGTGCGCTGACTAACATTATAGAAAATTTTGACATAAGCCCTATTTTAACCCTTTCGAATTTCGGATCCAAACAATACACCAGACTGGTGTAGGGTATTGTATAGTCGGCATGCCCGACTTTAACCTTTTTACTCGTTTTTTTATAATTTTGTGGCTTTTCTAAAAATAAACAAAATAGATTTTAACAAATATTATTTTTTTTACAGGTGACTTACCAGAAGATTTACCATTTATCTTTAGTTACAAATCATTTTACAAAAATCTCCAAGATAAACCAAACTGTGGCTATTGGAACTATAACACTTGGGTTACAGCTGGTGTTAGAACAGACTACAGGCAAAGTAATAATCGCGACTTTCTTCTCTGCCACAGTTCACATCTTACACCTTTTACAGCTTTACTGGGTATAAAATTTAGACCGCAATTCACAATTACGGATGATATTATACTTAAAATATTAAGTGACTCAATGTTAGATTATATTTCGATTGCGGGTTGTGGCTTATCATTATTTGGTCTGATTTGCATCTGGTTGACAGCAATCATTTTTAAAAGTTGGCGAATTCAAGCGTCAAATAAAGTATTGCTTAACATGTGTTTAGTGCTTACTATTATAATGATGTTCTTTTTGTTCCTCAATATGCCAGATGATATAAGAGGCGTTGTAATTGACATCAAAGATTCTATGCACTGTCTGATAATGGGAGCATTTTTGCAATATACTATTTTGGTATTATTTACATGGATGCTTATAATAGCAATTATGCAGTATCAACGTTATGTTCAAATATTTGGTGTAAATCGACCCAATAAATTTGTAACAAAATATGCCATTATGGCCTGGGGTATGCCACTAATACCCACATGTTTGGTTGCCTATTTGGATCCCGGATCATATATGCCTAATCTTGATGAAATACGTAATAATACCGCGATATGTTATCCATCGGGCAATAGTTTATACTACGGTGTTATATTACCAGTAGGTGTTATAATATTAGCTAATTTGGCTCTATTTATTTATATATTTATAAGTCTTCATCGGTCGTTAAATAAATTTAAACGTAAGAGAGATAGGGAAAATCTTATAACTCAAGTACGTTTATCGGTATTGTTGTTCTTCCTTTTGGGCATTTCGTGGAGTTTTGGAATATTGGCACATTTAGATTATAGTCCAGTATGTTCATATATATTCTGTCTGTCGTCCACATTGCAAGGATTTGTATTATTTGTCTACTCAATTGTCATCGATGAAGCGACACGCTATTCGTGGATAACATGCTGTTGTGCCAAAAACTACTATACCAGAGAAAAATTTTAAAATTCGCGTGTGATGATGTCTGAATTATAATGCTTAATTTCATTTTACAATATTGTTTAATCTGGAAACTCAATAAATAAATGTCTTTTATTTCAAAAATTGGGTTGTTTTAATTTACCACTACGTATGTAGAACTAGTGGTCTCACATGTGGCGCTGATAACGTTCCGCAAATAGTGAGGAGCAGTGTAGACGGAAAAGCTTTAGCTCATATCTTGTGAAATATATAGTAATAACCCAGAAAAATTTTCTGTTCCAAAGAATCGGATGTAGAATAGCTACTTTTCCTTTGCAACCCTTTCTACTGTCAATTGTAGCACCGACCATTTTTGTTTGAACTTTTCCCAAAAGCAGCCGCTAAATTGCTCCAAATTGACACCGATTGCACTAGAATAAGTTATGGAGCTAGTTCTCGAACTAATTGTCCGTAAAAATTTTAAAATGCAAAAAATATTAATTTTTTGTACTGAAATGTAGGCAACATTTAGGGTTAACATTTGATGAACAAAATTTGATATTAAAACAACTGTTCGCGTTTTATATGGATTTTTACGTTTTTTAGTATTTTAGCCAATTGAATCGCTGAAAGCAAAATCGACCTCAATAAAGCAACTTAACCCAAGTAAAAAAAATAATATATAATATGTCATATGTAATGATATCTTATTTAATATAATTGGAGATCTACTATGATCCGGAAAATGGTGGATAAAATTATATCGTATAAGATCTAAATATATTGAATCATATAGAATCTTATCCGGATTTTGACCCGATATAATTATATCTAATTTCATTTAGAAAAACATAATTATATAACGCTTTATATTTCAGGTTCAAAACAAAAACTATTAAAAAGTACTAAAAAAAATAGCACTCTTAAGGCCCGATTACTGAATGTCCAGTTAGCTTCTAACTGGGACTTTAACCGACACATTTGATGTTGTTTATTTTTAACTGGAACAGTAATCGGGAATAAGAATTCAAAATTTAAATAAAAATTTAAATTTTTGGGAGAAGGTGTACATGACTGCAACCAAGCATTTTATATTTTGAAATCATACATACCTCAAAAAAACTTAGTCCCAGTTTTTAGGATGTAGATTATCTTTAAACTCAGTTTAACTCAGTTTGTAACTGGAATACCGCTACTAAAATTCGGTTTATTAGGTTTTATTTCAATAAAGACCAAAATTCTATTCCGCAAAAAGTTGTTCCTGCAAATTTTTGTTAATAAACTTGGAAATGGATGACGTAATTCGTTTTCGGTTTAACTAAACCAAGTTTAACATCCCAAAAACTCGGCCTTAGAATTTTATTTACATTGGGCTATACTTAAACATATCTGAAAAAACTTGTACAAAAAATTAACATTTAGCTGTATAAAACCATATACAAATGCAGGGTAGCGACTTTCATGCAAATGCATGTTTGTATTCATTAATCCAAAAATGATTTTGACCAAATACTTTTCCGAATGAAAGAATTTGCAACAAAATGGCATCGGTTTGTTGTTGCATATTTTTGCATATTTTATTATAAATATATATTTTGCTTTTAAGTGCATATTTTTAGCATATTTTATAATTTTTGTTGCATATTTTTTTTAAGTAAAATTTAATCAAAAATGAAGAAAAAGAACAATTTGCAAATCCTAACGTAGGGCTTGACTAGAAGGAAAACATCAAGTTGTCCTCTACTTAGACAGTTATATTGGATATAATTTTTAATCAAACGCTCTCCAGTAATACCCAGCAAAATCGTTCATTACCAAATAACTGATTATATAGTAGAAATTCATAACTCCGTACAACTTATTTTTTGGCGTCTAAACTCATTATTTTTGTTTGGCGTGGTCGTTTTTATAAGTAGTCACGCTTACCCGCTCGCTTACGAAAAAATGAGAAATAAGTAGTTATAAGATTTTGAATAATAAGTGGTTACACACATGCTTACAAAAAGTTTAATTATAAGTGGTTATCCGATTGCTTACTTGATTCTTAAAAATAAGGAGTTAGGCAAATACTATTAGCTTAAGGAAATACATTCAGAAAAATTTAAGTTTTCTCTAGTGTGTAATTTTAGGACTCGCCATAAAAATATAAACGTAAAACATATTTACATATAATAAAAAAATTTAACTGTGTAAAAAGTACTTATTTAAACTAATACGAGTAAGTCATTATTTTATATTTAGAAACAATGAATACAATAGGCCGTTATTAGGAAGTCATTATTTTATATTATAAAATAATGCAAACGGTAATGATATATCATTTTTGGTAATGCAGATAGTAATGAGGTGTCATTACCAATATTTTGCTGGGTAAATATGATTTTTAAAAATCGATAAATTTAAAGTACATTTTTTGTGTTGAAGCATTTGGTTTTGGATTATTAGTGCTTATTTCTTCTATTTTGAAAACTATGGTTCCAAGGATCCCAAAACGCGATTTTTGTAATATTTGGACTAATTTTTTTTTTACTTAGGATGTTTGATATTCCCTAAAACAACCTTGGTTTAGAAATTACTCTGCATTATTGATCCGATTTTGGGTTGCAATTGGGTACTAAATTTTTCGACCTAAGTTATAGATTTTCCGCGAAACGTTTTCGAAGTTTAGCGGTATTCCAATATAAATATTTTGTGATTGAGTGTAAGCATAGGACCTGTAGTCATACATATGGTTAAAATTTTATGCAAAAATTAATTATTAAAACCACTGTTCAGAGATTATGCAAATTATTGGCAGGCCAGTTTAAAGATATTGGGCATTGGTAAAAAAAAGAGATGAAGAGTACAAAGCAAGTCGTCGATAACGTGAAAATATTTTATAGCACTGAGAGAATTATCCATCATGATTTTAATGGTATAATTTCATAGAATTTTTTTCGTAGAACCAATGAAGAATTTCATTATGTAAATAATATTTAATTAATATTATGAAATATTTTATAACTTTTCTTTTATAAAATTTCATAATTTCATTAAAAAAATTCCATGAATTTCATAAATTAGATCTCCATAATGAAAATGTTCTTTATATATATGAAATTGTTCAATAGTATTTTCTTTTTGTTTTAATTTTTTATAAAATATCGTCATTTCCTGAGAGAATAATCTTTTATAAACTTTTATAATTTTTATTTTTTTTAAATTAATTTTTTATTATTAATTTTGGACTATGGAATTTTTTATAAATCATATTAATTTTCTCGAAACTTTTTTTTATGAAACTTTTTAATTTAATGAATTCTTTCTTTAGATATATTTTGTACATCCATAAAATATGATACGATTTGCATTTGCCAAGTAGTTTTTATTTATCCACCCCAGCTTAGCAACGACAACAACCAACTATAATAAAAAATAGTAAATGAAATTGCTTCATAGATTTTATGAAGCTCTGAATGATGGCTGAATGATTTATTCATTGGACTAGTGACCTATTAATTTTATTAACAGTTTCATTAATTTTATGAACTTTTCATAAACATTGACTTTAATGAAACCTGTTTCAATGGACGAGTTCCAGTGACAATTTTACTATGAAGAAACTCATTACTGAAGTAATAAAAATTCTCTCAGTGAGGAAGTGTAGTTTGTCAGCAAGAATATCACTGAAATTACCGATAAAGCCCTAATGGGTGGTATTCCAAATAAAGTTAAAATTTTCATACAAAACTGTTAGTATATCTTAATTATAAACAAAATGTAAATTTGAATTAAATTCCTTTCAAGATAAAGTTATTTTCATTTAAATATGAAGTTTAGTTTAAAAGTTATTGCGATTAATTGGTGTACTAGTTATTTCGCACGCAAGGCTTAATAAATATATAAGACATTGCTCAAAATTATAGCGCACTTACTAACAGCAATTTTGTGATTGACTACCTTGCCAAAGGTTCACTAGAAAATTACAGTTTTTGATGTTATAAACACAATTTTATTGGCAATTTAAAAATGCAGATACTTCCTTGTTTCTCTAACTTTGAAGAAAAAAGTATTTTGATATAAATTCATTACTAAGCTTGTTTTTTAAAACGTCAGTTATTTTTGCTACAAATTTAATATATTTGAGTTTCAATTTTGGGAAAAGCTGTGTTTGTGCGGCACGCTATCAACGTTTGCTTATGTCATTCCCATACAAATTTGACATTAGTAACTTTAAGAGTTAACACTAAACGTTGGCTTATGTCAAATTTATATGAGAATGACATAAACCAACGTTGATAACTTGCCGCACAAACACAGCTAATACCAAACTGTTCTTAATTTTAAAATAGAAAAATTAGCTTCTAGCTAAATTAAATACATATGCGAAAAAATTTTGTAAACTGATTTTTATTAATTTGATATTAGATGGTCTTCATTATTCGTATAATAGATTTGTTTTTAAATTTCAGAAAAATATTATGATGTATCGTTCTTAAAATATTGGATTTCATAGGGAAGGAATTATGGCTTCGAAATGCTATCGTCACATTTTATTAAAAATCATCATCTAAAATAGTACAAAAATATTGTTATCCGAAATTCATATTCAAGCCCTACCCAGCAAATTGTCGGATGCAAAGAACTGGTTGTAGAATAACTTGTACTTGCATTCAACCTGTTCGAATTTATATTCTATCATCGGTGATTTTTGTTTGAGTTTGTCCCAAAAGCAACAGGTTCTGTTCCTCCAAACTAAAACAGTTTGCTTTGCGACCGGTTCTATAACCAGCTATAGAATTGGTTCTGAAACAGCGAAGCCTTCCATTTGACTTCCAGGAATCAGTTCTAGAACTTGTTCCACGGAAACACCTATTCTAGAACCGATTCAAAGGCAACCACACAGAAGGAATTTAGCTGGACGAGTTTTAATGAAATTTTTCAGTAAACTAATGAAGTTTTCTTCACAAAGCAAATGAAAAATTGATTAAATTTGATGAAAAGGCTTCATATATTTTATGAATCTAATTTTAATGAAACTTTTTCGTTGAGTGTATGAAAGTTTTAATAAATAAAATGAAATTTTTTGCAACATTTTATGAAAAACTTCATTAATTCAATGAAAAGTTTCAGTGAAACAATTTTAAAAACAAATCTCTTATCGTTTGTGCAAAAAATACTTATAAGTGATTTTTTATGAAAAATTTTATAAATCAAATAATTTTTTACTAAAATATTTACCTGTTTAAATTTATTTATATTATTTTTTAATTCCTTCTTAATGCACTTTCGTCCTATACCTTAATGGTACATGATGACAATTTGTTTCATAACATAAGGCTATAAATTTTTGTTTTTGATAAGTGGTTCCGAGTACCAGAGATTAATTTAAACTCATTTCTGTATACTGTTGTCATATTTTGGATAATGAATTTCAATAAAATATCCCAGTCCCAGAGTAGAAACGGTAATGACATATCATTATTTTTTGGACTACAGGTAATGACACCCACTTACCTTCTGCATTATTTTAAAACATATAATAATGAGTTACTGGTAATGACTTATTTTCATCATTATTTCAAATAGAAAATAATTTTATAGATTTTTTTTTAAATTTTTTGAAATCTATTTTTAGACTCAATATTTTTTAAATACTGGTAAGGATATATGCAACCACATATTTATTGATTTTTTGTATGTTGTCGAGTAAGCTTACTTGTGAGCAGCAGGTCAATTATGTTTTTATCTATTAAATATTACATGTCGATATAGCTCAGATGGTAGAGCTATTGACTTGCAATCTGTTGACCCAGGTTCGATTCCCGCATTAGCAAATTTTATTTAAAAACAAAATAAAATAAAAAATATTTTTTTTTTATAATTAATTATTTTTGAAAATCTATTTTTAGACTCATTACACTGGGGTGTAGAAAATCATTACCAGATACGTGGTTATGTAACTACATACTTGGTAATGGTAACTAGTTACTTTTGTTATTAGATTTCTTATTACCTTTATATGGCGATGTCGCGAAAAATAATGAGCAGGGCAAGGACTTTCATGCACTAAAAAATCGAAAATATGCGCTTAAAATATGCACTATAATATGGAAAATATGCACTTAAATATGCATTTATAACGAAATAAGCACTAAAATCAAAAAATATGCAATTAGAAATAAATGTTTTTTTAATTATATTTATTAAAAACTAACATTAACGTAAAAATTCAGGTATCGGTTACAATAAGCTTGTTCGTTTACTTACTACAAGTTACTATATTTACTACAGCTGGAAAAATTCAATACAAAAAATAAACAAAACTTTGCAATTGTAGTAAAAGTAGTAAGAAGTTCGAATAAACGAACACACTGAATATGTCTTCAAATACACATAGTTAAATATATTTTTGTGTGTGGCATTTTACCTGAAAAAACTTTATTATAAAATAGAACTCAAATATGTGTACTATAAAATCGTACTAGAGTTGTGTCGTTCATGAACGAACTAGTTCACTTGAACGGTTCAGTTCATTGAACGATATGACATCGTTCACCATTATTCGTTCTCTTCGTTCATCGTTCATTTCGTTCTTTTTTGTAGTCATAAAAAGTTTGTATACCTTTCTTATTAATTTTATTACAGAATTAAATGTTTTTCTTAATAATTTCAAATTTTTAATAAAATTGTAATTTTCTGACACTATTAGTCTATGCACAATAAAATTAATATAAACATGTAACATGTAGTGCGCCAATAAATTGTCGAATGAACGACGCATTTGACGAATCACTGTTCAGACTAGGGATGCCAAACGGCAAATCCCGAATCCCGAAATCCCGGGATTTTCGGGATTGGCAAAATCCCGAATCCCGGGATTATTTGTCAAAAATCCCGGGATTTTCTTATTTTTTAATATTAATATAAATGCAAATAAACAAAGTGAGCAATTTTAGATTACCTACGTTTTTTCTTGAATTTTCTCATATTGACAAGTATTGGGCAAGTTTATCACAACGAATCTGTTTTAAAATCTGCTTACAAAATACAGGGCGCAAGTGTACTTAATGGCAGGGCTTCATATATTATCCCAGCCAGAAAAATACAAACGGGAAAGCGATGGCAAGGTATTTTAACAGGTGGTACAAGTACTGACAAAAATTGCTTTCCCATTTCCAATATGATAACGTCAATAGACAAAATGACCGGCAGTTCAAAAAGCGCCGGAAAAGTACTGGAGAAACAAAATTTTTAATTTTGGCAAAACGCTGCCAAAACCAATAAATAGGTGGTTTGGAATTATATTTTCTCAAATAAAATTTTAAAAAAGTTCATATGTATATTTTTTTTGCCCTGCCGTGATGTTTTGTAAAACAAATACTGGCAAAACGATTTTTGCAAACGCTGGCAAAGCGTCCCAAATGAGTGTTCTGCCAGTGATTTATTTTTAACATCGCGATTACCCAGTGGTATGCAAGTACTTGATTTTTTGTACCACTGTCAATTTCTGACTGAGATGTTTCAATATTCATAAAATGTACCACATTATTAATTAACAACTATTAAATAATTATAAAACGCTTTATTCTACAAAAAAATTAGTTACATAACATAAAAATTTTTACAAATAAAGGAAAATTTAAATCCCGTAAAATCCCGGGATCCCGAAAAATCCTGTAGTACCGAAAATCCGAGATCGGGATCCCGGGATTTCATACAAAATCCCGAATCCCGGGATTTTCAAATATCAATCCCGATTGGCATCCCTAGTTCAGACACAGCTCATGACAAAAAAGAACGATAACAAAAAAGAACGATTTGAACGAACTAGTTCAATGAATTTTATTGAACGATATGACCGAGTCACCAAAAAGAACGATTAAGCCCAACTCTAAATCGTACTCACTTTCGTAACTCAGAGAAAAAAGTGGCAGAAATTAATGCTCGGGGACAAGTTTCCTTAAAATAATTTTTATAAAATTTTTCAACTTTCTGTTTGTGAGCAATAACACCCGAAAACGTTAATTTAAAATTACATCTATAAAAAATGTGTTAGTGGATGACAACATATTGTATGCTATGTGTTTCCCTTTCTACTGTAGTGTTATATTACAACAGAGCTTCCAAATAATTAATTCTTTGGAATTTTTTTAGTTTTAAAGTATGAATTCTTAAATCGAATTTCATATTTAAAAATATTAAAAAATATGCAATAATGTGCAAAATATGCAATTAAAATCATAAAATATGCAATAAAATATGCACTTAAAAGCAAAATATGCAAAAATATGCATTTATAACAAAATATCCAAAAACATGCAACAACAAATCGATGCCATTTTTTTGCAAATTCTTTGATTCGGAAAAGTATTTGGTCAAAATCATTTTTGGGCCACTGACTACAAACATGCATTTGCATGAAAGTCCTTGCCCTGATAATGAGTTATGGTTACACACCAGCATACGAAAAATCAAAAAATATATCGTTACCTATGTGCTTACCAGTACTGACAAAAATAATGAGTCTAAAAATAAATTTTCAAAAAAATAAATTATATAAAAAAATATTTTTTATTGTATTTTTTTTTAAATAAAATTTACTGGTGCGGGAATCAAACCTGGGTCTAAAGATTGTCAGTCAATAGCTCTACCATCTGAGCTATATCGACATGTAATATTTAATAGATAAAAACATAATTGACCTGCTGAACACAAGTAAGCTTACTCGCCAACATACAAAAAATCAAAAAATATTTGGTTACATATATCCTTAACAGTGTTTAAAAAATATTGAGTCTAAAAATAGATTTCATAAAATTTTCAAAAAAATCTAGAAAATTATTTTCTATTTGAAATAATGATAAAAATAAGTTATTATCAGTAACTCATTATTATATGTTTTAAAATAATGCAGAAGGTAAGTGGGTGTCATTACTGGTAGTCCAAAAAATAATGATATGTTATTACCGTTACTACACTGGGATGCCGATAATATTCCGAAGCCATTATATCGAAACCATGAAATCCCATATTTTACGCCAGATACATCACAATTTTTTATCTGAAATTTAAAAATGAATCTAGTACATGAAGAGTGAAGATGATCTGATATGAAATTAATAAAAATCAGTATACAAAATTTTTTTCAAATATTTAATTTTGCAAAAAAGCTTATGTTTCTATTTGGAAATTAAGAACAGATTGGTATTTTCCCAAAATTTAAACACAAATATTGAAATATTTCGCAATATATAGTCTTTTTTTAATATTCTGTCTAAGTGAGCTATTGTATAACTTTGAACCACTCGTTTGGGGCTTAGGTTAGGGTGACCATTGTTTTCTGACTTAAAATCAGTACAATTTTTTTAAATATATTCACCAAAAAAAAGGTATTATATTAAAATTCTTCGGTTAATACTACCGAATTTTTATTCTGGCTAGAGAATTTCTGTTGTCACAAACAAATTACATTATCTAAACTAACTTTATATAGACACAAACGGCATATTCGATTACCACAACAAACCAAACGGTCCCAGCAAAAACATGGTAATGACAGGTCATTACCATACAGATTACCAAGTAATGATAGGTCATTACCTTTTGCATTACTTTAAAATACAAAATAATGACTTACCGATAATAAGTTATATAAGTACTTATATATTCGTGCAAAGTAATCACTTACTGGTAATTGATTAAATAAGTACTGATTAAGTCTTTTTTTATATTAATATTTTGTTTATAAATTTTTTTTTGAACTAAATAAGAAATTTTCCAAGGTAAAAAGTTTTATTTTGCCAATATGACCAACTATTTTACAACGTAGGGTAACCACTTATTTCCTAACTTCTGAGTAACCACTTACTCTATCTTTGTGAGTAACTACTTATTCTTTCACTATGGGTAACTCGTTATTCGCACTTTTTTTTAAGCGAGAGGGTAAGTAGTGAAACCCTTTGTGTGCTACTTACTCGCTTAATTACTCGGTAATGTCTGTTTTTGCTGGGGTTGGCTACAAATTCCGCCTTGACAACAAATCTGTTTTCTCATTGCTAATTTCTGTCATAGAAAACCGTTTACATACTCGCTGTTTTTTCCACATAAAATGATTTGAAGACAATTTTAAGGTTTTGTGAACTGTTTTCTATCATATAACCCTCAGATTTTAGATACTTTTCTTTTCGAAATACACACATAAAAACATTCAGATTTTAAGGAATTTTTCTACGAAAAATCTTTAGCTTATGATGACGTTTTCTAAACCCAGAAAACAGAATCGTACTGATTACCGTTTCGGTTGCTACAACCGAATACTTCTTAGGACAATTGAAATATTATTGTCATAGACAAATAACTGTTGTATCAACTGATTTGCTATTGTAGAAAACGAAATATTTTTTCTTTTATTCAAATCACATAATGGAAGGATTTTTTCTGAAACCACTGAACGAAAAAATATCTTTTAACTCAATGAACGGTTGAATGAAAGCGTTCATAAATTGAGTGAGTTCTTTTTTCGATTTATAAAAAATTAAGGCATTCGTCAGTAAATTAGTTAATTGGATTCGATATTATTAATATTACAATTGAATTAATTCTTAAATCATTATTGGAATTGAACGCGTTCAATTAAATGAATTCCCTTGACTAATTCGTTTACTTTAAACAAAAATTTAATTCGATTTAACGGGGATTCAATTTGTATTTTGATTATTCGTATTGAAAATATGCAATATTTTTTTAAATGTTAAAAATCAGTACAATCAGTACAAATTTCAAAAAATGAGTACACGATTTGTTCATCAATACACGTGACTAAAAATCAGTACATGTACTGATCAAATCAATACGAATGGTCACCCTAGCTTAGGTAGCCTTTTTTCTTTAAGGTTAGGGAAATAAGTATCTGTATTTTTAAGTTGCAAACCAAATTATGTTTATAAACCAAAAAAAACATACAATTTTCTACTGAGTCGTTGCCGAGTTATTCAAACTACAAAATACTGCTAGTAGGTACTAAAGGGCTGCATGAGTGCAATCGGTTTGTTGTAGTCATAAAATCACATGGTGCTAGTGTGTGTGCATTACGATTCAAACCACCCTGTTACGACTAGACAACAAATCAAAACGTAAGCGAGCTTAAGCATTCGGCATGACAACGAAAAAAACAATAAGTGATTGTTGTGACACACGATCGTTCGCTACCATAATATAGCAATTAGTGCTTTCAACTAGTGTTGCAGTATCGTTAATGAATGCTATGGTGCTATGGTGTGTTGTGTTATAATATGTAGTAGTATTTCGTAGTGAAGGGTTTCATAAAACGCAAAAGTATAAATGTATACTCAGATAAAAAAGTTAGTAAAAAATTTGTAGTTTCCAATCGTACTTTACTATTTTTATATTGTATATTTTTAATTTATATAGTAAAAAATTAAAAAAAAACATAAACTTGTAAAAATTAAAAAAAATTATCGTAATTAACAAAATTGGAAAAAAATAACAAAATTGGAAAAACGTCAAAATTGCAAAAATCGTCAAAAATTAGAAAAAAGTGGCAAAGTTTAAAAAAAAATTGCCAAAATTTAAAAATTGTCAGAAATTAGGAAAAATCGCCAAAAGTGGAAAAAAATCGACCAAATTTAAAAAAATCGTCAAAAATTACAAAAAATTGTCCAAATTTAAAAAATTGTCAAAATTTAAAAAAAGTCGTAAAAATTTTGAAAATAACAAAATTGGGAAAGATTAAAAAAAATCGGCAAAATTAAAAAAATCGCTTGAATAAAATTTTAATTGTCAATATCTCGGAAACTAAAAGCGCTAGAGGAAAAATATTTTCACCAGAGGTCAAAACCCACCCCCAATACCCCGATATCGAAACTAAATTATGACTTGAATTGCTAGGTTTTTATCAGTTACAAATATTTTTAAAATTAAAAAAAAGAAATTTATATTAAAAAACTGATTTAAAAAATTTAATATAAAAAAATTTAATAATTTATAATATAACATACGCTAATTTTTTGCGTGTAGAGTTTTTTAAAAATCCTACTCAATGTTCCTTAATGTATTCGCCGCTTTAGAGCTTTGTTTTGGTATCATTAGAGTATTTCACATATTAAATATTTAGTTAAAATATTCATTACGATCAACTAAATAATTTTTTGGGGGTAACATTTGTCTATTTTAATTTTTTCATTATATATATATCAGTGGTCTTCACCCATACCCCCAGTCTAGATTAGCAATAAATATCTTAGCAATAAGTTAAGTACGTCGGCAGAATAACGGCATAAAATTGCTTATTGCCGAGCTTATGTTAAGGGTATGAGAACACGTAATTATGTTAACTCATAATTTGCAATAATTCAACGAAGAAGGTTATGCGACGCTTACTAGTAAATACCCTTGAAAAAATCCAAAATCTATAAACTTTTTTGTTTTTTTATTTCTAATTAGTTGAATTGTATTTAATTCTTCTTAATTTAATTAGTTTTTTTGCTTTTTTTGCTTTTCTTGCTTTAGTTTCTCTTATTAGTGGCGTCTTTTTTTATAAATGTCAAACTAAAATGTCATCTGAGTTTGACATTTCATCTCAGCAATATGTCGGCAATAATTGTTAACGAATCTGCGTTGACAATTATTGCGACATACATATATTGCCAGCAATAAATATGTACGCAATTTGGGGGTCTACACTGAAGATAACATAATTTTGACATTTGCTGCAATATATGTCAACATATTTATTGCTAGTCTAGACTGGGGGATAGCCACCAGTGGCCGACAGAGATGCCAACTTAGTGCTTTTCGCGCTAAATCTGGTGCTTTTTTATGTGCCAAAACGCGAAAAATATTAATGTAACGCATAACTGAAAAAAACGCTAAATTGGTGCTTTTTAAACATTTATTTAGCGTGTTTTGCGCTTTTAATACATGTATTGCTTTTAATTAATTTTTCTTTGAGTGTATGAAACTTGAATGAAATTTTTCATAACATTTTATGAAAAATTCCATTAATTCAATGAAAAGGTTCAATGGAAAGTTCATTGGTTTTAGGCATAAATTCATTAATATCATGGATATATTTCACTCGGTGTATGTGAAACACGACAAATTATTTTTAAAGACCCTAAAAACTGTTTAGTGCTTTTTTACCCGTTTTTAAATAGAAATTTACGCGTTTTTACCCTTTTTTGTAACTTTTTTGCGCTTTTTGCTATGAAAAAGTTGGCATCTATGGTGGCCGATCATAATCGGCTTTTCATACGTACACAACAGGGATGATAAATGGGATTTTCAAAATAGTACCAACCTGCTTAAAACATAGTACTTTTTCGACCCGCATAGTACTTTTTTTAAATTTTAGTATTATAAATTAACAAAAAAACATACATATATAAATGTACAAAAGAGTACATTAAAACAAGGTTCAAAATATAATATAGATCCACTCCACTCTGTATATTGTATTTTGTTCTTTCTTCTTCGCAGTTACCTTTTTTATATTATTCTATCGCTTTTGTTCTTGTATCCAATCTTCAGCGTTGACTATTATTAGCGTCCCAGTCTCATCTTTAATATTTAAAAAGCGGGGTCAAAAATTATAAAATTTAATCTTTTTTTAAATTTATTTCTTATAATTAAAAAAACTAGTATTAAAACAAACAACATGTCCAATATACTAAAAATGAAGTTACCGCACAATTTAAATTAACTAAAATCAATTGAGAAAACTAAATCAAATAAAACTAAACAAAAAACAACAACTTAAAGATTTTCTCTTAAATTCAAATAAATGTTTAATATTTTTTGCAAAATTTTAAAAACCTTTTCTTTGAATTACGTTACTTACGATTTTTTACTATTTATTTTGAATAATTTAAAATTGTATCAAATAATGCTAAGGAGTACCATAGTACTTTTGAGGTTCTAATAGTACCATAAAAAGTATTATAGTACCAACTTTATCATCCCTGGTACACAACACGAATGATAACAAAACTCTCAACTAAGAGAATAACAAATAAAAATATTCCGTCATTAACATCACAGGGTATACCAGTGAAGACACGCACTAGCGCTGCGGGCGGACGCTTTTGGAACTACCGAAATTTGCAACTCTGCAACTAACTAGCAGAGCTACACCAAAAACGTAAGTGCGAGAGAAACAAATATATTACAACTAGTTCTGTCTCTCTTTCCCAAAAGTTTTCCAATTCGTCGCATTATTATTGGTTCGGCCCACTGGCCATTTTTGAAAATATCGAGTTAGAAAATTTATTAAATACATATTTTCATTCAGATTTTGAGACAGTTTCATGCTATTATGTATCATATCTGAGATACCTAGTGCATACACAAATTAAAAAGATGTAAATCTCTTTATTATTCGACAACATAAAATATTCACTTTATAACACTACCTATTTTTAATTTTTATTATTCAATTATTATTTGAGCTATATAATTTTATTTTGTTACACAAACGATGCCGTGAAGAAAATTTATTAAACAAACTAAAAAAAAGCACAACATCAGCTTAGTATTGGTTTGGTCGATATGCCAAAAAGTCTTTTTATCGTTTTTCTGGATATTTTTTTTTTTTGAACAAGTTGAAGCTTTGCCCTTAGTTTTGAATTACACTCGCTACATAGAAGCGTACAATATACATACTTACAATTCACACAAAAAGAAAAATTTCATAGATTTTTTTTGTGCTTAAGAATATCTAAACTCAAGACATTTACATTCGGTTATAATATGTTGTGTGGATTCTATTAAAAAACGAAAATAAACTATTTGATTATTAATATAATCCACACACGCATTCCACCTGTCGCACAAACAATATATATTCAAACCTTGGTTATATTTTTTCGTTAATAAGTACAATAAATACGCAACTTGTCTAATGTCATCCGGCGCCTGCTGACATCGTGGGACAATGAGAATGTAAGTTGTGATTGTTATTTATTTTATTTCAATTAATATTTTTTTTATTGCACTCTTATATATATAATAAATTTTTTTTATTCAAATAATGATAAATTATTACCGTAACATGAATATCATTTAAATCTTGATTTTTTTTTGTTATCACGTGTATGAATTAAGTTCTCTATTTTGGAGGGTACTTACGAATAGGGTTGCCATACATTAAATAAAAAAAAAAATATAAGTAAATAAATAAATTTTTTTATTCTTTTTTTTTCCGGTTTAAATTAATTATATAATTAAATTAATATTAAATATAATTTAAAGCTGGCAATTTTTGTTCTTAGTTTTGTTATATTTTTTTTACGTTTGGAAAAATTCTTTTAAATCACGATAATAAGTGAGATACGTTTATTTTCTCATTTCAATACCCATTGAAATTTTACTAAATTATTAAATGCTAAAATACTAATAAGTCGTTCACGTTTTAATATCTACAAGTTTTTTAATTTAATTTCTATTGAAATATTTAATCAATTGGTGGCCGAGGGTTACCTTTATTCTAATTGTAAATTAATTTTGCATTTTTTTTGTTTATCTCATTTTATGTACCTTAATTTTTATTATGAATAAACTGGCTGTAATGGTTTTAATCATGGAATTTTAAATTTTAAAGTTTAAATAGGTAGCCCAGTTCCCAAGGTATTAGATCTCCCTTCTAGAATCGTTACATTATTTCATTCCGTGTTAGTGAATTTCGGGAGTTATTTCTAAAATAAAATTATAAATATGCTTTTGGGAATCAGAACCAAATTTATATTGTACATACCGCTTTAAAAATATTGGAAAATAAAGTTCTCAATAATAAAAAATTTAAAAATAAGTTGTGGTAGAAAAATCCAAACAAATATACATAAAATTTATATATACAAAATTTATTTAGCGTGTTTTGCGCTTTTAATACATGTATTGCTTTTAATTAATTTTTCTTTGAGTGTATGAAACTTGAATGAAATTTTTCATAACATTTTATGAAAAATTCCATTAATTCAATGAAAAGGTTCAATGGAAAGTTCATTGGTTTTAGGCATAAATTCATTAATATCATGGATATATTTCACTCGGTGTATGTGAAACACGACAAATTATTTTTAAAGACCCTAAAAACTGTTTAGTGCTTTTTTACCCGTTTTTAAATAGAAATTTACGCGTTTTTACCCTTTTTTGTAACTTTTTTGCGCTTTTTGCTATGAAAAAGTTGGCATCTATGGTGGCCGATCATAATCGGCTTTTCATACGTACACAACAGGGATGATAAATGGGATTTTCAAAATAGTACCAACCTGCTTAAAACATAGTACTTTTTCGACCCGCATAGTACTTTTTTTAAATTTTAGTATTATAAATTAACAAAAAAACATACATATATAAATGTACAAAAGAGTACATTAAAACAAGGTTCAAAATATAATATAGATCCACTCCACTCTGTATATTGTATTTTGTTCTTTCTTCTTCGCAGTTACCTTTTTTATATTATTCTATCGCTTTTGTTCTTGTATCCAATCTTCAGCGTTGACTATTATTAGCGTCCCAGTCTCATCTTTAATATTTAAAAAGCGGGGTCAAAAATTATAAAATTTTAATCTTTTTTTAAATTTATTTCTTATAATTAAAAAAACTAGTATTAAAACAAACAACATGTCCAATATACTAAAAATGAAGTTACCGCACAATTTAAATTAACTAAAATCAATTGAGAAAACTAAATCAAATAAAACTAAACAAAAAACAACAACTTAAAGATTTTCTCTTAAATTCAAATAAATGTTTAATATTTTTTGCAAAATTTTAAAAACCTTTTCTTTGAATTACGTTACTTACGATTTTTTACTATTTATTTTGAATAATTTAAAATTGTATCAAATAATGCTAAGGAGTACCATAGTACTTTTGAGGTTCTAATAGTACCATAAAAAGTATTATAGTACCAACTTTATCATCCCTGGTACACAACACGAATGATAACAAAACTCTCAACTAAGAGAATAACAAATAAAAATATTCCGTCATTAACATCACAGGGTATACCAGTGAAGACACGCACTAGCGCTGCGGGCGGACGCTTTTGGAACTACCGAAATTTGCAACTCTGCAACTAACTAGCAGAGCTACACCAAAAACGTAAGTGCGAGAGAAACAAATATATTACAACTAGTTCTGTCTCTCTTTCCCAAAAGTTTTCCAATTCGTCGCATTATTATTGGTTCGGCCCACTGGCCATTTTTGAAAATATCGAGTTAGAAAATTTATTAAATACATATTTTCATTCAGATTTTGAGACAGTTTCATGCTATTATGTATCATATCTGAGATACCTAGTGCATACACAAATTAAAAAGATGTAAATCTCTTTATTATTCGACAACATAAAATATTCACTTTATAACACTACCTATTTTTAATTTTTATTATTCAATTATTATTTGAGCTATATAATTTTATTTTGTTACACAAACGATGCCGTGAAGAAAATTTATTAAACAAACTAAAAAAAAGCACAACATCAGCTTAGTATTGGTTTGGTCGATATGCCAAAAAGTCTTTTTATCGTTTTTCTGGATATTTTTTTTTTTTGAACAAGTTGAAGCTTTGCCCTTAGTTTTGAATTACACTCGCTACATAGAAGCGTACAATATACATACTTACAATTCACACAAAAAGAAAAATTTCATAGATTTTTTTTGTGCTTAAGAATATCTAAACTCAAGACATTTACATTCGGTTATAATATGTTGTGTGGATTCTATTAAAAAACGAAAATAAACTATTTGATTATTAATATAATCCACACACGCATTCCACCTGTCGCACAAACAATATATATTCAAACCTTGGTTATATTTTTTCGTTAATAAGTACAATAAATACGCAACTTGTCTAATGTCATCCGGCGCCTGCTGACATCGTGGGACAATGAGAATGTAAGTTGTGATTGTTATTTATTTTATTTCAATTAATATTTTTTTTATTGCACTCTTATATATATAATAAATTTTTTTTATTCAAATAATGATAAATTATTACCGTAACATGAATATCATTTAAATCTTGATTTTTTTTTGTTATCACGTGTATGAATTAAGTTCTCTATTTTGGAGGGTACTTACGAATAGGGTTGCCATACATTAAATAAAAAAAAATATAAGTAAATAAATACATTTTTTTATTCTTTTTTTTTTCCGGTTTGAATTAATTATATAATTAAATTAATATTAAATATAATTTAAAGCTGGCAATTTTTGTTCTTAGTTTTGTTATATTTTTTTTACGTTTGGAAAAATTCTTTTAAATCACGATAATAAGTGAGATACGTTTATTTTCTCATTTCAATACCCATTGAAATTTTACTAAATTATTAAATGCTAAAATACTAATAAGTCGTTCACGTTTTAATATCTACAAGTTTTTTAATTTAATTTCTATTGAAATATTTAATCAATTGGTGGCCGAGGGTTACCTTTATTCTAATTGTAAATTAATTTTGCATTTTTTTTGTTTATCTCATTTTATGTACCTTAATTTTTATTATGAATAAACTGGCTGTAATGGTTTTAATCATGGAATTTTAAATTTTAAAGTTTAAATAGGTAGCCCAGTTCCCAAGGTATTAGATCTCCCTTCTAGAATCGTTACATTATTTCATTCCGTGTTAGTGAATTTCGGGAGTTATTTCTAAAATAAAATTATAAATATGCTTTTGGGAATCAGAACCAAATTTATATTGTACATACCGCTTTAAAAATATTGGAAAATAAAGTTCTCAATAATAAAAAATTTAAAAATAAGTTGTGGTAGAAAAATCCAAACAAATATACATAACGCGTTATGGCTTCCAAGGAAATGGACACTTCAAAAAAAAAAAAGGCAAAAAGCCTTCAGGTTGCAACAGCTTTAATATGAGTGAACTCATTTTATTTTTATTCTGGATACACAATTCATTTTAATTCACAGAACCTTTATTACGATATTAATGATGTTTTGTGTTGCTTTAAATATAAAAATTAATTTATTTTTTACATTTATTTCAATAAAAAAAGCACAAAAATTGGTAAATTTTTATTTGACATATATTTTTAAATTCAATTATTGGTACCGAATTATTTTTGGTAACAGTTAGCGTTCATAACCGAAATTAGTTATTCCCATAACCGAAAACTTCAATTATTCCGATCGAATCCACAAACGAATTTAGTGATAGTTGTCGTAACCGCATCAATTCGATGGCAACAAATTCGGTTGAAACAACGACTCTGTTTTCTGGGTGTAGAATTATCAGGATTAAATTCATAAAAATATGAAAAAGCAATAATATATTTTATCCCCAAATGATCCCCTAAAATTTCGTATCATCCCCAATAAATCCCCAGTTCTACAAACGGAAGTTTTTATTCCCATTGATGA
Organism: Leucophora obtusa; assembly: GCA_949987735.1. NCBI lineage: Eukaryota > Metazoa > Arthropoda > Insecta > Diptera > Anthomyiidae > Leucophora > Leucophora obtusa. Next base: position 154,330,297 of record OX465295.1, on the reverse strand, counting down.
TAAAATTCCCAATTTGGGGATAAATCCCCCAAACTGGCAACACTGTTATACATAAGTTTTCAGTAACACTAAAACCGTGGTGTTGATTGCTTAAGTTCACAACAGCGTTCCCAGAAAAGTTTGTGCTCATATCCCCATTTGAGAAGTTGAAATCCCCAAAAAATTTTAGAAATCCCCAAATATTTCCCCAATATTGTTTTTAAAGCGAATTTGAAATAAAAACCCATTTTTATTGAAAATTAAATTTTATTTGTTAATAGCTGTATTTTATCTCATGCCTATCAACGTTAAGTATTTAAAGCAAATCTACGTTACACTGATTGTAGTACAAAAAAATTTTGAAAAGGTTATGTTTATAATTGTTCCGCTATAATCGAACGTACGTCAGCAAAAGTTTTTAGGAGGTAACGCGAATAAGTTGCGTGTGCAAATGTAAAAACGTCGAGTTTTCAACGCTGATAATTATCCGTGTTGAAAGTTAACGTGCATACCAAAAGTAATGAGTTAGTTTTCGTCATAAACGCGTTTTTATCCACTTTGAGTTTTTTATGAGTTAACGGATATAGTTAAGTCGAAAACACAGCTAATATTAGAGATAATTATTTTCAATCAACCAATTCAAGAAAGTATTAATATAGTCTTAAACTAATATAAAAACATTAAAATGAACACATTCAGTCAGATTAAGTATGGATTATTTTAGTTGGTTTAGAAAAAACTAATCAAATTTTTTTCTACTATGAAAAAATATATATCGACCATACCACGACAAAATCTGACCTTTGGATTTCTGTTTTAATTATATTTTTTACCCTGGAACTCTATGTACCCACTTAAAGACTGCCGTTTTTATTTTTTAGAAATTCTAAAAATCCCGATTTGATTCGCGATTATCTTTTTTTCGAAAAATTAAAAATTACAAAAGGTGTGTAAGTTTCAACATTTATATTTTCTTTAATATTCATTCACGGAATACAATTTTTTAATGTCAAAATGTAATGAATATTTCTAAAATTTGGCCACTCTTGATTTGAAAAAAAAAACGCATATTTGCAATAAATGGGAGTTTTACTAAAAAAAAACTATTTTTTGCTGCAAGCTTTTTTTCAATAAATCATAAAAAATAGTTAAATCACGGGACACAAAAAAAAATTAAAAGTCCTTCATTGAGAGTGTGGTAAACTTTGCACGCTTTTTACAAGGCAACATACTTACAGTGGTCTACAAACCATATTTTGATTTATTTGACGTCTCCATGAGCCATAAAATTAATGTTAAAACACAATTTAGGGAATATGCAGACTAGTCTGTTTAATAAACGTTCAGTCATTTAAATCGGGCAGGTTATAATATGGCTGTAATTTTTTTAAAATTTCTATTATTGGCAACTTTAAAAACTAGTTTAACAAAATAATGTACATCAGAAAAAAAAATATATTTAAATTAAGATGAAATACACAATATACAAAAAAAAAAAAGACAAAAACAGAAATCCCCAAAAATACTTAAGAAGATGGGAAAAATCCACAAAATTTTGTGAAATCTCCAAATCCCTCCCCACGAAAATCTGACCCCAAGCCGAAGTTGAAATCCCAAATTTGGGGCGAAATCCCCTTATCTGACAACACTGGTTCACAATAATATGATGTGGTAATGTACTGTTGTCATCCGCGCTAAACGATTCATGATGTGATTTGTCTCACTATCCATATGCTTTTTTGCCACGGTGTTTTTTTTTTGTTGTTTGTACTGATTCAATCGTTATGAAAATTAAACCCACACAACTCGTTATGGCTTGTAGGCTATCATGTGTCTTGAAATCTCATTTAAGATGAATAGTTCAGCCCTTTAGTAGGTACATTATAATTTTGAGCAGTGGTTTATAAAGGGTGGTGCAACCAAAACACACGATGTTAAGCATTAACCACATAGACGACTGCAGCTATACGACTACAGCCTTTCAAAAATAAAATACACACGTTTATATGAAAACGATTATTTTGACACCAACACAGCTACACGGCTACACGACTACTTTTGCAGCTGTAGTCAACTTAGGATAAATTCTATTTTTGTTGGCTACAAAACAAAAATAGTGTTGACAATATAACAAAATATGTAAAACAGGACAATTTTTCCCGCTAGAGGCGAAATAAAATCGCTAGTTCTGACTAAAAAATCACCGTTATGGGAACACTAAAGAAACAGCTGTTTATATTTTACAATTGTATAAAGGTTTCATTAATTTATATTTGGAAATAATTTTATTGTGATGTTTTGTAAAAAAAATGGATCTTACAAAATTAACAAAATATTCCTCACCCATTATTTTAGAAGCACAAACCAAAAAGGATTAACATTTATCAAAACGTAAAATTTTTAGCATCATCTGTTTACTATGTAGCTGTCGTTTTCAAAAAAATTAAGTAGCTGACTACACGACTACAATTGCAGCCAGCAGCATTTGTAGTCGTGTAGTCATGTAGCCGCAGTCGTCTATGTGTTTAATGCATTAATTGTAAATAAAACAAAAAGTTTTCGGAGAATTATCTTAATATTTTTTATTCTAATAGAAGGATCTATGGAAATTATGTGTGACATAAAATATCGGCCAAACACTTTACTGATATATTTTATTTTTAATCATTTTAGTTATTGTTAAAATATTATTCTTAATTCTACTGATATGAATATTCGACAGTTTTAATTTTAAATGCATTGATTACTCTTATATTAATTATACGTCAATGACTTTTAATGATCCACTATTGTACTCCTATCTAGAGTATTTGATGTAGATCCTGTTGTCATAGAATGTAATTCAGTTGATTTTTTCTCAAGTGTTTTCTGAGTATTTTGCGGACATAAGAGATTTTGCCAAGCATGGCGTGTATTTTGATCTAAAATGACAAAGTAAATAAACAATACGAATCCTTGCAAAGTAGCTGTCAAACAGAAGAGATACGAAAAAGCAATGCCGGCATTCATAAAAGCAAATATACCGAAGATCCATGAAAGACCCAATAGGAAAAATAATAAAATCGACAGTCTTATTTGTTTCATAACCAATTTCCGTTCATTGCGTTGAATAGTTTTACTAAGCGTATGTGATATACTATAGAACACATATATAAATATTACGAAATTCGCCGAAACTATTAAGACAATTGGTAAAATAATACCAAAATATAAACCATTGCCTGATGGATAACATACACCAGTATCTGTAATCAGTTGATAAGTGTCGGGAATATACGATTTATGATCAATAAAGGCCACTATTAGAGTAGGTATTAAAGGGAAACTCCAAGCTGCTATAGCTGATTTCAAAATATAATGTTTTGGACGTTGTATACCAATCACAGTAACATAACGTTGAAATTGTAAAAAGGCTATTATTAGCATCCATGTGAACAATACCAATATTGAGTATTGTAAGAAAGCACCCAGTAATACACATTTCGTATAATGATGTTGTTTAACCAACTCCTCTGACATATCATCGGTATTAACAAATAGAAATAATATCATTTGTAGTGTTAGTGCTGCACACATATTTAGTAAAACTTTATTCGAAGACTGTGAACGCCAACTCTTAAAAAGCATTGCTGTGATCCATATACCTATTAGACCCATTAGTGATAGAGTACATCCAATTAATGAAATAATATCCAATGCTTGTTGATGTACAGCTGTAACCAAGATTTCATCACTGAGATCATTTTGCTTAAAACCACCACCAATCAAGTACGAAAATTGTGTCAAATGATTTGTATAACAGAGTATAAGTTCATTTTCATTAATACGATGCAGTACATTTGAAGTTTGTACACCACTGCTAGTCCATGTACTATAATTCCAATAACCACAACCGGAATTGTGATTTTGTGCTGAGTCCACGCTATCAGCTGGACTTTTATTACGTAGAATAAATGGTAAATTTTCTGGTAATTCATCTGCAAATATAAAAAAGAAGTTAGAGAATATTTATGATTAAAGGTTTTCACTTGTTTTTATTAGGGAATACATTTGAGGCCATTCAAATTACTAAAATTGTAATCATAAGTCTGCTAAAGTTTATAAAATAATTATCTACAGATTTTTGTTGCTAAGCACAAAGTTTGTTTAAGCATGACGAAGTTTGTAAATTACATACAGAGGAAAAATATGTCATTTTCCTACTGAAATTCGGTTACATCTACTAAAATAAGTTGGTGCAACTCAATATTGGTTATCACAACAAAATTCGGTTTATACAACTGAATTTTAGTTGCAATACCCAAAATATTTAGGAATCTCATTCCAATATGGTTTCACCAACCGAATTTATTGGTTGTAGCAACCAAAATAGGCTTAGCAATTCGGTTGGCGATTTTTTTTGTTGTGTGTAAGTATACATGGAAAACTTTATCAAAATTTCAATTTTTCTGATTTAAGAGTTTGATGATTGATGTCGATTTAAAACCTAAAAAAAATAATATTTAATATTTTTTTAATAACAAAATTAGTTTGAAAGTTCATAATTAAAACAATAGTAGTAAATTATTGTATAAAACTGCAATTAGAGCTTTATATTTGGGCAGTAGGTTTCGTAAAGGGCTCAAAATTTCTTCTTCTTGATCTGCCTATCCGATATCGGATGTTAGCGACCATACAATTTATTGATCTTTTCAAATTTAAAATTATTTACATTAAAAATATTTAATTATCTATAAAAATTTACAAATGTATAAAAAAATAAAAGTATTTACATATATACATATATATTTATTATTATTTCATTCTATATTTCTAACGATTTCAGAAAACACATTTCTATCTCTTGCTGCTGTTAATAGTTGCCCTACATTGTCCACTGACGTATATTGCGTAGCCATGATGCTTGCTTTCTCCCAATGCCGCGTCTTCCTTCAATTTTCCCTTGTATTATAAGTTGTAGTAAATGATATTTTTGATTTCTCATTATGTGACCTAAATATGATGTTTTTCTGTGTTTTATAGTTCTACATAACTCTCGATCGTGACCGACTTTTCGAAGCACTTCTGTATTTGATACTCGTTCAGTACAGGATATTTTTAATAATCTTCGATATATCCATATTTCGAAAGCTTCCATCTATTTATATCGACAACCTTTAACGTCCATATCTCCATAGCGTACAACAAAACAGGCCAAACGTAACATTTTACAAACTGCAGTTTTAGATTTATATTGAAGTCACGGTTTGTAAGAACTTTTTTGTATTTACAGAATGCTGATCTCGCAATTTCTATTCGACACTTGATTTCCATAGAGGGATAGAGTTTTCATTAATCCAGCAACCAAGATATTTAAAATTTTGTACACGTTCTATTGGTATATTCTGGGTCGTTATGCTTGTATTGTTGTATGTGTTTTTTCTACTAATTATCATATATTTAGTTTTATTTACATTTACTTTAAGCCCATATTTAATATATAGCGTAAGTTACCACATTTACCAATGATTGTAGGTCATCCAAACTATCTGCTAAGAGAGTAGGTATCATCAGCATATCTTATGTTATTAATATTAACGCCATTTACTTTTACACCCTCGTTGATATTATTGAGAGCTTCCTGGAATATACGCTCTGAATATATATTAAATAATAGAGGTGAGAGGATGCATCCTTGTCTGACGCCTCTGTATATGTTGTATATGTAATTTGTTTTGTAACGGCGTTACCAATTTTCACTTCGGCGGTTTGATGCCAATACATATTTTTTATACATTGTATCTCTTTTTCATCTATATCAATTGTGTGTAGAATGGCGATTAGTTTCTCATGTTGCTCCGTGTCAAACGCCTTTTCATAGTCTATGAAACACATGAAAATGTCCTTATGAACATCTCGGTAGTTTTGGCCCAAGACGTGTATGCAGAACAAGGCTTCACGTGTTCCCATTGCTTCTCTAAATCCAAATTGGGACTCGCCCCTTGCAATTTCGCATTTTTTGTAAATTCTGTGATGTATTACCTATAAAAATATTTTCAGAGCGTGACTCATGAGGCTTATAAGTCTGTATTCACTATATTTTTTGGCATTACTCTTTTTTGGGAGAGCTATATGTGGACTTCAGCCAATCATAAGGATATTGGCCAGTGTCATAAATCGTATTAAACAATTTAACTAATATTTTGATGTTTTCGTCATCAATTAACTTTAAAATTTCACAGTGTATTTCATCAGGACCTGGTGACTTGTTGCTCTTTGATGATTTTATAGCTTTTTCTACCTCATCCTTTGTTATGGGCATCCCAGGTAGGTTACGGGGTTCTGTTTGGATGCATAGTGACCTAGAGTTATCTTTAGAGGTTCTGTATGTAAATAGATTTTCTTTCAGCCCTCTCAAAAACAATATCATTATTATCATTAGTAAGGAGAGAAGGTGTTGTCTTTCGGTATACTCCGGCAACTTCTTTTAGCTTTTTGTGGAGATTGAAATTGTATTAATTGTAACCTTTCAATTTCATCACATTCCCTGTTCAGCCATTCAATTTTTGTGTTGCGTATTTTTCTACGAATTTCCGTGTGTATTTGTCGATATTTCACAACGTCAAGTAAAACTAAGAAATTTTTTAATAACAATCAAGTTTTAAAAATATCTGAAAATAATGTCTTAAAATGTTTTTATCAATCTGCAACTAGAAAAACAGCTTAGGCTATAAGTTCACAAGCAAATGATGTTGAATGAGACCGGCTCTGGCTTTTAACGTGCTGGTGAGAAAACACCGATATCTGAGAAAAATCATGTTGCTTTTTTAAATCCTCCCAAAAACATCAAAACTAGTTTTACAGATTCATGTGTCCCACATTAAGTTAAAAAGTCAAGCTGGACTAATGTTCGCAAGACAAACAAATGCAAAATACTGGACCGCAAATGAACTATTAAAAGATTTCAGTTTCAGTCCTAAATGTCATATTCAGTTGACAATTTATTTACTGTTATAGGAAATGAAAGCTCTGGTTTGGGAAAAATAAAAAAAAAACAAAGAATTGGCCCTTACTATAAAAGTGTATTTTAATTTAAAGTCGACTTTATTTTTAATCATACGTTTTTGTTAATTTTTTGTATGAAAACCCTACAAAATTATTTATATTTTCAAACATTATGATTGAAAATACACCAAGTCAAGGAATAATACCACCCAATATTTTAACTAAAGTCGACTTTAACTAAAATATACATTTCAAAAATTTAGATAGTAAGGGCGATTACTTTTAATCTATAAAGAAGTGGCTACAATCTAATAAAGTTGTGTTTTGAAATGTTCTGTTTAATCTTCGGATCTCGATCCTAAAATATAACGCATTAATATTTATAGATCGTCAATTACGAACAAATAAATATACTGATATTATCAAGAATTTTATTGATGGCGATATAAAGCAGCCCTGAAGAAATGACAAATATCCAAGAAACTACTAAACCTAAATTTGAGCTTTTTTCAACTTCGTAAGGTAAAAGTTTCCAATGTTTTGTGAACTTCATAAACATAAAGACTATCAATTCTTTAATTTTTTTTCTGAAGTTTAATATCTTGTCGGTAATACCTGAAATAATAGCGGTTCAAGAAACCTGGTTTGATAAAAATTTGTTTGGTTTATACTCAATTGACGGTTATGACGTGATTCATTGTTGTAGGAGTTATTGTTATGGCGGTACAACAGTATATGTTAAAAAGCAAATAAAATACAAGTTACATGTGTTACAAAGTGATGACTTTTTGGATTTAATATGTATATCGTTGCCAGATGTAAAAATTGATAACAAGCCTTTAATTATTTCATTGTTATAGCGATCGCAAAAATGTAAACTACCATTCTTTTTAGAAATGCTAGAAACATTATTGATAGAAGTTAAAAACTCTACATGCATTTTTGTTGGTGATTTTAATATTAATTTGATGCTTATGAGCCCTGAAAGTCGTGCTTTGATAGATGTTTTTCTGAAGTTGATTTTGCTTCATGCCATAATCTTATAACTAGGCCAGAAAGTAAAACTTGCATTGATTGTGTTTTTAGTAATGTATCAAATTTCATAATGGTAAATTCAATTGAAACTTCAATATCGGATAACAATATAATTTTTTGTAAGCTTAGAATAAACTTTCGCCATACTGAAACTACGACTGAGAGGAAATATTGTATTGACTACAGAAAGTTTGGATCGTTTTTAGATGAAAACTTAGTCATTTCAAATTTAAGCAGCTCTAATGTTCAATGTGAGGATCTTGTTAACACACTTTCTGTAGCTGCATCACAAAGTACTGCTATTAATACAAAACAAATAAATATAAGACACAAAATGAGCCCGTGGATGTCTGAAGAATTAATTTCTTTAATATCTTATAAAAATAAGTTGTTGAAAGCTAGGAGGAAAAATAAAAATAACAGGATTATTGCAGATAACCTCAAAAGAATTAGTAAGGTCATTAAGTATTGTAGCAAGAATTTGATGAATGACTTCTACTCTTATAACATTGAGAAATGTGGAGGAGATTTTAGAAAAACATGGAAATTTATAAATAAGCAAATTGGAAAGAAAGAAGAGACATCTAAGGAGTTATTAAATAATGATGATGATATTATAACTATGAATGATGAAAAGGCTTCTACTTTTAATAGCTTCTTCTATGAATCGGTTAGAAACATGCGAGCAAGTATAAATCAAGATCCAAGTGATGATATCAATTTTTTTTCAAACATTGGTTCCAACTAATACATTTTTTGATTTAGAAGCTACAGAGGATCGAGTTGTAGATAATCTTTTAAATAGTTTAGAAATGAATAAGAGTCCTGGTTGTGACAACATAACACCAAAGATGTTGTTGATACGTAAATCAGCTATGGTAGAAGCAATTACAACAATATTTAATAATATGATTCAGGAAGCTAAATACCCAAATGTGTTTAAAATACACAAAATTATTCCCATTCCTAAAGCTGTAAGCGCTAATAGAGTTGAGAACTATCGCCCGATATCGTTACTTTCGATCATAAAGTGTTTGAAAAAATAATTTTTGAGCAAATATCCAATTACCTTGATGACAAAAATATATTGTTTGAACGTCAATATGCTTTCAGAAAAGGCAGGAAGCTTTAATTAATGTAGTGGATTGTATTTGCAATGGACTTGATTTGGGATATAAAGGAGTGGCTGGAGTATTCTTCGATTTATCAAAAGCTTTTGATTTGGTAGATCATAATATAATACTACGAAAGCTTTATTTTATAGGTTTTTCCAGAAATACTATTGCGTTTTTTAAGGACTACTTAACCAATAGAAGCCAATTTGTTCAGATTGGTGAATCTTGTAGTAACAAGTTAGAAGTATTTTGTGGAGTACCACAAGGCAGCATTCTTGGCCCACTTTTGTTTAAAATTTACATAAATGATATGAAAAACATAAACTTGAACCGAAAGTTATTTATGTTTGCGGATGATGTTTGCTTTTTATACAACTATAAAGATGAGAAGGTATTGAGGACACATATTGAATATGATGCTGCGAATTTGGCGGAATTTTTGCGGTTTAATAAATTAATTTTAAATAGTAAAAAAACTAAATTTGTACGATTTAAACAATATATCTTTAAAAATGATGAAGTTATGAGCGTACATATTGATGGAGAAGTGATACAGGAATCTGAAAATGTTAAATACCTCGGAATTAATATAAATCACAATCTTATGTGGGAAAATCACATTTCCAAGTTGAAATCAAGAATATCGTCGGGAATTGGTATACTGTACAAGTTTAGAAATAAATTGGATACTAAAACTAAAATGTTGTTGTATCAATCGTCAATTCATTCACACCTTACATACCTACCGGTTATTTATGGTGGTAAATCAAGCACAATAATAAAATCATTGCAATCTGCACAAAATAAGGCACTGAAAATTGTATTCAAACAACCGTTGAGGCTTAGCTCAGTTGAGTTGTACAAAGATATTGCAAAAACCGTTCTTCCTATAAGAGGGCTTTATAAACAACAGCTGTTGTTATATGTATTTAAATGTATAAATAATATTGGGTCTCATACAATTAATTTTAATCAAAACATATCATACGCTGAAAGAATCACAAGACAGGCTTTGAATCTTAATGTTGTAAGGTGTCGTCTTGAGTTAACCAAACAACGTGTAAGTTTTGCTGGACCTAACGAATATAACAAATTACCAGTTTGGTTAAAAAATATGGAAACCTTATCTAACTTTAAAGGAAAATTAAAACAATATTTACTTCGAAATGTTGAAATGCTTCTAACAAATTAACTTACGAATTGAAGACGATATGCATATTTATATTATGAAATTATTATATATTGTTAATGTTGAACAAATTTAATTTTTTTTTTATTTTATTTAGAATGTTGCCAACTTGGTAGCCTCTAAAATGGCATACTTGGCGCTGAGGTGAAAACTTGTAAATTTTGTAAATAAAATATTGAAATATTGAAAAAAAAAAAAGTTTAGCTTGTTTGTTCAAATATTTTATTTTATATTAATAAACAAAGTGTACAAACTATCAGCTTAATAACAAAGTTTTTCACTTTTACACCCAAAGTTGAAAAAAATAGAATGAGGGAATTCTTAGTTGATCTTTTATTCTGGTAAATGAATGTTTTTAGTTTGACTCTAGATCATTATATTAATATCACTTTCTGTTTAAATTATTCTTCAAATTAAAAAAAGATGATACAAATTTCACAAGTAAATTGCAAAGAATAAAAATTTGGAGAATTCAATAAGGCGAGCAAGACAGAATACGTATTTTCGGCTTTTGCTACAAAGCCATCATCAGTGTCGTTTGCCTTTGGGTTAATAACTGATGATCGTCTACTTATATGATAGTTGAAGGCAAATCGAATATGTTAACAACTGCTCAACTTCATCAATTATTAACCCATCGTTTTGGCAGACCATAAAGTGAAGTTGCAGGAGACAGCTGATACCTTGAAGATATCAAAGGAGCGTGTCGGCTTTATTTTGCATGAACATTTGTCCATGAGAAAGTTGTTTCTGATATGGGTGCAGCGTTTGCTCATAGTGCACCAAAAACAACAATGTGTCGATGATTACGAGAGCTGTTTTGGCGAGATATAAAGGACTTTTTCCATCGGCATGTAACAATGGATGAAACTTGGATGTGCTACTTCACTCCAGAGTCGAATTGGCAGTCAGCTGAGTAGACAGCAACTGGCGAACCTCACCCGAGGAAGCCAAAGACGCAACAGTCAGCTGGTAAAGTTATAGCATCAGTATTTTGGGATTCGGCTGGAATTTTGTACATTGATTACCTTGAAAAAAGCCAGACCATCAATAGCGATGGCTACATGGCCCAACTAGTGTATTTGAAGGAGGAAATCGCAAAAAAGCCGCCCCATATAAAGGAGAAAAAGTGCTCTTTCGCACTTCAAAAAATGCTCGCTGAAAAAAGATTTTTTTTTTAAGAGAAGCAACACTCAGGAAATTCTTCCTATTAATTAACATGTTGCTTCCTTTGGAAAGGGGATAAAGAAGAAGTGAAAGGTGAAGGGCTTCAAATATGGCAACACTGTAATTGCGCGATGTGTTAAATTTTAGAACAGTTGTTGCGCGCCATCTGGTGGGGAGTAGGCGAACTTTCATTTCATTTTCATTTCATTTATTCAGTCTATGGATACAAAATTCCTTACAGACTATGATGTTACTATTTTAGAATAATCTAAATATTAATTTATACATTATTTTATTAATTTTAATTTACAAATTTAAACCCATCAAAATAGAATATAAATATTGCTTAAAGGCAGATTTTGATGCACAAAACTCTATTTGCGGTTTTAAATGAATTTTTTGATAATGATTAATGTTATTCAGTTGAATAAACGTGCGGGTCAAAATGCTATTAAGACCATAATTGGTACAATGTAGTGGTACATTAAAAATATTGTTATAGAGCAATTCCATATGAAAGCGATCACCTTTTGGACGACCCCTCTCCGATTCTAAAATAAATAGTCTCAATCGATTGCCCAGCAAAAAATAATGTACCTACATATTTTTTTTTTTTTTATAGTGACTGGTTTAGTGGTGGTGTACACCACTGTCATGTGACCAAATTGAAGAATTCTTCATAAGGGACCTCATTGAAAGTTGATCGCAACGAGTGATAGCTCGTTGGAAAGGTATTGAATCAGGCTTTAATTGAAAAATAAAATTTTCCTAATTTTTCTCAGAAATTTACCTTTTTTCCCATGAAAATTAAATTTTCCCATGAAAATTAAATTTTCCGATTTTCCACAGAAGCTCCTAAATTTTCCGGCTAATTTTTTTTTTTTTGGATTCCTCATAATTTTTGCTTTAAGAATCAGCAATAAAAAAATGGGCCCCGACTCCTTGTTTGGACAGGAGAGGAGCATTTAAGAGACCACCTTGTTCTCATTGTTTTTATACTTTTTATAATTGAATTATTTGTAATTATTTAACATTGTTTTATTTTATTATTAAAAATACATTTTAAAAATTATTTTACAGTTAAAAATACATTTATGAAGAAAAAATCTTTCTTATTTTGCTGCTTATACTTAATTACAATATTTATTAAAAATTTCAATTGTCTTGGCATCATTATAAAATTAAAGTAACTTTAAATTTAGCACGTCGGCAGACGAAGAGTACCGCTTTACTTTAATTGACATATCAGAAATATTTGATATGAAGCAATGAAACTTTTGCGTTCCAGTTATAGTTTTGACATTATTATATCTGTTTTGAATTCGTCGCTCCATGGCATCGTGTTCTTTTTGAGTGCATAAAACTGTGTTAATGGCAATTTCCTTGCTTTGAATCCACGAAAACAAATGTTGTACATTTAAGATCTGGTCAGTATATGGCCTTTGCAAACTTGCCTTAGTCGCCATGCGTTTTAGGGTTCCCCCTAACGCATCGCATGGGCCCTTACCGTGGGACGTCTCAAAAAAGTGCCACTCGACCTTGCAGTTTTGTTCTTCTTCAATTATGCAAAGATTGTAAAAATTTTTTTATTCTTGTACTGAGAAGTACTTTCCTTTAGAAATTTCGATTGCATCTCGGATATGAAATGGTGCGCCTTCAGTTCATTCAACTTGAATCCGAATTCCTCGATGAATTCCGGAATCTGCTTTACCACGGTCTCAAGGGAACATCTGCCGCTGCTAATTATCCACTGTTTGAAATGCACCTCCTGAATTAACAGCTGTTCAAACTTTTCCGCCAAATATTGCTCTAGCTCGTCAATCTTCGGACAATTGTCGCATTTGGACAGATGACAATTTTCCGTGGGGTATGCGCACAACGACTTCGACAGGAGGTCCCTATATGTTTCAATTTCACCGTGAAATACTTTCAATTTCTTGCATGGAAAGAACATTAATTTGATGTTTTGATGAAACATGCAAACGCAGACTGAATGCGTTCCGTGCCTGTCTAATGCCAGCACGCATTCTTTTGGTCGTAGGATGGCAAACTTAGAAAAACCCACTTTTTCTGCTGGGTATTTCTCTTTGAACTGATGGTATTCTTCGGATAGATTACATAATAATAATCTGCGCTGCTTGTGTACTTTTTCTCCATCTTCACGTGTGATAACATAGTCACGTGTACCTGGGCAGGCGCGGCTGTTGTCATCATTGCAGTAAAAATCTTGAATCAATTTCACCGTTGCTTCGCTGAGGGTCCTTGAGCCAAATTTCTTGGTGGGAGTCGCCAATATGCCCTTCTGTCGAACTAATTCTTTGCTTCTTCTCGCGATGTAAAAAGATGTTTGAAACTGTTCAGAAATCTTGCGTATAGACCATGATTGAGGCAGCACAGATAAAATGAGATATTTCTCCGGAAAAGTGGTCGCTAAATTGAATTTTCTTTTCAACTGCTCAATCATTTGTTTGCCGTCATCAACGTCATCTGCTTGACTGCATTCGTTATCAGAGCCTTCATTAAATATTGTCGCGATTGCACTCATAACCTTGCCTTTTTTCTCTTTCCTGTATTTTTCACTTCGCAACTTTCTTTTTGTAATAGGCGATTCACCTAAAGTGGTAATAGCCTCATTCAAAGGACTCAAAGACATATTGACCATCGGAATGTCTGCCTCACTATCAGATGAAACATTTTGTTCAATTGTCATTTCACTCTCGGATTGTGGTTGCATTTGTTTCAATGCATTTGCTTGTTGAGACAAATCGATTTTACACTTGGGGCAAATGAATTCTGCTTCTTCACCGTATTGTATATTTAATTCATTCATGTATCGCTTCGAAACACCAGTTAATTTTAATACTTTTATCTTTTTCGAAAGATGTCCACTCTTGTTAAACGGATTGCAGCAAAATTTATTCATTTTACTTTAAATTGTCTTTACAGCTTCACTCTTTACTTTACAAAAAAAACACTTTAACACTTTCACGTTTAGTATTCAACTAAAATTTGACTCAGAGTGTGTGAAGTATTTATATTTATTTTTTGGTAAAAAATAGGTAAAAAAAATAAGCGATATTTGCTTTTCTTTAATAGGAAAATTTGCGTGAACTACTGGTCATAAAATGTTTTTAAAGAGGGACTTAATTGGTTACTGCCAATAAGCCGACCACAGGTCATAAAATGTTTTGTAAATTTTTTAAATTACCAGGTAATAAATATTTCGCCATATTTATGGAAAATCCGTGTTTTATGACTTGTTTCTGCACGTGTCATTTTAGGCGAAATATTTATTACCTGGTAATTTAAAAAATTTACAAAACATTTTATGACCTGTAGCCTCAGTCGGGTTTGGTGTGCCATTACATGCCACTGCTGCTATTATCCATGGATTTATGGCCGATCTTGTGAAGGCAGGCAGACCATATTCACTACACACTCAACTTGGGGCTCTTAAAAAAAATTGATTTTTTCTTCATAAATGTATTTTTAACTGTAAAATAATTTTTAAAATGTATTTTTAATAATAAAATAAAATAATGTTAAATAATTACAAATAATTCAATTATAAAAAATATAAAAACAATGAGAACAAGGTGGTCTCTTAAATGCTCCTCTCCTGTCCAAACAAGGAGTCGGGGCCCATTTTTTTATTGCTGATTCTTAAAGCAAAAATTATGAGGAATCCAAAAAAAAAAAATTAGCCGGAAAATTTAGGAGCTTCTGTGGAAAATCGGAAAATTTAATTTTCATGGGAAAATTTAATTTTCATGGGAAAAAAGGTAAATTTCTGAGAAAAATTGGGAAAATTTTATTTTTCAATTAAAGCCTGATTCAATACCTTTCCAACGAGCTATCACTCGTTGCGATCGCTTTAGTAGTTTTTTTTTAAACAACTTATGTAGGTACATTATTTTTTGCTGGGCAATCGATTGAGACTATTTATTTTAAAATCGGGGAGGGGTCGTCCAAAAATTTGCAATTTTGATCGTTTTCATATGGAATTGCTCTATACCTAACACTTCTAGGTGGAACATGAAATCTAATAAGACAAAGCAACTCTGAACAGTCACTAATAATATCAAAAACAAATAAAGCAGATTGCAATAACCTACGAAACTCAAGGGTTTCCAAACCTATTAATAAGCTTTTAGATCTGTAGGATGGTATAGGATCAACAAACGTAAAAGATGAGATTGCAAATTTAACAAATTTCCTTTGCACTCTCTCAATACGTGAGATATGAGTTCCACAATGGGGAGCCCATATAATAGCAGCATACTCTAATTTTGGTCTGACAAAGGCAGTATAAATTAACTTCAATGTCATAGGATCAGAAAACTCAGCACAATTTCTCTTTAAGAAAGCTAACATAGAATAAGCTTTCGGAACAATATAGTCCACATGCTGTTTAAAGGACATCACAGAGTCAAAAACAACACCTAGATCCACTGTGGAATCCACAGAAACCAGATTATAGTCACCTATATTAAAGGTAGTATAAATAGGATTTAAAGACCTAGAAAACGAGATGTGGAAACATTTGTTGAGATTTAAATGGAGCTTGTTTAAATTACACCATGCAAGAAGATTGTTTAAATCTACTTGCAAATCTAAAACATCACGAACTGAGTCGATTCTATGAAATATTTTCAAGTCATCAGCATACAACAGAAATTTAGCTTTATGAAAACAAGACGAAATGTCATTTATAAATAAATTAAATAGAAGTGGTCCTAAGATGCTGCCTTGAGGTACACCGGAAGTTTGAATGTACGGATCAGAAAAGTAGCTTTCTATGCTAACTTTACAAACTCTATTGTATAGATATGATTTAATCCAAATTAAAAAAATAGAATGAAATCCCATTTGATGTAACTTGGCAAGAAGAATGCCATGAGATACCTTATCAAAGGCTTTAGAAAAATCTGCATAAACTGTCTCAACTTGGCTACCTTGTTCTAAGGCTGATATACAGTATTCATTAAAAACTGCTAAATTTGTTGTAGATGATCTACCAGAAAAGAAACCGTGTTGATTAGGAGAAATCCATGATTTAGTAATACAAAAAAGTCTTTCATAGAGAACATGTTCAAATATCTTAGACGCACAACTTAGAAATAAGTCGGTAACAAGTTACATCATCCCTCTTTCCGTCTTTGAAAACCGGTGTAATTTTTGCCAACTTCCATCGGTCAATAAAAACACCTTCCTTAAGAGACAAATTAAAAATGTATGTCAATGCTAAAGTAATAGAAAATGCACACTTCTTTAATAAGTGAGCACATAAGCCATCAGCATCCGATTTATAACTATCCTTGATTAGCAAAATGCCATTAACAACCTCATCCTCAGAAATAACCATATACCCAATGTCTAACATAGACATGGAACTAGAAAAGCCAAAAATATTACCATTTGAAGGCTCAAAATTAGTGAAGGCCCAGAATAAGAGCGCAGAGGCTAGCGATTTACGCTCTGAGAAAAAATGCGCCCGAAATAACGACGTACAGCGGCAGCGACATAATTGAGCATTTGTTATATATAACAAGGAGACTTTATGCCACTCATATGTCTCTTAGTTTACTGCAAACACAATATACAATGCTAAATTTTAATAATTCAAAAATTTTATTTTTTTTTTTGCAAAAAAATAGAAAAAGAGTCAGAAGAGCCATTGATTGCCTTTGTTAGTTGTACTCTTTGATATTACAAAATGTAGTGAAAACCAGCAAAAAAAAACAATAGAGTTGACAACATTGGTGAGAGTATGAGAGAGAAAAAATGAGAGAATAACAAAAACCGGCATTAAAATCAAATAGATTCTATCTCACAACAGCTACGCCCAGAGATTTTTAAATGTCAAATTGTATGGAAAAAATCGCTGCTCTCTTATTCTGGGCCTACACTTAGATTTAAAAAAGTCTGCAAACATATTCACTGATTCAGTACAAGATTGGGATATTTTATGATAAGTAAATCAAGTTGAGTTAAAAAAAGTAAAAAAAAAAATTATTTTTGTGCCCGAGCTGGGATTCGATAATAGTACCTCAGTCACATATATAATTATGTGTGGTGTTATATATGACAATATATAATAACATATTAAAATATTATTAATTCCAAGTTGCAGTAAACATAACTTTCAGGTGCTGTTGGCAGAAAATGGGTTAATTTTTTTAAGATCTTTTAAAAGAATATTTACAAGTAAATTAAATTGAGTTAAAAAAAAATTATTTTTTTTTGTGCCCGAGCTGGGATTCGATAGTAGGGTCACTCAGGTAATATGTAAATATAAATAATTATATATTAAACACATAGAAAATATTACTGACGTGGGACCATATATAACCATATCTAAAATTATATTGTTAATCTTGCACCATATATGGAATCATATATAATCATATCTTATATCATTTAATGTAATATATAATCGTATATAAAAATATCTTACATCATACAACCAAAAATTTTTTATAACAGGGCATATATTACTATATCTCAAAATATATGGCTTATATGACACCATATGTGATCATATATTATGTTATATATGATCATTTATAATTATATATGACAACAGATCTGTCATATCTCAATATGTATAGCATATATGGTTGATATCTAATTTTATAAAAGACATTATATAAAAATATATGGTTATATAAGGTACCACATAAGAAACATATAATTATATATGGCTATTCATGACAACATATATACTCACATATTATAAGATAAAACAAGATATTACTGTATACAACTATAGAGCAATTCCATATGAAAACGATCAAAATTGGCAAATTTTTGGACGACCCCTCTCCGATTTTAAAATAAATAGTCTCAATCGATTGCACAGCAAAAAATAATGTACCTACATTTTTTTTTTTTTTTTTATAGTGACTGGTTTAGTGGTGGTTTACACAACTGTCATGTGACAAAATTGAAGAATTCTTCATAAGGGACCTCATTGAAAGTTGTTTTAAAAAAAACTACTAAAGCGATCGCAACGAGTGATAGCTCGTTGGAAAGGTATTGAATCAGGCTTTAATTGAAAAATAAAATTTTCCTAATTTTTCTCAGAAATTTACCTTTTTTCCCATGAAAATTAAATTTTCCCATGAAAATTAAATTTTCCGATTTTCCACAGAAGCTCCTAAATTTTCCGGCTAATTTTTATTTTTTTGGATTCCTCATAATTTTTGCTTTAAGAATCAGCAATAAAAAAATGGGCCCCGACTCCTTGTTTGGACAGGAGAGGAGCATTTAAGAGACCACCTTGTTCTCATTGTTTTTATAATTTTTATAATTGAATTATTTGTAATTATTTAACATTATTTTATTATTAAAAATACATTTTAAAAATTATTTTACAGTTAAAAATACATTTATGAAGAAAAAATCAATTTTTTTTAAGAGCCCCAAGTTGAGTGTGTAGTGAATATGGTCTGCCTGCCTTCACAAGATCGGCCATAAATCCATGGATAATAGCAGCAGTGGCATGTAATGGCACACCAAACCCGACTGAGGCTACAGGTCATAAAATGTTTTGTAAATTTTTTAAATTACCAGGTAATAAATATTTCGCCTAAAATGACACGTGCAGAAACAAGTCATAAAACACGGATTTTCCATAAATATGGCGAAATATTTATTACCTGGTAATTTAAAAAATTTACAAAACATTTTATGACCTGTGGTCGGCTTATTGGCAGTAACCAATTAAGTCCCTCTTTAAAAAACATTTTATGACCAGTAGTTCACGCAAATTTTCCTATTAAAGAAAAGCAAATATCGCTTATTTTTTTTTACTTATTTTTTACCAAAAAATAAATATAAATACTTCACACACTCTGAGTCAAATTTTAGTTGAATACTAAACGTGAAAGTGTTAAAGTGTTTTTTTTTTGTAAAGTAAAGAGTGAAGCTGTAAAGACAATTTAAAGTAAAATGAATAAATTTTGCTGCAATCCGTTTAACAAGAGTGGACATCGTTCGAAAAAGATAAAAGTATTAAAATTAACTGGTGTTTCGAAGCGATACATGAATGAATTAAATATACAATACGGTGAAGAAGCAGAATTCATTTGCCCCAAGTGTAAAATCGATTTGTCTCAACAAGCAAATGCATTGAAACAAATGCAACCACAATCCGAGAGTGAAATGACAATTGAACAAAATGTTTCATCTGATAGTGAGGCAGACATTCCGATGGTCAATATGTCTTTGAGTCCTTTGAATGAGGCTATTATCACTTTAGGTCAATCGCCTATTACAAAAAGAAAGTTGCGAAGTGAAAAATACAGGAAAGAGAAAAAAGGCAAGGTTATGAGTGCAATCGCGACAATATTTGATGAAGGCTCTGATAACGAATGCAGTCAAGCAGATGACGTTGAAGACGGCAAACAAATGATTGAGCAGTTGAAAAGAAAATTCAATTTAGCGACCACTTTTCCGGAGAAATATCTCATTTTATCTGTGCTGCCTTAATCATGGTCTATACGCAAGATTTCTGAACAGTTTCAAACATCTTTTTACATCGCGAGAAGAAGCAAAGAATTAGTTCGACAGAAGGGCATATTGGCGACTCCCACCAAGAAATTTGGCTCAAGGACCCTCAGCGAAGCAACGGTGAAATTGATTCAAGATTTTTACTGCAATGATGACAACAGCCGCGCCTGCCCAGGTACACGTGACTATGTTATCACACGTGAAGATGGAGAAAAAGTACACAAGCAGCGCAGATTATTATTATGTAATCTATCCGAAGCATACCATCAGTTCAAAGAGAAATACCCAGCAGAAAAAGTGGGATTTTCTAAGTTTGCCATCCTACGACCAAAAGAATGCGTGCTGGCATTAGACAGGCACGGAACGCATTCAGTCTGCGTTTGCATGTTTCATCAAAACATCAAATTAATGTTCTTTCCATGCAAGAAATTGAAAGTATTTCACGGTGAAATTGAAACATATAGGGACCTCCTGTCGAAGTCGTTGTGCGCATACCCCACGGAAAATTGTCATCTGTCCAAATGCGACAATTGTCCGAAGATTGACGAGCTAGAGCAATATTTGGCGGAAAAGTTTGAACAGCTGTTAATTCAGGAGGTGCATTTCAAACAGCGGATAATTAGCAGCGGCAGATGTTCCCTTGAGACCGTGGTAAAGCAGATTCCGGAATTCATCGAGGAATTCGGATTCAAGTTGAATGAACTGAAGGCGCACCATTTCATATCCGAGATGCAATCGAAATTTCTAAAGGAAAGTACTTCTCAGTACAAGAATAAAAAAATTTTTACAATCTTTGCATAATTGAAGAAGAACAAAACTGCAAGGTCGAGTGGCACTTTTTTGAGACGTCCCACGGTAAGGGCCCATGCGATGCGTTAGGGGGAACCCTAAAACGCATGGCGACTAAGGCAAGTTTGCAAAGGCCATATACTGACCAGATCTTAAATGTACAACATTTGTTTTCGTGGATTCAAAGCAAGGAAATTGCCATTAACACAGTTTTATGCACTCAAAAAGAACACGATGCCATGGAGCGACGAATTCAAAACAGATATAATAATGTCAAAACTATAACTGGAACGCAAAAGTTTCATTGCTTCATACCAAATATTTCTGATATGTCAATTAAAGTAAAGCGGTACTCTTCGTCTGCCGACGTGCTAAATTTAAAGTTACTTTAATTTTATAATGATGCCAAGACAATTGAAATTTTTAATAAATATTGTAATTAAGTATAAGCAGCAAAATAAGAAAGATTTTTTCTTCATAAATGTATTTTTAACTGTAAAATAATTTTTAAAATGTATTTTTAATAATAAAATAAAACAATGTTAAATAATTACAAATAATTCAATTATAAAAATTATAAAAACAATGAGAACAAGGTGGTCTCTTAAATGCTCCTCTCCTGTCCAAACAAGGAGTCGGGGCCCATTTTTTTATTGCTGATTCTTAAAGCAAAAATTATGAGGAATCCAAAAAAAAAAAATTAGCCGGAAAATTTAGGAGCTTCTGTGGAAAATCGGAAAATTTAATTTTCATGGGAAAATTTAATTTTCATGGGAAAAAAGGTAAATTTCTGAGAAAAATTAGGAAAATTTTATTTTTCAATTAAAGCCTGATTCAATACCTTTCCAACGAGCTATTACTCGTTGCGATCAACTTTCAATGAGGTCCCTTATGAAGAATTCTTCAATTTGGTCACATGACAGTGGTGTACACCACCACTAAACCAGTCACTATAAAAAAAAAAAAAATATGTAGGTACATTATTTTTTGCTGGGCAATCGATTGAGACTATTTATTTTAGAATCGGAGAGGGGTCGTCCAAAAGGTGATCGCTTTCATATGGAATTGCTCTATATATAAATTTTTTTGATCGGGAATTAAAAAATATTTTTTTTTGATTTTTACAATTCTTGTTTAGTTTATATTTGTTACTATTGATATATTCTTAGTTTAGAAGTAACACCCAGAAACTTTTATTGCATCTCCAATGCATGAAACGGCAATAACTGGAGAACCGTTTGCAATTTTGACTC
Source organism: Leucophora obtusa (assembly GCA_949987735.1). Lineage (NCBI taxonomy): Eukaryota > Metazoa > Arthropoda > Insecta > Diptera > Anthomyiidae > Leucophora > Leucophora obtusa. Next base: position 154,308,272 of record OX465295.1, on the reverse strand, counting down.
CAATTTTCAAGTACGATGAAGTAATTATACGCTTGTTACAATCGAAAGAAAAAATTTTTTTTTTTTTTAGATTTTACAGTTTTTTTATTTTTTAGTACAATTTTTTGCTAATTTCAGCAGATTGATTTTAAATTACAGTTTACAGCAATTTACTGAAATTTAGCAGCTGCAACTAATTATTTATACTAATTTCATTGTACTAAAATTATGATATGTAGTAAGTTTTTTAACTGATTTTAGCAAATCGATTTTGAATTGCATTTTACATAAATTTTACTAAAATTTAGTAGCGGCTACTAATTTTTTATACTAATTTTATTGTACTACATATCAGCAGACATGTGTTGCTAAAATTAGCAAAAAATACCGCTGGCCTCAAAACAGTTAAATTTCATGTAATAACAGCAACATTTTCAGTAGCCATTACATACTTTTTTGTTTGAGTGTACTTTTTCTTAAAAATTAATAATTTGTTGTAGGTTTTGCAGTTTATTAGTAATAAAAGACAAGAATTAACAATTTAAAGCGAGTAAAAATGTCAAAGTCGGGCATGCCGACTATACAATACCCTACACCAGTCTGGTTAAAAGCCAACTAATGTTTGGATCCGAAATTCGAATGGGTTAAAATGGGACTTGTGTCAAAATTTTCTTGAATGTGCGTCTGCGAACAAAATTTCATTAAAATATCTTAATATTTGCGACCTGCAGTTTGTAACCAAGCCAATTTTGGGGGGACCCTTATATGGGCACTAGGTCTAAACATGGACCAGTGTTAACCAAAATCAATAGGCTTCGTCCTTGGGCTAATATAAATCGGTGTACCAAATTTCATCAAAATATCTTAATATTTGCGACCTGCAGCTTATAAACAATATAATTTTGGGGGGACCCTTATATGGCCACTAGGTCTAAACATGAACCGGTGTTAACGAAAATCAATAGGCTTCGTCCTTGGGCTGACATAGGTCGGTGTACCAAATTTCATCAAAATATCTTAATATTTGCGACCTGCAGCGTATAAACAATATAATTTTGGTAGGACCCTTATATGGGCACTAGGTCTAAACATAGACCGATTTTAACCAAAATCAATAGGCTTCGTCCTTGGGCCGACATAAGTCGGTGTACCAAGTTTCATCAAAATATCTTAATATTTGCGACCTGTAGAGTGCGCACAAGAATGCATGGACAGACAGACAGACAGACAGACAGACGGACGGACGGACAGACGGACATCGTTAAATCGAAATAAAAAAAATTCTGAGTTGATCGGTATACTATAAGGTGGGTCTGGACAAATATTTTTTGGTGTTACAAACATCAGCACAAACTTATAATACCCTGACCACATAGTGGTGTAGGGTATAAAAAGCATATTTTGGATCATTGGTTTATGCCAAGTTTGCGATTTAAGAACATTGAAAGAAATTCTATTCTAATTCTATATAATATTCAAAGAAATTTTAGATTCAAAGTTATTTAGATTTTATTCTAAAAAAATAAAGTTTTGGCATTTTAACATTTGTCCATGGATTTGGAAGTTTTGTGTTGCATTAATAAAAGAACACAAAATGCTAATATAAACAACAACATTCGTTAAAAGTTTTTATCATGTTTTTATTTAAAATAGAAGAGATCTACTACACGCAAAGAAAAAACATGGTTGGGATGACCGTATTCGAAGAGCTTTTTTGGGTTTATGATGATTTGATTGCGACAATCACTATTAACCCATTCAAGGCAAATGACACTGATGATGGCTTTGTAGCGAAAGCCGAAAATACGTATTCTGTCTTGCTGGCCTTATCGAATTCTTTCAAAAATTTTTATTCTTTGTAATTTAATTGTAAAAATTGTATCGCCTTTCTTTAATTTGAAAATAATTTAAACAGAAAGTGATATTAATTTATGATCTATAGTCAAACTAAAAAACATTCATTTGCCAAAATAAGAGATCAACTAAACATTCCCCTCATTCATTTAAACAAAATGTTTTTGAAAACTCCTTACCTGTAAGTTCAGAATAACATGTTACTAGGTAAGGAGTTACATCGATGGACATGCCCTTGTAAAAATAATAGGTCCAGAAATAGAAAACTAAGAGCTTACCCCCTTCATTACAAAATGCTTATTTTTATAACCAAAACTTATAATTTTTTGTTAAAATTATGTAATTTTCAATTTAATAGTCGATATGAAACAAGATGAAATTTTAAGAAAAAAACGTATTATTTTAAAGTTTCTTGTAACCTAGTGGTAATAGGTAAGCGTAACATATAACTTCAGAATAACATATTACTAGGTAGGTAAGCCTTAACATCGATGGACGTGTCCTTGTTAAAATAATAGCTTTGGTAATAGAAAAGTAAGAGGTTACCTACACAGAAAAACAGTAGGCACCAACAATAGAATTTGCAGAAGCAATTACATTTTCTTTTAAATTGAAATTTTATTCCCAACAATTTTTTTGCTTGAAATATTTCGTCGACCGGTCTGCAAAATGTCACATGTGTTTTTTAATAGATTTTCAGGGAAGCGAAAAAACTGTTACAAAATCTACTTTTAAGATATTTTATTGGCATCATATGCCTTAATGATGATTTTACTAAATGAGGTCGTGAATCGTTAAGGCATATGATGCCAATAAAATATCTTAAAAGTAGATTTTGTAACAGTTTTTTTGCCCTCCTGAAAATCTATTAAAAAACACATGGACATTTTGCAGGCCGGTCGACGATTTGTAACTCGTTTGAATATTGTTATCTCTATATATAAAAGAATAACGTGACTGACTGACTGACTGACTGACTCAACATCGCCCAGCCCAAACCGCTGAAGCTAGGAAGTTGAAATTTGGTATGTAGGTTCCTCTTTCGGCGTAGACGTCCGCTAAGACGGGATTTTTGGAAATTCCTACCGGAACGGGCAAAAAGGGGAAAAGTCTCCCCCTTGGCGGCCTGCCAAAACCCCTTTGGCTAGAAAGCTGAAATTTAAGATATGTGTTCCTTAGAGTATGGGCTAACTTTTCTGGAAAGTACTTTCTGGAATTTTGGACAGGGACGTTGTAAAAATGGGGGTTAAGAAGGGGAAAAAGGCCCCCCTTGACGGCCTGCCAAACCGCAGGAGGTAGGAAGTTGAAATTTGGTATAAAGGTTCCTCCACTATCGTAGACATCCACCAAGACGGGAGTTTTGGAAATTTTTACAGGGACGGGCAAAAAGGGGAAAAAGTCTCCCCCTTGACGGCCTGCTCAAACTGCTGGAGCTATGAAGTTAAAATTTGGTATGTAGGTTCCTCGACCGGTGTAGACGTCCGTTGAGACGGCATTTTTGGAAATTCTAATCGGGAGGGGCAAAAAGGGGACAAAAAAAGTACCTTTTTCCAAAAAAGTACCTTTTCCCAAAAAAAGTACCTTTTTCCAAAAAAAGTACCTTTTTCCAAAAAAAGTACCTTTTTCCAAAAAAGTACCTTTTTCCGAAAAAAGTACCTTTTTCCAAAAAAAAAGTACCTTTTCCAAAAAAAGTACCTTTTACAAAAAAAAGTACCTTTTTCAAAAAAAAGTACCTTTTTCCAAAAAAAGTACCTTTTTCCAAAAAGAGTACCTTTTTCCAAAAAGAGTACCTTTTTTCAAAAAAGTACCTTTTTCCAAAAAAAGTACCTTTTCCAAAAAAAAGTACCTTTTTCCAAAAAAAGTACCTTTTTCCAAAAAAAGTACCTTTTTCCAAAAAAAAGTACCTTTTTCCAAAAAAAGTACCTTTTTCCAAAAAAAAGTACCTTTTTCCAGGGTTGAAAAAGCTACGACTAAAGTAGCAGTAGTAACTAAAAATGACGATTATTGTAGTAAAAAAAACAACAAAACTAAAAGTCATCACATCGCTACTACTACCACTATGCAAACTTTTCTGTAGCTCAGCAGTAGCACATAGCTTTGTTTTGAAATTGAAAACCACCACAGCATCAATCGATGTGTCTGCTACTAAATTCAACAAGTAGCAGTAGCAGCCAAATAGACAAGACTCCCAAATTACTACTCAGCTACTACTACCACTACACAAAAATTTTATTAGCTAAGCAGTAGCACACATCTTTGTTTTGAAATTGAAAACTACCGCAGCACCAATCGTCTACTTACAAATTAAGCAAGAGCAGTAGCAGCCAAACATACATGACTCCCAAATTACTACTCAGCAGAGTAGTCATAGAAATATTTTTGGTTGTTTAAAAATGAATTATTTGTTTGGTTTTTCCAGTACTGTGTGTGTGTGTGTGTGTATGTATTTTATATTGTTTTTGTTAAACAGAACAGATCATGAAGATGCTAATTTGCCGTTTTGGAATATTCGATTGATTTTATGATTTATATTTTGTATTTTAAATTTTTTATTTTATACTATATTATATATTTTTTAACTCACCACTAATTATGAATAATTTGCAATTTCTTTTCATTACGTAGGCCCTGTGCGAGGTGGCTAAATTTTTTCTAAACTAAATACAAATAGAGAAAAGGGTTTAAAATTTCTCTAAAAATTGTTAAAAAAAAAAAAAGAAACTCTTAAACCTGAATTTAGTTTGAAATTAGTTTAGCCAGCCGCACCCACCCTTGGTACCAATTCACTTTTCAGTATTTTATTTATTGTTTTAAAAATTAACAGTTGTAAGACACATAATGATAGAATTAGGGTACATAAATTTACGTCACAATAAGACAGCACTGTTTCAACGGTAAATTGTTAACAAGTGGTGGGCGAGAGCAAAATAAGGATACACACAAAATTCATATGTAGATCAGTATTTGTTGTTAAGCTGCCTACACACTAGGGAACATGGTTGAGGGAACAAAAAATATCAAAAAATTTTGTAAACACGAAATGCACGCTCTCAACACTCACACACACACAAACGCACTCACACATTCACAAAAAATGCTCTCTTTTTTTAAGTATGTTCCCTAGTGTGTAGGCAGCTTTAGGGTTGTCGCAAAATAAGGATACACACAAAATACATACGTAGATCAGTATTTGTTGTTAGGGTTGTCAGATATAGCGCTTTCTTGCCAAACGTGGCGATTTACAAACACATTTGGAGATTTTATTCTTGAAATGGCGACGGACGGTTTTTACGCTGATTTAGGAAGTGGTTGGAGATTTTTATGGATATTTTTTACACTCAGTATCTAATCTCACAGATTATGATTTTAACCTTTTATATAATCCCTATCTTTGATTGAAAAGATAATATTTTTATAATTATTTGGTGCTAATGAAAACAATTTAGTCACGTCAGATTTAGCGTTTTTTATTTTTTACATTGAAGATTATCCCATAATTAGCCAGATTATTAAATATACTTTTTATAAAGTTTCGACAAAAATCGTTAACCGAAGTCCTAAAATAAAATACTGTTGACAGTGCGTTTATCTGGTTTAGGCTTAAGAACGCTAAAACTGAGTTAATTTTAAAGACAAAATAACGGAAAAATTAGTTTAATTGAATCAGAACGGGTTTAAATTTTGCACTAACTTTTTTATATGAGTGTACTAAAAACTACAGTTGGGCATCGATTATCCGGAATGGTCGGGATCGGACGCATTCTGGATAATCGATTTTTCCGGTTAACTGATGTAAAATTTTTTACGCTTTTTAATATAAATGTTTGTTTTATTTAATCAATATACAAACTTACAAAATATAATGTTAATAAGTTTTTAATTGCTACATATCTAATTACTTAAAAAAATTCATTTATTGTGGTTTGTTTCTTTTCCTTAACTTTCATATTTTCCGCTAAGAGCTTCTCTTAGATACGGTAGACTTGTATTTTATCTTGTTCTCTAATATTCTATAATATACCCGGGTAAAAATAGTTATATATGGTCATATATAATGTGATTGTGCTATATATGGCTATGAATGGAGTCACATTAAGACACATATCAATATATACAACTACATCTGATATTATTTTTTGAACAAATTTTTTATATGGTAATTGATACTAGTATATGTCCCCAAATCTTACTCCATATATAATTACATAAGCCATATGAAATTAATAAAAATATATGTAGTGATCGATATGATTATATATGGTTCCATGCAAAGTTACATAAAAATGTATGTGACGCCATACTAAAAATATTTTTTTGTAATTTTATATAACTTTATATATAATCCTATACAAACTAATATATAGTTCAACATAAATTTTAGTTATCTGTAAATTAAGATTTAAATTAACATGGCTTCACATATAACCATATAAGGTTCCATAAACAAATTAAGTTATTTTTTTATATATAATTTCATATTAAAAAAGTTATGCGTACGTTTCCTAAGACAAAAGCATTCAAATGCATTTTTATAAAACACAACCAATTTTTGTAGGAAAATTTTTAAACATTGGGTTATGTTTTCTAAAATTTGGGCCTTTAAAATTGTTTAAAATTTCAATTGTCAACTTAATAGCTGTTAAGCATAACTTCCAGTCATAAAAAGCCTACCTACTATCTGGTTGAATTATATAAAGTCAGATATATTTATATGGCAGTATATATAATTTGATATCCTGGATATGGACAAATCTCGGATCAAATTGCACCAAATTATATCTAATTTGATATAATTAGACACATGTAGATAACCCATTTTTCGGATCAAATTGTGTGTGGTTGTATATGGGAACTTATCAGATAAGATATAATTATATAAGACACCATATTAAAAATTTTACCCGGGATTAACCTTTCTATAATATGTCCTTTGAATTTTTATGGCCATATAAGAAATGTTCATAATGGCAACTAAAACTGCTTTCAGGGAAACACTTCCAAAAAAGGCTTGTTTCCTCTCCATTGTAGATTTTCTTATTTATAAGATTTTCCTTTGATGTGTATTCTTCCAACTAATTTACAAAAATTGTGGCAGATACATATTCGGCAGATGCTTTGTGAATTCCATGTTGTTTTTTAAAGTTCTGTAACTAGCCTCGAGAATATTCACATGCTAAGCTTATATTTAATTTTTAATGGAAGAACTTAGCCTTTTCCATTATCATTAAACTGGAAATTGGGATCCCTTTAAAACGTTTTTGTCGGAACCATTCGTATTTCGCTCTAATGCACTTTTTAAAGTTTTTCGATTTTGGAAGCGAGTAACTAAATCACTTTCTGCACAATATTTTAATATTTTATCTTTATATTTTATTCAGTCATAAACTGTTTGTTTGCCCACTCCATATTTTTGTGATAGTGTTTCAACAGAAACATGTTTTTTTTTAAATAGTCGTTGACTATATCAAATTTTTCTTGAATAGTTAATACTTTTCTTTGCTTTTTACTCGATTCTAAAATTACACATCAACACTCCTTACTACGTAAATTTCAATTGCAACTAAACACCAGAGGAAAAACATGCAAACAAGGGAATCACCTTATTTCGTTTTAGACACATGTTAATTTTAGTGTTGCTAACACGTGAAACCAAATTTCGTAAAAATAAATAGTAGATATTTTTCAATCCCGGATAATTGATGTAATCACGGTTAATCGATTGAAATAAAAAAATCTTCCTTTCCTTATAGATCCCGGATAATTGATATTCCCGGTTAATTGAATCACGGATAATCGATGCCCATCTGTACTTTAAAATGACCTTGTAGAAAATACTACTGACAGTAGCAGATTATTTTTGTTATATATCCGTAAGATAGGAACATCAAACATAAAACTGAATTTTTACTTGTTTTTAATCAACAAACATATTCGTCGCTGCTCCTAAGAAAATACCTACATATTTGTCGATAAACTTTTTTGTGAGGAGACATACAAATCTGCTTTATTTCAACGTTTTTCGGAACTTTTTGGAAATTATTTTTTTTACACACATATAAACCAAACTTCAAGCTTTTCATTTATAAAAGAATTACTTCCAAAAAAAATGGCCAAGACACACAACACAGACCAAATTTAGGTGTTCCACAAATAATTTTTGAAAACAAATAGCTATTTTCTTAGGCGCAGCAACGATATGCTGATTTCAACTGAATAATTTAATTTCCATTAAACAACGTTTCTTTTAAATTATTGTATTTTTATAAATTTAGCAGGCCGTGATGCTCAACTTCATCGAAAATACGAGTATATTCTGTTATTTTAGTAGAATTTTAAACTATTTGTACGGGCTTTTTTTGTGAGTGTACTGGTGCTGATTATAATCATATTGCATACAAAGGGTCAAACATATTCAAATATGAACTCATAAACCTTTATTAATTTATAACGCTTTTTTAATTAAAACATTTCAAGTTTATTATGTAATTTTGTATGCGCCCAATACACATCAGATAAACCAAAATCATTTATTCTTTCGCTAAAAAAAACTACTCAGCATGAAAGGAGTCATATTTCGTTTTTCTATGTTTTACTACTTTGTTTTTTCGTTTTCTGCTCTTGCTGTTTTTTTTTTGTAGCAGCAGTATTTGTAGCAGTGATGGTATTTGAGAATTTTCGTTTGGTGCCTAAATGATGCCAAAAAAGTGCCAAAAAAGCTTTAAAAGTGCCAAAAAATTAAGCAACATTTAATGTTTAAAAAAAATATGTTCAGCTTTTATTTCAAATATTTATACATTTAGTTACTTTAAGAATAAAAAGACAAAAAAAAATAAAAAAGGCAAAGGCAAATATTTTCATATAAATTTGCCTTTCTTAACTATAGTAAAGCACTAAACTTATGTTATTTTAAGATAAGAATTCCAAAAAAAAATTTACATACATATTTTATATATACAGTGTACAAAGAAAAAAGTTGGACACTTTGGATTTTCAAAGTGAAATTCAAATAACAACCATGTTATTTGAATTTCTTTTTAAAACAACATAAGCACATTGTACGTAAAATCAGAGAATATTAATTATAGAGATAGAAAATCAAAACTTACACTACTCACCGGTAGAGGGCGCTAAAATTAGTAGCAGTTGAGCCTATATTTAAAATCTCAAAAACTGCTGAAAACTGTTCAAAATAAAGAAAAAAAACAAAGCGGAATACATTCAAATAATAAAATTTGAGATATCCGTTTGTTTCTTTGCTTTGTTGTTTATTTTTATTTAAATTTAGGGGGTAATTTTCTACAACACTTCGGTGAAGTGTTGCGTTATTTCTATAGAAATTGTTTTTGTAACAAAAACAATTTGCATTGAAAGTTCCCTTCACTTCACCCAAGTGTTTTACGAAATTAGGTACTTAAATAAAAAAGAAAATTGTCAGTTTTTTAATAAAGTGCCATCTAGTGAATACGATGTTTTTATAACTCTTTTTTTTTTTGTGATGCCATACCCCTGGGTAAAATTAACAGTAATTTTATGCTTTTCAATATCTTTTTTCGTTTTTTGTCTTTTATATTGATTACAGCTCATTTCATTTTAATATATGTGTCCAACTTTTTTCTTTGTGCACTGTATATATATATACATATATACAGTGACGGTCAATACAATCCCAATAAATCAAAGGACGTTACGATAGCGAAATAGCTATCACATTAAATATCCGAAAACGATATCATATTCCAATAAGATTATAATATCGTTTTCGATAAGGTTTTATGATAAAGTATACTTCAAAATATTCATTATTTAAAAAAATTCAAACACTTTTCAGAAAAAAATAAAATTTTTAAAATCTTGCAATTTTGACTTCGTTTGGTTTCAAAATCTGGGAGAGTTCGACTTTTCTTATGAATATGACGATTTCATTATGACTTCATTTCATCTCATTTTAAAAGAATTCCGGTTTTGCTATCATATATGATATAATTTTCGATATCGTAATCGCCTGGAATAACGATAGTGTTTCGATGCTGGACCAGATTTTGGCGATTTTACTTTCGTTATTACCGGGAATTTCGATAGCGAAAAAGGTATCATAATTTCTTGGAAATATGATATCGTTACGAAAGGTACATTTTAGAACAAAAAATCTATCGTTTTCGTATCACAAGTGATTATTGTATATGATAATAAATATCACCTAGGTGATATCGTTTCGATATCGTGACGATATCGTTTGGTTTATTGGGATAGAATCAATTAAATTTTTTTAATTTTATCCTCGTTGCTTTTATTTTTAAAGACCAAAATAATGATTAAATTGTCCCCGAAGAACTAGGAGGTGGTCCAGAAAATTGTAGATATTTTTATTGTAGCGTTTGTTTTTTAATATTTCTACCCCTTTTAAGTAGGCGTGGCTTTTAATGAAAAATCATCGATATCGACCTTTTATCAAATTATATAGAAATTTTCTTAAAAAGTGCCAAAATTCTATGGAGAGTGCCAAGGTGCCATTGAACATTCAATAGTGCCACAAATGGCACTTTTGTGCCACTTTTACCAACAGTGATTTGTAGCAGTAGCAGTAGTAGTTGTTCATTTCGTTTTTCTGCTCTTACTGTTTACAAATGCTCCGTATTTTGTTTGTAGTGGTAGCAGTAGCACAAGAACAAAAATAGAGTTGATCAAAAACAATCACTGCCTACTTTGTATAAACTAAGTAGCAGGCAGATGCTTTTACTAAAGCTACATGAATTGTTTGTAGTAGTAGCAGTAGTAAAAAGCAAAAATATTTTTTGAATCGTAGTTTTTTAAACCCTGCCTTTTTCCAAAAAAAGTACGTTTTTCCAAAAAAAAGTACCTTTTTCCAAAAAAAGTACCTTTTTCCAAAAAAAAGTACCTTTTTCCAAAAAAAAGTACCTTTTTCCAAAAAAAGTACCTTTTTCCAAAAAAAGTACCTTTTTCCAAATAAAAGTACCTTTTGTAAAAAAAGTACCTTTTTCCAAAAAATGTACCTTTTTCTAAAAAAATGTACCTTTTCCAAAAAAAAAGTACCTTTTCCAAAAAAAGTACCTTTTTCCAAAAAAAGTACCTTTTTCCAAAAAAAGTACCTTTTTCCAAAAAAAGTACATTTTTCCAAAAAAAAAGTACCTTTTTCCAAAAAAAGTACCTTTTTCCAAAAAAAGTACCTTTTTCCAAAAAAAGTACCTTTTTCCAAAAAAAGTACCTTTTTCAAAAAAAAGTACCTTTTCCAAAAAAAAGTACCTTTTCCCAAAAAAAGTACCTTTTTCTAAAAAAATGTTCCTTTTTCCAAAAAAGTACCTTTTTCCAAAAAAAGTACATTTTTCCAAAAAAAAAGTACCTTTTTCCAAAAAAAGTACCTTTTTCCAAAAAAAGTACCTTTTTCCAAAAAAAGTACCTTTTTCAAAAAAAAGTACCTTTTCCAAAAAAAAGTACCTTTTCCCAAAAAAAGTACCTTTTTCTAAAAAAATGTTCCTTTTCCCAAAAAACATACATTTTTTCAAAAAAATACCTTTTTCAAAAAAAGTACCTTTTCCAAAAAAAAGTAACTTTTCCCAAAAAAAAAGTACCTTTTGTAAAAAAATGTTCCTTTTCCAAAAGAAGTACCTTTTCCAAAAAAAGTACCTTTTTCCAAAAAAAAAACACCTTTTTAAAAAAAAAAATACCTTTTCCAAAAAAAGTACCTTTTTCCAAAAAAGTACCTTTTCCCGAAAAAAGTACCTTTTTCTAAAAAAATTTTCCTTTTTCCAAAAAAAATTCCTTTTTCCAAAAAAGTACTTTTTTCCAAAAAAAGTAAATTTTTCCAAAAAAAAGTACCTTTTTTAAAAAAAGTACCTTTTTCCAAAAAATGTACCTTTTTCTAAAAAAATGAACCTTTTCCAAAAAAAAGTACCTTTTCCAAAAAAAGTACCTTTTCCCAAAAAACATACATTTTTCCAAAAAAATACCTTTTTCAAAAAAAAGTACCTTTTCCAAGAAAAAGTACCTTTTCCCAGAAAAAGTACCTTTTTCTAAAAAAAATTTCCTTTTCCCAATAAACATACATTTTTTCAAAAAAATACCTTTTTCAAAAAAAGTACCTTTTCCAAAAAAAAGTACCTTTTCCCAAAAAAAAGTACCTTTCCCGGGTAAAAATCTTAATATGGTGTCATACATAATTATATCTTTTTTGATAAATCCCCATATACAACGACATACTAATTGATCCGAAAAATGGGTCATCTACATGTGTCAAATTATATCAAATTAGATATAATTTGATACAGTTTGATCCGAGATTTGTCCATATCCAGGACATCAAATTATATCTAATTCGATATAAAAATATCTGATTTTATAAAATTTTGTTTGATAGTAGGCATACTTTTTATGCATACCAGCTATTAAATTGAGATTGAAATGTGTATGGTTTTAACAATTTTGAAGACCCAAATTTTAACACATAAAATAAAAATTTATTTGAATACTTTTGTCTTCTAAATCGTACGCATCATTTTTTAATATGATTTTACATGCAAAAACATCACGTGGAAATTATTTGGCTATGGAGTAATTAACTCTGAATTTGCAGATAACTAAATTTGATGTTAAACTATATATTAATTTGTATGCGATTATATAGTTATATAAAATTAAAATATATTTTTAGTACGACGACACATACAGTGTTATAAAACTTAGTATCAAATCATATATAATCATATCGATCACTACATATAATTTGATTAGTTTTATAAGGCTTATGTAGTTATATATGGAGTCAGATTTGGGGATATGTAATAATATCAATTACCGTACAAAAAATTCGTTGAAAAAATAATATCAGATGTAGTTGTATATAATGATATGTGTCTTAATGTTACTCCATTCATTGTCAGATATAGCCCAATCACATTATATGTGATAATATATAACTATTTTTACTCGGGTTCTTATTAAATACAAGAAAGTTAAAAATCTCTGCGTTGTAATTGTTTTTAATATAAACAATTATAATGCAGAGATTTTTAAGTTTCCCGGGTAAAAATCTTAATATGATGTCATATATAATTATATCTTATTTGATAAGTCCCCATCTACAACTTGATCCGAAAAATGGGTCATCTACTTGTGTCTAATTATATCAAATAAGATATAATTTGATACAGTTTGATCCGAGATTTGTCCATATGCAGCACATCAAATTACATCTAATTCGATATAAAAATATCTGATTTTATATAACATTGTCTAATAGTAAGTATATTTTTTATGCATTCCGGCTATTAAATTGATATTGAAATTTCTATAGCTTGAACAATTTTAAAGTCCCAAATTTTATAACATAAAATAAAAATTTTAATGCTTTTGTCTTCTAAATCGTACCCATCATTTTTTAATATAAATTTTATATGCAAAAAAATCACGTGAAAATTATTTAGCTGTGGAGAAATTAACTCTTAATTTATATTAATTTGTATGAGATCATATAGAAAGTTATATAAAATTACAAGAATATATTTTTAGTATGACGATACATACAGTGTTATATAACTTAGTATGGAACCATATATAATCATATCGGTCACTACATATATTTTGATTAGTTTTATATGGCTTATGTAGTTATATATGGAGTCAGATGTGGGGATATGTAATAACATCAATTACCGTACAAAAAATTCTTTGGAAAAATAATATCAGATGTAGTTATATATAATGATATGTGTCTTAATGTAACTCCATTCACTGTCAGATATAACCCAATCACATTATATATAACAATATATAAGTATTTTTACTCGGGTTTTCTAAAAAAATGTTCCTTTTCCAAAAGAAGTACCTTTTCCAAAAAAAGTACCTTTTTCTAAAAAACATACATTTTTCCAAAAAAAAAACACCTTATTAAAAAAAATACCTTTTCCAAAAAAAGTACAAATAAAGTACTTTGTAAAAACAAAGTATCTTTTTCCAAAAAATTTCGTTTTTCCAAAAAGTACCATTTAAAATAATATATAATTTCAAAAAAACTACTTTTTTCCCTCCCCCACGGATATCCCCACTAAAACAAGGTTTCTTGATATTCGGCATAGACGTGCGCTAAGACGGGATTTTTGGAAATTCCTACCGGAACGGGCAAAAAGGTGAAAAGTCTCCACATAAACAGTCTCACAAATTGGAAAAGTGCCTGCCCAAACCACTGGAGGTAAGAAGTTGAAGTTTGGTATAAAGGTTCCTCCACTGTAGTAGACATCGACTAAGTTTGTATTTTTGGAATTCCCTACAGGATATCCCAAAAGGAAACTCGGTATGTGAGTTCCTCCTTCTGTGTAGGCGTCCGCTTAGACGGAATTTTTGAATTTCCTATCGGGAGGGGAAATAAGGTAAAAGTCTCCTCCTGACCAATCCCTTTTGGCCAACCTAAAATTTTAAATATGTATTCCTTGGAGTAGGACTAACTCACCGGCAACGTAATTTTTCTATTTTGGAACAGCAGCATAGTAAAAATGGTGGTTGAAAGGGAAAAATGTCCCCAATAACGGCCTGCACTAACCGCTTAGGCAATGCAGTTGAAATTTGGTATGAATGTTCCTCATCCATTGCAGATAGCCGCGAAGATGGAATTTTTGTAAATTCCTAAAGGGAGGGGCAAAAAGAAGAAAAGCCTAACCTTGGGGGCCGGTAAAAACCCCTTCGGCTAGAAACCTGAAGATTAAAATGTGGGTCCCTGGAGTAAGGGCTAACTTATTAGAAAGATACTTTTTTGAATTTTGGACAGGGTCGTTATAAAATGGGGGCTCAAAAAGGGAAAGTTGCCCCTTAACGACCTGTCCAAACTGCTGCAACTAGGAAGCTGAAATTCGGTACTTAGGTTCCTCTTCCAGCCTAATTCCAACCGGGAGGGACAAAAAAAGAAAAAGTGTCCCCCTTGACAGCCTGCTCAAACTGCTGGAACTAAGAAGCTGAAATTCCCTGTCGATGGATTTTCTGAAATTCCTACCGAGAGGGGCACAAATAGTAAAAGTTGGCTAGAAACCTGAAATGTAAAACATATGTTACTTGGAGTATGGGCTTTTTGGACCGGGAAGGTGATTTTTGGACAGGGACATTGCAAAAATGGGGATTAATGAAGCGAAAAGTGCCGCTTAAAGGCCTGCCCAAACCGCTGGAGGTAGGAAGTTGAAATTTGGTATTAAAGTTCCTCCTCTATTGTAGCCATCCGCTAAGATGAGATTTTTGGAAATTTCTACAGGTAGGGTCAAAAACAGGAAAAGTCTCCCCCTTAACGGCCTGGCCAAACTGCTGGAACAAGGGAGCTTAAATTCGGTATTTGGGTTCCTTCTCCAACGTTGACGTCCCCTAAGATGGTATTTTTGGAAATTCATACCGGGAGGGGTAAAAAGGGAAAAAACTTCCCCCTTGACGGCCTGGCCAAACTACTGGATATAGAGACCTAAAATTATGTATGTAGTAGGTTCCTCCTCCAACGCAGACGTCCTCTAAGACGGAGTTTTTGGAAATTGCTACCGGGAGGGGTAAAAACGGAATAATTCTCCCTCTTGATGGCCTAACCGAACCTTTCGGCTAGAAACCTGTAATATATAATATGTTTTCCTTGGAGTATGGGCTAACTTATCGACAAGGCATTTCTAGGACTTTGGACAGGAACGTGGTAAAAATGGTGGTTTAAAAGGGGAAAATTGCCCCCCCCCCCCTTAATGTCTGCGTCTTTAGCTAGAAACCTAAAACTTAAAGAACAAGTGTATATGAAACACTAAAATTAACAAACTAAATAGGAAACGAGTGGAATGAAACACTACACAAGTGGAGTGAAATGGATATAAACGTTGAACGAGTAGAATTGAAATTATAGAGAATGCAAATGGATTGGAAGAGGGAATTACCTGTTCAAACACTATCCACGGAATATGAAACTTATGTAGCATTGAAACTTACTCTCCAAAAAGTTAAACAAATTTTCTAAAAGAGAAAAAACCTTAGAAAAGGAATGGAACTTATATATTCCGATATTTAAACTTCATCTAACGAAGCACCGGTGGAAGAAACCGACGCAGTAAATTTTCCAACTGAATTTGTGAATTTACTTGAATTGCCAGGTCTACCTTTACATAAACTGGAATTAAAAAAAAAACTTTAAGACACGCTAACAACGTGCCCGCTATTTTTCATATTATAAAATGCTTTCCAACACTGCTTTACGTTATTTATTTTCATTCAAAACACAAATGAACAAAACTACTTACGGGTCTATCTACCTAAGTTCGCACTTTACCAAATTATCTTAACATACACACGTATATTGCAATTTATTATGGATTCATTACTAACAATCCACTTTCATGAGAAAAAGTGATCAAATATTTATTTATTTTAAACCCATTGTTGTGCAGAATTATTTATTTGTGGTGGCTGGGTGAAGGCTTTAAATAAAAAAACGAATGTAATAAAAATTGTGGGGGGCGAAGCCCCCCTTAACCTTTAACCTTTAAGGCACGCTAACAACGTAGCGGGCTGCGCCCGCTAGTCTTTCATATGAAAATTGTTTAAAAATAAAAATTCAAAGTTACAAAAAAAAATAAAAAATTTTATTTGAATTTACAAATTTCTTTGTTGGTGCCTTTTTAAAAAGTTTTTTTTTGTATTTACAAATTTGGTATGAGAAAGGTGTTTAAAAATTTAATTAGAATTTTGTAAATTCTTTCTGTGTACCCTTATTTCTTCTTACCAAAGTCATTACCGGGTAATAGAAGCGCTAAGTATTAAACTATGTATTTAGTTGGTCAAAATATAACCATATTGGTAATATGGCGATATTTGTGTTGTGATCTCGAGATTTTTCTTATAACATTCTTCAACTATTTTGTAGCCTTATTTAAGTAAAATTTTTTTATACAAATTTAGAAATTTTTTGCAATAACGGCTACAGGCGTTAACAAATTCTTAACTTACCTTCATAACCTGGTATGGATATCGATAAAATTTTACTAAATGGTTTCCGTAAACGTAATAAACTCTGCTCCACAAATAAACCATCATGAGCATAAACTTTAAAAACAATTATAGGACTACGACCCAATAAAGAAAAATGTGCACTCAATATGTCCAACATATTTTTGGGAATGTAAGAAGCTAATTCTATATGGGATTCTTGTAACAAATCACTAACTGATTCATTCATATTAATAAAACGATAATGCAAATCATTGACTGAATCATAATTAATTGCGTTCGAATGTTTATCTGGTTTTCGTTTTGAAATAGGGGGATATATGGCAATACCCGATATACCGGAACAATATGGATTGATAAAAAATACACTAATATTATTAGTGACATAAACATAAACTCCAATATTTGCAAAGTTTAAAATTCCAACTGATAACGAATTGTTGTCAACGGGAGTCCGAAGAGGGGTAGTTAAAGGTATGGTAGTAGTGGTGCTTAAATTGCAATGTGTACGAGAAACAAATTGTTCAGTTAAACCATCCATATAATTTTCAAAAGTTTCCAATATACAGTTGGTAGCATTTAATTCAGCTGACATTCTTAGAGTCACTGGATCTGTAGACATTAGGTTATGAGTAATTTTAAGAATATCTGAAGACAATTCAACATCTTGTTGTTCAGTTACTAAATTTTTTAATATTTCACTAGTTAGCTGAACATCAACGGGTAGTAAAGTTTTTTCCGGTGTTTCCAGTAGTGTCAATAGTGTTGTAGTTGTAGAATGGCGAGTTGTAGCATCTCGATTCAATTGATTAGTTGTTGTTATGTTATCATGCAAACGATTTAAATCATTACTTATGATTTTCATTTGAGTATTTTGTAAACATTTAAAATCTTTTAAATGTTCTATATATTCCCATTTGGCTTTACGTTCTTTAATATCATACCGACATTTTCGAGTTAAAGGAAGACCATTTGTTTTTAGACACATATCGTGTAAACTAGATGTTTCACCAATTTTTGCCTTTTTCCAAATATTTTCATAATGCACCAAATTACCATTGCCTTGTATAACAAAGTGCTTAAATGATTCTGGTTGACAATACGTAGTAAGACGACATTCAATCAATGCTGTTTTATTATCATATGGTCCCCAAACAGCTTGCTGTGATTTTGGCGGTAATACGCAACGACGGCGTAATGGTAGACCATTACCGGATGAACATAGTTTTGGCAAAACTGCACTTTCCCCAACTTTTGTACGATTCCAAGTGACCCATATCATTTGAGATTTATTATGTTCACCCACCAATACATGAAAATATTCTTGTTGTTTACAAAACAATCCGACAAATTCCTGCGATTCATCGCTTTCATTATAATGCAGGGGCCAAAGTTGTGCACCAGTTTCTTTATTTTTCAGTGTGGCCTTAGATGATTGTACTAGATTTGGTATTATTTTTTTAGGTGGTAGAGTAGTTGGCGCTACTAAACTATTTATTTGGTCAAAATATAACCATATTGGTAATAAATATATTATTTTCATTTTTTATTTATTCTTTTTCAATAACCACATTTTTATTTTTGTGTACAACATACCACGTTCGTTTTTTAAAAATTACTGGTTTAAGTTTTTAAACTTTTCTAAGTGGCGACTACAAAATAATAATAATTCATTCACACAATTACTTTTTGTTAACAAACACCTCACTTCTAAATACTAGTTATCTTTATATTTTGATAAGAGGTACTTGATAAAATGCTTGTAATTATTGAATTATTTATGTGTGTATCGGTGTATAATCGAATTAATGATTATTTTGAATATGTTTGTTTTAAAACATAAACAATTATTAAACTATACAAACCCATTCTCATTTGCATACAATATTGTACTAAACTTTAGATATGTAGTATTTATATTTAAACATAAATATTTTTTATAATTTTTTATATTTCATTATTTGTTAGAATGTTAAATTAATGATTCATTTTAAAAAACATAGTTGCTTGTGGTTTCTTGTTAAAAATTTACTGACCATATCTTATCAATATATGCCGGTTAAGCAATATAAACAACTGAGTAAGAATGAATACGTACCTCAAAAATATATATAGAAATATTTATAGTTTTCTGATTTTTAAAATTACACTCCGCAACAATTAAAGAGTCATTACTAGGGCAAGGAATTTCATGCACTTAAAAAAGAGATAATATGCGCCTACAAATGCAGCAAAAAAAGAAAAATATTCATTTAAAACATGAAAAATTTGCACTCAGTATTATTAATTTTCTTTTAAAATCGCTAAAAACAAAGAAATGACCAATCATGTTTAAAGTGCTGCAATTTTAAGTCTGGCGACTATTTGTAAATAAAAATAATGCAAGACTTAAGGAAATTTTATAGGATTTCCAAAAATATACAGTTTGTACAGAACCGATCAGTACTGCCTAAATTTTACTAAGTAATTTTTCGTTAAAAGCCACGCCCACTTTAAACAAGTGACAAAATGAAAAAAAGAAACATTACGTTAAAATCTGTACAATTTTCTGAACAATCTCCTTGCCTTTCGGGGTGAATTTAGCCACTATTTTGATCTTTAAAAATAAAGGCAACGACAATAAAATTAGAAAAAATTTAAATCGTTTGTAATTTATTGGCCACCACTGTATATGGATCCGAAAAATTAGGTAATATTCATATATCGACATACATGAACATATATATTTTTATATCCTACACCACTACGTGGAGAGGGTATAATAATTTTGTGCTGAAATATTGAACCTACACTCACCTTATAGTATACCGATCGACTCAGAATCACTTTTTTCGATTTAACGGTGTCCGTCTGTCTGTCCATGCATTCTTGTGCGGACTTTACAAGTCGCAAATATTAAGATATTTTGATGAAATTTGGTACACCGACCTATGTCGAAGCCTATTGTTTTGGTAAAAATCGGTCCATGTTTAGACCTAGCGCCCATTTAAGGTCCCCCAAAATTGGCTTGGTTACACGCTGCAGGTCGCAAATATTAAGATATGTTGATGAAATTTGGAATGTTGACACCGACCTATTTCGGCCGAAGCCTAGTGATTTGAGTTAAAATCGGTTCATGTTTAGACCTAGTGCCCATATATGGATCCCCCCAAAATTGGCTTGGTTACACGCTGCAGGTCGCGAATACGAAGATATTTCAATGAAATTTGGTTGGTTGACTCACATAATTCCAAGGACAAAGTCTATTGATTCTAGATAGGATCGGTCCATATTTGGACCTATCGTCCATAATGGGCTATATTTCCGATTTTCTCTTCTTTTATCATTTTATAGAAAATTTTGGCACAAGTCCCATTTTAACCCATTCGAATTTCGGATCCAAACATTAGTTGGCTCTTAACCAGACTAGTTTAAGGTATTATATAGTCGGCATGCCCGACTTTTTACTCGTTTAAATATATGGTCATTAGAGTTGTCCAAAAAAACATGAAAGTTGAAATTTGCGATCTCTTGTTGCCCCTATTCCTTAATGTCTAAAAACTCTCTGTGCCAAGTTTCAGCTAAATCCGCTTTTATTTAGGGGTATCACAAAAAGTCGTCTTTTAAGAATTAGTAATTTATCTCTAGAGTAATTTATACAAAAAGTAGGGTTGACTTTAAATTGAATTATTTCTTAACCTGTACACTATTTATTTAATAGTTTTTTAATCTAGACTTAATTAATGTGAAGAAAAGGAATTTGAAATCAAAACTTAAAAAAAATTAAGTAACTTTTAAGTAATTCGTAAATTTTAAAATATTTACATTAGAGTTGTCCAAAAAAACAAAGTTGGATTTTTCACGCTCCACAACCCTACAAATATGCCACTTTGAAAAAAAATGTGGTCTGATCAAAAAAATCACCAAAAAATTTTTGTTTAGAGGTAGCACATCGCAATTGAAGTTTCGAGGTTGTACTTGTTATATTATTTTTAATTAATTAAAAATAATGGAAAAAATGAGAAAAATTAAATATAAATATTACGACGGCGACATATCAAATCTAATACATTTTTAGGTGTACATTACGAATTTGAAATCAAAATTGAAATCGGAGTCGCAGATTTCGCGAAATTTGAAAATTACATACAAAAAATTATCAACTTCGATCAGGATATTTTCTTATATTTACCAATATGAAAATTTCGTTTTTGCATTAATATATATATATCTGTGGAATGTCCTATTATGAGAGATATGGTTTTTGGTAGCAATAAAATTATAGCAATCTAAATAATAAAAATTAAAATCAGTGTTATATATAATGAAGGCCCTTGGTAAGTAAATTGCAAAAGTATAACTAATTGCATTTTTCGATAACACCGTTTACAGTTAATTAGGAAAATATCTCAAAAAACTTGAGTTTTTTTGAATTTTCAAAAACCGCGAATAATTCATAAATTCAAATT
Source organism: Leucophora obtusa (assembly GCA_949987735.1). Classification (NCBI taxonomy): domain Eukaryota; kingdom Metazoa; phylum Arthropoda; class Insecta; order Diptera; family Anthomyiidae; genus Leucophora; species Leucophora obtusa. The sequence goes on along the minus strand of OX465295.1, from coordinate 154,287,024 downwards.
TTTTTTAAGTTTCGATTGCTGATTCATAATCTTCATTAAAATAAAGATCAGATTTGAGAAATTTGCGCATTCAAGGCAAAAACAAGTTGAATTACATCTTTTCGGAAAATTTCGAAAATTTGACTAAAATATATATTTTTTTGTATAAATTTAAAAAAAACCGCGAATTACTTAAAAGTTACTTAATTTTTTTAAGTTTTGATTTTAAAAATTTAAACAAAATTTGTGCACCCGCTTACCCGCTGCATTACAGAAGTATATACAATAAGTAGTTACCAAAATAAGTAGTTATTCGTGTGCTTAAACGCAGTTAAAAAATAAGTGGTTACAAGTTGTTAAATAATACGACTTACTCACAATCAGTGTTGCCGTTTTGGTTATTTTTAACCAAAATTGGTTATTTTTTTTAGAATGTGGAGATGTGAACTTTTTTTCATTTTGGTAACTTTTTTGGCAATCAAGTATATACATAAATTTTTTTCTGTGTTTTTAGATTTATGTTCTGCTTATGCTTGTAAGAAGCTTCCCGTACAAATTGAAATTCTTTGTAGGAACATATGTAACTTTTTTGCTCGTAGTTGGAAACGTATTCTTGAATTAAAAAATTTCAAGATTATTGCAGTGTTGAGCCACATAAAATATTAGGTATTTCTGGTACCCAGTGCCAGTGTCACCCACTATGTAATGTAATCAATCGTATAACTAAGCAGTGGCCTGCATTTATATTTTATATCTTTCGACTTCGAAGTAAACGGTAAAAGCTTATGAATTGGGTTAACTAGTGGGCGATACTAACTTTAAGGTTTATTTTTTATTTCTCTTATGTATTCTTAATATAATAGATTACTTAAATAAAGAATTTCAGTCGGAAAAAATGTGTCTTCCATATGTTTTTGGCCATTCTAACTAAATTTTAAATTAGTTTTGAGCAATTTTACCGAAAGTAATTACGTTAAAAGTTTAATTTCATTAAAAATGGTTAATTCATTTGATGAAATTAATTGATGTAATTAATTAAATTTAGAAAATATTTTTATTGGCCGTAAAGCTAAACTATGTTTGCATGAAAGTAACTTGTCCAACTTAAAAAAATGTGAAATTAAAAAAATATACAGTCTTTTTATATATAACTTTTAAAAGAAATCTAAAAAGGCTATGAATTTTCGAGAAAAGATTTAAAACATCTTACCATAATAACACCAAATCAAGTTTTAAATAATTTAGAAATACCTTCGGAGCCTTTATTGTCATCGTTACCAAACTTAACAAGCGGTAATGAAGAAAAAATTTTGGAATTATGGAAATTATTATTTTTTATTTATTTTCGAACATTACAGAATTAAACAGTGACATGGGTATAGCTAAATTTTGGGATGAAGAATCCAAATACAAAAATGGAATGGTTGAAAAATATTTTTAATAACTAATTTATTTTGATAAAAATTCACTGACATTGCCACATAGTTCAGCTGCTGCTGAAAGAAAATGTTCACAACATATTTTAATAAAAACAAAGGTTCGAAATAACCTTGATTTTAAAACTATTAATAATAATAAAATGCAATCACAGGAATTGTGCGAAACCCAAAATCATTCCCACTATGTGTGGTCTACCTTATAGAATAATTGTTTTTATACCTCAAATAACACAGTGAGGAATTTTACCTGAAACTAATTTGTTGATCTCTATTTGGAATAAAATTAAATTTAAGTTTTCTAGTTATTAACGGTGGGTCTCATACTGAAGGTTTTAGAGTTAATTTTTTTTCTCACTTGGTAAATTTTTTTAAATATTTTGGTTACAAAAATTTTTTGTTTGTGGCAACACTGCTCACAATATATTTTCCATAACCGATTGAGGTTTATTTAAAAAGTAGTAGGTAAAGTTTGTTTTCAATTGAAGAATCAATTAAAATATATTGAAACATATTGTTTAACTTTTTATATTCGTCAATAAAAAACAAACCAAAAAAAATATGTATCGTCTGTAGGAGTTGTTATTTTCAGTCAAATATTCTATTTTTAGATTTCTATTTTTAGAAAAAATAATTTTAATAATTTGTTGTTTTCTGGTTTAAAACAAAAAATTCAAATATTTTCGGTTTTCTTGTTTATTAAAATAGTTTGTATATATACAAAATTATTTCAATTCAAATTACAAGAAATTCTTTGCTCATACACACAAACATAGCCAATTAAAATATGAACGTGTGTGTAGTGTGTGAGTGTTTTGAAAATCCAAAAAAAAAAAAACTTTCAAATATGAAAAAACAAACCAAAAAATCGTTTTTTTTACGTTTTGTCAGTTAAAAATTGATGATTGTTTTAATAGACTTTTCAATTATTTTTATATCTTTTATGGATTGTTTAAACAATGTTTGAAAAAAAATAGCAAAATGGTATGAATATAATGAAAAATCAGTAGTCCTTTTTTTAATTATGTTTTCAGTTAATTTAATATGTATTTTAGGTTGTTTTTAACGATAAAATATTGTGAGTATACTTAGTAGTGGTTAAAAAATAAGTAGTTACCAAATTCACATTATCGTTATAAATAAATAATTAGTCGCGCGTAAGCTAGACTTCTTATAAAAACGGCTTCGCCTAACAAAAATAACTAGTACTGACGCCGAATTATAAGTAGTAAAAAATTTTAGTTTCAATATATAACCACTTATTTGGTAATGAAAGATTTTGCTGGGTTAATATTTGACTTTTTTAATAATTCGCTATTATGTAGCTTGCTATAATTTTATTGTTACCAAAAACCCTATCTCACACAATTGGACATTCCATAGATATATATTAATGCAAAAAGCAAATTTTCATAGTGGTAAATAAAAGAAGCGATAAAAATTGAACATTTTTTGTATGAAATTTCCAAATTTCACGAAATCCCCGACTCCGATTTAATTTTGATTTCAAATTCGTAATGTACATCTAAAAATATAACAGATTTGATATGTCGCGATTATAATAATTATATTTAGTTTTTCTCATTTTTTCCATTATTTTTAATTAATTAAAAATAACACCCAGAAAACAGATTCGGTGCTGAAAACCCCATTAGTTGCCATTCGAATGATTCAGTTGCATCAAATGAATTTTTCGTTTGCGGCTACCGAATTATTCTTCATACAACTGAAATTCCATTGTCACAGTCAAACTAGTCTTGTCTCAATTGGTTTTATGTTGCCACAACTGAAAAATTCGGCTACCACAACCGAGCCATGCGATTGACTACAAATGGGGCTATAAGAACTGAATCTGTTTTCTGGGTGAATAGAACAAGTGCAACCTCGAAACTTCAATTGCGATGTGCAACCTCTAAACAAAACTTTTTTGATGATTTTTTTTATCAGACCATATTTATTTTCATATTGGCATATTTTTCGGGTTGTAGAGCCTGAGAATTCCAACTTTTTTTTGGACAAGTCTAATGGTCGTGTATACCCAAAAATTTTATTTGCCGCTGAAATTACTCTCTGATCAAAAAACACTAACTGTAATCACAATCTACATAGTAAAAGAGTAATCGGCCCAGTAATGTAAAGGGTGATCCAACCATAATGCAAGATGTTAATTGTGAGTCACACTTTAACGTCAAGTTTTTTGCGCAACTTAATTTGACAAACACGGTACACCCGAACAATACACGTTATTCAAAAATCACTTGAAGAAAAGAAATACTGTTCTGCGGTTTTCTTGGACATCCAACAGGCATTTGACAGGATTTGGCATATTGGTATATTATCAAAAATAAAAGAACTACTTCCAGCAACATTTTATTCAATCATCAAATCATACTTACAAAATAGAATGTTTTACGTAAAAATCGCTGATGAAAGATCAAATATTCTTGATATAAGAGCAGCAGTTCCTCAGGGTAACGTTCTTAGTCCTGTGTTATATACGGTATTCACGGCCGATATACCAATTTTAGGACATATAAGTGTTTCAACACAATGCAATATTAGCTGCAGATGAATCCCCAAACATAGCATCCAACCAGGCGCGGATACAAGGGGGCTACTATGGGGGCTGAACTCCTCCCTTGAAGACCAAAAAAAAAATTTATTTTGCAAATAATGCTAAAAGGGACAACACTATTCATTTTTTAAACATATATTTTGGAATTTCACATTAAAAAACATTTTTCATTTTGAGATTTTGTGTAGATTTTTGGCTTTTTTTTATCTTAGAAGAAAGAATTTGTTTTGTTCAGGAAACCTGACAGATTCTACAATTTTTCAAGAGATAATTATCGAAATTTTTTTACGATGAGCTTGTTTTTATAGAATTATTATGAAACTATTGACGATTTTTTTACAATTGAACAAATTTTTCGATACATTTTACTTAAAAATTAATATTTAGGGCCAGTTTTATTGTCAGAACAAAGATCTTTCTCAAACGAAATTATATAAGAATTATTTAAGAAAACAATCTTGCTTAGGTTTGATTTTACAACTGGCCCTTATATTTTAAACTTAGAACAAAATTTTTGTCGTTTATTTAACCTTCTTTTTTAATATTTAATTTCACAATTTTCTTGAGCGTAAGGTTTGTTTTTTATATATAAACAATTTCTTTATTTTCGATATTTCGCTACTCCATTGTGTAGCATCTTCAGGAAATAACAATTAAATTAACAAATTATAAACAATTTGAAAGTTTGAAAAATTTTGAAAAGCATTTGTCAAATATAAATTGTATGTATATATTTATACCAGTAAACAAAGTCTTTGGTATAAAAGTATAACAAACAAAAATATTAATAATTAACAATAAAAAATGTATTAATATAATGCGTTATAAATTAATGTAATATGTGCTATTTCTTTTGTATTAAATATCTATAATTCTGTGCTACATTTTCAGTATCTGCCTTAAAGTTAATTCTATTTTTTGTGGGTGTATTAATTATCTGTAACATTTCTAATATATAACGACGTTTATAATTATGTTCTGTGTTTAAAACTGATACATATTCAAAGTCAGGATAGTGATTCAAATTTGAACAATGAGAAGATAATGCTGTCTTTTGTGAATTAATATGTCTATATTTCTGATCTGATCTATGTCCAGCTATTCTAGTTCTCAATTTATTCTTTGTTGTACCTATATATACATTATCACAATTTTCTCCGTCATTTCCACTACATGGTATTTTATATACTATATTTGACATGTCCAATTTCTGTATCCTATCCTTTGTCTTACTGTATAATTTATTTACTGTATTGTATGATTTAAAAGCTATTTTATATCGATTAGTATCTATTATCTTTGATTTCTCCAAACGTTCTGATATTTCCGGTACATAGACCATAGACTTGTAAATTTTCTGTTCAATTAAATTTCCTGTGTTATTATTCTTTCTAAATTTATATTGATTTATTAATGAACAAATTAATCCTATCGGAAAATCATTATCCCTTAATAAATCCTTAATTATTTCCTCATTCTTTCTATGAAATTCTCTGTCACTAATATTCAATACTTTTTCTATCAAATTCTTGGCAGTGTTAATAATGATTTTCCTATTATGTTTTGAATAAAAATTAATAATTCTACCTGACGCTATTGGTTTCTGATACCAATCCATTATCAAATTATTACCTCTTCTTATTACCAAAGTATCTAAATAAGGAAGTTTAGAATCACGTTCCTTTTCCATGGTAAACTTAATATCAGAACTAAATGCATTTAATGCTATCAACATATTATCAATTGCATTTTCAGAAATGACACAAAACAGATCATCCACATATTTAGTCATTATCCTTGGCCTAAGATCAAGTTTTTTAACACAAGTGTCCAATAATTCTTCCATAACTATATCAGCCACAATTGGGGAAGCAGGGGATCCCATTGGGAGTCATTTCTGTTGTAAATATATCTTCTCACTGTATTGAAAGTATCTATTATCCTCTATACAAAATTCAAAATACGTTAAAACAAGCCCTTTTCAATAGTTGTATATTCCTCAATAACATTCCATTTTTCCTTTATAATATTCATCGCCAAATCAACAGGAATACTTGGGAATAAAGAAACTACATCAAAAGAAACTAATTTTTCATCATTTCGTATTTGTTTGTTGAATAATCTATTCCTAAATTCAAGTGAGTTCTTTACATTGTATTTAGATTGTTCCGTAATCTTCTTTAAAATGTTAGTAATGTATTTACAGAGTTCATAAGATGCAGAATTAATAAAAGAACAAATTGGTATCAATGGAAATTCCTCTTTATGAATTTTAGGTAGTCCATATAATCTAGGTGCGGTAGCAATATTAGTCTTAAGTTTAATTTTCTCTGTATTTTTAATAATTTTCTTTTTAAAAAGTTCATCAACTAAATTATTATTAATCTTCTGTAATCTACTCGTTGGATCCCTATTTTGTAAATTATACTTTGTAATATCTCCTACTATATTGTTCATCCTTATATCATAATCTTTTCTCTTTATAGCTACAGTTGTATTTCCCTTATCAGATCTCAATATAAATAAATCCCTATTCTTTTTTAAGAAAATTTCTGCTTCCTTTACTTTATCCAAAATGTATCTATCTCTATTTGTCAGGGCCATTCTATTCAAATGGCTATTAATTACATTTGTCAATCTATTTCTAGCTGTTTCCTGTTCTTCCTTATCCGGTATTGTCTGTATGCAATCCTCTGCATCAGTTATCATATTCAACTTCGGAAAATCTTCTCTTCTAACTGGTAATGCATGTTTGTGTCCTAATGAAAGTATCCACTGTACGTCTGTCGGAATATCTATGTCAGTCTTATTAATAAACCATTTCTTATTAAATCTAATTCCTAACTCTTTCCTTTGTATTTCCCTTAAACATTCAAATTTCCTTTTATGAAATCTTCTTACCTTTTCATTAAATGATGTTGCAATTATCTCTTGATATCCTAAAAATTCTCTCATTTCAGTTTCAGTTAAATATCCCTCAAATCACTTTTTATTAATTCTATCTCCCTTTGAAAATGTTTCAGTAATTGGTGTTTTTCTTTTTTTCTTACGCTCAAGAAAATTGTGAAATTAAAAATTGAAAAAGAAGGTCAAATTTAAAATGTACTTTAAAACAAAAATATCCCTCAAGTTGAAATTCCAAAAATATCTTTAGGTATAAATATCAAAGATAAAAAAATTGATAAAAAAATAAAACTTTTTAAAACGTTTTAAAAAACGTTTTTTTTTTGTTTTTCATCTTTGTACTAAGTACAAAAATATGAATAGAATTTTAAAATTTTTGTTTTATTTTTATGGTGGAGATACTATTCTGGTTTTTGGTTTCAAATCTGTAGAAAATCATATAATACCCTGGAGAGAACTGTTGAGTGGTATATACATACAAACATATATTGCAAATATTTTTTTTTGCTAAAATGTATGCCAATTGGCCAACATTTTGCACTAATATTATTCATTTTCGGAATGAAATCGCTGTATAAGTTTTCTAATTAAATTTTTGCACCATGAAACCTTTTTCTCATTCCGCCATTAATTCGCAATTTTTTAAGTGCAGATTTTTAAAATTTATAACCTAGGGACCATAATATCCATATCTCATACCAAAGTTTGGTAATTAGTTCGCAAAAAAAAATTGCCAAAAAAAATTTGCAAAAAAAATTTTTTTTCCATTAATGTATTCTCTTGCAGAATATAAATTGCTGATTAGGTTTCTTAACTATTTTTTTGTATCATAAAGGCTTTTTTCGCATTCCGCCAATATTTTGCAATTTTTTGAGTGCGGTTTTTTAAAATTTTTAACCTTAGGACAATAATTCCCATATCTTATGCCGAAGTTTGGTGGTTAGTATGCAAAAAGTTTCGCGAAAAAAATTTAGCAAAAAGGAAAATTTTTCCATCAACATACTCATTTGAAGAATGTAAATCGCTGACTGAGTTTTTTAATTTATTTTTTGTACCATAAAGCTATTTTTCGCGTTCCGCCATTATTTAGCAAATTTTTAAGCGCGGTTTTTTTTAACTCACAACCTAGGGACTATAATACCTATATCCTATACCAAAATTATCTGGTTAGATTGCAAAAACAAAAAAAATTGGGAAAAAAAATTTTCCAAAAAGGAATAGTTTTGCATCAATATACATATGTATATGTATGTAACATATGTATAGCAGAATGTTAATCGCTGATTAAGTTTAAAAAATTTTGGGTGCGGTTTTTTAAAATTCATTAATTTGGGACTATGATACCCATATCTTATGCCAAAGTTTGGTAGTTCTTACGCAAAAAATTTCGCGTAAAATAAATTTTGCAAAAAGGAAAATTTATGCATCAACATATTCGTTTGCAGAATGTAAATCGCTGACTGAGTTTTTTAATTTATTTTTTGTACCACAAAGCTTTTTTTCGCGTTCCGCGATTTTTTTGCCATTTTTTAAGTGCGGATTTTTAAAATTCATAATCTTGGGACTATAAGACCAATATTCTCATATCAAAGTTTGGTGGTTAGTTTGCAAAAAAAAATTCGCGAAAAAAATTTTCCGAAAAGAAAATTTTTTGCATCAGTGTATTTGTTTGAGAATGTAAATTTCTGATAAGAATTTTTAATTCATTTGTTGTACCATAAAGTTTTTTTTCGCGTTCCGACATTAGTTTGCAATTTTTTAAGTGGGGTTCTTTAAAATCCATAATCTAGGGACTATAATACATATATCCTATACCAAAATTAGCTAGTTAGATTGCAAAAACAAAAAATCACGAAAAAATTTTTGCTAAAAGGAATAGTTTTGCATCAATATATTTGCTTGCAGAATGTTAATCGCTGATTAAATATCAAAATTAAAATTTTGTACCATAAAGCCTTTTTTCGCATTCCGCCATTATTTTTAAATTTTTTAAGTGCAGTTTTTGTGGTTAGTTGCTCACAAATCCTATGGTTTTAATGACCACAGTTTGTCTTTTGCACAAAATTATTCAGCCTATCATGCTTTGTAGAAGTCTTTTCGGCTGAAATTTTTATTACTTTTTAATAACTATTGGATGCAGAAATGTGTCTGTGAATGTTGTTTTAAGAATTTTTACAAAATTTATATGTAATTGTAATCAGAAAAAACTAAAAAAAACGTTTTAAAACGTTTTATTTTATTTTTTCCTCAATACAAAAAAAACGTTTTTTTTTTTTGTTTTTTCCTCAGTACAAAATAAAAATAATTCTCAACTTTCCTGAAAATATCAGTACGGATATTTTTTAAATTTTGTTTTCGAAAAGAAAACAAAAATTAAAAAAATTGATGAAAACAAAATATCCATCAAGAAAAATAAATTCATTTGTACACAAGTGATTTTTTTTTATTGAGGAAAAAACAAAATAAAACGTTTTAAAAGTATTAATATCGGGTGCCTGGATGAATTACAACAATTTAAAAAAGAACAAACAAGTTAGGATATTAATCAATAAATTCAAGACAATAAGGGATAAAATTATCAAAGTAAAATCTACAATAACTTTCTTGATACGTTGCAGAAATGCGGGAATTATTCCAAAATTCATCTCAAATTCTACAAAGAATGTATCAAATATTTTTAAGATGGAAGGACTTTTGGCAATTCAGAGAAATATTGATAATTATATTCAAGATTTACACAACAAAATTTTAAGATTAACATTACAAGAAAAACACCAATTACTGAAACATTTTCAAAGGGAGATAGAATTGATAAAAAGTGATTTAGAGGGATATTTAACTGAAACTGAAATGAGAGAATTTTTAGGATATCAAGAGATAATTGCAACATCATTTAATGAAAAGGTAAGAAGAGTTCATAAAAGGAAATTTGAATGTTTAAGGGAAATACAAAGGAAAGAGTTAGGAATTAGATTTAATAAGAAATGGTTTATTAATAAGACTGACATAGATATTCCGACAGACGTACAGTGGATACTTTCATTAGGACACAAACATGCATTACCAGTTAGAAGAGAAGATTTTCCGAAGTTGAATATGATAACTGATGCAGAGGATTGCATACAGACAATACCGGATAAGGAAGAACAGGAAACAGCTAGAAATAGATTGACAAATGTAATTAATAGCCATTTGAATAGAATGGCCCTGACAAATAGAGATAGATACATTTTGGATAAAGTAAAGGAAGCAGAAATTTTCTTAAAAAAGAATAGGGATTTATTTATATTGAGATCTGATAAGGGAAATACAACTGTAGCTATAAAGAGAAAAGATTACGATATAAGGATGAACAATATAGTAGGAGATATTACAAAGTATAATTTACAAAATAGGGATCCAACGAGTAGATTACAGAAGATTAATAATAATTTAGTTGATGAACTTTTTAAAAAGAAAATTATTAAAAATACAGAGAAAATTAAACTTAAGACTAATATTGCTACCGCACCTAGATTATATGGACTACCTAAAATTCATAAAGAGGAATTTCCATTGATACCAATTTGTTCTTTTATTAATTCTGCATCTTATGAACTCTGTAAATACATTACTAACATTTTAAAGAAGATTACGGAACAATCTAAATACAATGTAAAGAACTCACTTGAATTTAGGAATAGATTATTCAACAAACAAATACGAAATGATGAAAAATTAGTTTCTTTTGATGTAGTTTCTTTATTCCCAAGTATTCCTGTTGATTTGGCGATGAATATTATAAAGGAAAAATGGAATGTTATTGAGGAATATACAACTATTGAAAAGGGCTTGTTTTAACGTATTTTGAATTTTGTATAGAGGATAATAGATACTTTCAATACAGTGAGAAGATATATTTACAACAGAAATGACTCCCAATGGGATCCCCTGCTTCCCCAATTGTGGCTGATATGGAAGAATTATTGGACACTTGTGTTAAAAAACTTGATCTTAGGCCAAGGATAATGACTAAATATGTGGATGATCTGTTTTGTGTCATTTCTGAAAATGCAATTGATAATATGTTGATAGCATTAAATGAATTTAGTTCTGATATTAAGTTTACCATGGAAAAGGAACGTGATTCTAAACTTCCTTATTTAGATACTTTGGTAATAAGAAGAGGTAATAATTTGATAATGGATTGGTATCAGAAACCAATAGCGTCAGGTAGAATTATTAATTTTTATTCAAAACATAATAGGAAAATCATTATTAACACTGCGAAGAAGTTGATAGAAAAAGTATTGAATATTAGTGACAGAGAATTTCATAGAAAGAATGAGGAAATAATTAAGGATTTATTAAGGGATAATGATTTTCCGATAGGATTAATTTGTTCATTAATAAATCAATATAAATTTAGAAAGAATAATAACACAGGAAATTTAATTGAACAGAAAATTTACAAGTCTATGGTCTATGTACCGGAAATATCAGAACGTTTGGAGAAATCAAAGATAATAGATACTAATAGATATAAAATAGCTTTTAAATCATACAATACAGTAAATAAATTATACAGTAAGACAAAGGATAGGATACAGAAATTGGACATGTCAAATATAGTATATAAAATACCATGTAGTGGAAATGACGGAGAAAATTGTGATAATGTATATATAGGTACAACGAAGAATAAATTGAGAACTAGAATAGCTGGACATAGATCAGATCAGAAATATAGACATATTAATTCACAAAAGACAGCATTATCTTCTCATTGTTCAAATTTGAATCACTATCCTGACTTTGAAAATGTATCAGTTTTAAACACAGAACATAATTATAAACGTCGTTATATATTAGAAATGTTACAGATAATTAATACACCCACAAAAAATAGAATTAACTTTAAGGCAGATACTGAAAATGTAGCACAGAATTATAGATATTTAATACAAAAGAAATAGCACATATTACATTAATTTATAACGCATTATATTAATACATTTTTTATTGTTAATTATTAATATTTTTGTTTGTTATACTTTTATACCAAAGACTTTGTTTACTGGTATAAATATATACATACAATTTATATTTGACAAATGCTTTTCAAATTTTTTCAAACTTTCAAATTGTTTATAATTTGTTAATTTAATTGTTATTTCCTGAAGATGCTACACAATAGAGTAGCGAAATATCGAAAATAAATAAATTTTTTATATATAAAAAACAAACCTTACGCTCAAGAAAATTGTGAAATTAAAAGTTAGAACAAAATTTTTTTTTGTTTTGAAATATAAGTGCACTACAATTGAAATCTCTTCACTTAACTTCTTAATTAATAAGTCTCAAGGTCTTAGGATCACCATTTCAACCGTAAATAATGCTCAGAAACACTTTAAAATCTCAGCAAAAATTTCACTTAAGTAGGTACTTGGTTTTATTTAAGTGTTTATAATATCGGCCCTCAGATTTTTTGATATGAAAATTCTCATATTGTAAAATTTTTCCGAAACCCCCTCATATTTTTTGACTTTTTACCGCAGACAAATTTTACATTTAACAAAAATTTGTTAATTCTAAGAAATTAAAAAATATCAGATCTGGAGTTATAAAAATAAAATCACACATCTAAGTAAAAATTACCCCATTTAAAATATTTTTAGTGCTTTTTCGAATTATTTCATAGAAATTGTAGACAAATTGAATATCATTGCATATTTTCTAGTGTTTTAAATGTTTTTTTTATTTAAAAAAAAACTTTTATTTTCTAATTAAAAATTTGTATTGAATTTAATAAGTAAATACAACTAGTTTTTAAAGCGGCGTATACATTAAGGAACAATCGTGAAAAAATTGCCATTTTCTGTATGTTAATGTTCGTGTTGACATTCGCGCAATTCGTGTTTACAAAATTTTTTGATATTTTTTGTTCCCTACTCAATGTTCCTTAATGCATGGGTCGCTTAAAAACTACTATTTTTTGGTTAACTGTAAATGTAGTATTAAAAATATGTTAACTTTAATTTAACACATATATAAAAAATATTTAAATTGAAAAAAACTCATTACTTGTAACCTGAATTGGTCCATTGAAACTTTTTATTGAATTAATGGAATTTTTCATAAATGTTTTGAAAAATTTAAATTTATTTATTAAAAGTATCAATGAAAAAGTTTCTTAAAATATATGAAACTTTTTCATTACTTCTAAAAAAAATTTTAATTTATTTTGTGAAGGATGAAAAATCTTATTAAAATTCTTTGAGCAAAATTTTCTCTGTGTAGAGGTAATGGGTGTTTTTTTAAGAAGTTATCGCGATTGGCGTGCCCTTGCTATAATAATTTATTTTATAATACAAAAGTCATAATCTCTATGACTTGTGCCTTTTCCAATTTAATGGTGTTTATAACGAATATGGAAAACTGTTAGATTTGGTGTTTGTGAATGAACATATTGACTGTTCATTAACTCGAGCTATTCCAATTTCTAGACCTGAGGATCGTTACCATCCTACCATTGAAATTACTTGTAATACTCCATTTGTTAACCGTAAAACCATAGTGAATAATGAAAAAGTCTACTGCTTCAAACGAACAAATTACAACAACTTAAAATATCTTCTAAGTAATACAAACTGGCTTGATAAGATATACATCTCAAATGGCAGACCATCTTCCGTCGATTCTATGATTAATACTTTCTATAAAACTATTTTTGAATATTTAGATGAATGTGTTCCGAAAATCACTCTGTTTAAACAGTCAGGACCTCCCTGGAGCTCAAGACAGCTATCCAGACTAAAAAATATAAAAAACAAACATTACAAAAAATATAAAAAATCCGGATCATCTTATACTTATGGTAAATATTCTGTATCACGTGCCGAATATAATTTACTAAACATGAAGCTGTACAATAATTGTTTAAACGATATGAAGGTTAAATTTAAAATTGATCCTAAGTCATTTTATAAATTCGTAAATTCTAAACGGAAATCTACAGGATTTCCAAATACAATGAAGTACTTAAATCATGAATCTAGTAATGATTTAATAATAAGTAACATGTTTGCTGACTTCTTTGCAACTACATATTCTGATGCTCAACACAACAACTCCAATAATTACCCTTACGCGATTGATGAACACCAGGCAATATCATTTTCTCCCATTATAACTTCCCAAATAGTAACCAGTTTGAAAAGCTTAAAATCATCCTTCCACAGTGGACCTGATGGTGTTCCAAGCTGTATATTAACTAACTGTGCTAATGCTTTTGCCACACCTTTATCAATAATATTTAATTTATCAATTAGATATGGCTACTTTCCTCAATTGTGGAAAGAATCTTACATAATTCCGCTATTTAAGTCTGGAATCAAATCAAATGTATCAAATTATAGAGGTATCGCTAAACTAAGTGTTATCCCTAAACTATTTCAAAAGTGCATAACTGATTATATCTCTCATCAAGCATCTTCATTACTGTCACCTTTCCAGCATGGCTTTAGAAAAGGTCGCTCAGCAATGACGAATATCTTACAACTTACCACTATTGTAAATAATGGATTTAATAATGGTCAATTAACGGAAGTTATATACACAGACTTCAGTAAAGCTTTTGATAAGGTCAACCATAGTATTCTTCTTAGTAAACTTTCACTCGAGTCTTACCTTATCTGTAGGAAACAAAGTGTTCGTTTTAATAATACAACATCCAAGGGCATTATCGTCAATTCTGGAGTACCGCAAGGAAGCCACCTTGGTCCAATCTTATTTTCACTTTTTATAAATGATTTGCCGTGTGCAATACACAATTGTAATGTATTAATGTATGCCGATGATGTAAAAATCTTCTTAAGCTACAAAGAACCTTCGGAAATGCTCAATCTTCAACTTGACTTGGATAACTTTTATAACTGGTGTAATATTAACCTCATGGAACTTAATTTAACAAAATGCAAGCACATGCGTTTTTACAGAAAATGGAATTCTCTTGGTTTCTATACTTTTGGTGACAGCCAACTTGAATTAGTCAAAGAGATTTTAGATCTTGGTGTTTTACTTGATTCAAAATTAGATTTTATAAAACACATTACGTCAATGATAAACAAAGCTCGTGGAGTACTTGCTTTTATAAAGCGTTGGGCAAAGGAGTTCACTGATCCTATAATTACAAAGCAGTTATACACAAGACCAATCATCGAATATGGTTCTATTATCTGGGATCCTGATTATGATGTTCACATAAATCGAATAGAATCTGTCCAAAAACAATTTTTATTGTTCTGCTTAGGGAACTCAACTTGGAACCCTTCTGAAGCTCTTCCATCCTATTCAGTTAGACTTGAACGGGTTAAATTGCCTACACTAGAAAGCCGAAGAAAAATGCTTAACATTACGTTTTTAGTTAATTTGCTTAATGGTAATGTTTGTTCTGAATTCCTGCTTAATAATGTTAAATTTAACGTTCCGCAACGATCAACTCGCAATTTTACACCATTGTATCTTCAGGTCTTTCAAACAAATTACGCAAATTCTGATCCTTTTCGTAGAATATGCAGAGATTTTAATGAGATGTATAATTTTATTGACTTTTCTTTGAGTTTTAGTGTCATTAAACGTAGTATTATCTTGTTTTTAAATACATAGCCTTATAATATTGTTTGTAATTAAATTAAATAATATTGTTTGTAATTAATTTAAATAATATAGTCTGTAAGGATTTAAAATCCATAGACTTAACTAAATAAATAAATAAAAAAAAAAAAAAAAAACAAAAAGTAAAAGGTTGCCTATCCTAACTTCTTGTTACAAAACACATTACCGGATAATAGTGGAAGGTTTCGTTAGGATCTGGATTTATGGCGACTTTTGCCGCAGAGCTCTACAACATATAAAATATCCGAATTTCATTAGGATCGGAAGGAACCCATCGGGATAGTTAACTGGCTATAAATCACTAACTAAATCTTTAAATATTTGTTCAAGAACTTTGTATTGATAACCTTTCACGTATGTTTATTTAATTAGGGCCAGTTTTATAGTCAGAACAAAGATTGGTTTTTTTCTTATATATTTTGTTCTGAAATCGATTTTTTCCTAAATAATAAATTTTCATAGATTCTAGTTCTGACCTTCTACATTAAACCTATTATATTAGGAAACATTGTTGTGTTCGAAAAACTCTTTGACACTGAAACATTTTTTATATTCTAGGTTTGATATGAAAGTTGTAGGATTTAAAGTAATTTTTCTTATAAAACTATCACAGATACGCAAAAAATTTTACAATTTACAAGGCACATTCCTATAGTCATATTCTGAGAAATTTTTTCATATCAGAATCTCCATTGTGTTTCCCATGAAAATATTATTTAATTTTTAAATGTTTTATACAAAACAGATTATTTCAGTAGAAAAGTTTGCGAATTTAGAAATATTTTCTTTTATAAAATGTTCGGATTCTGTGCTACGAGCTCTTAGTTTATTAATGACAAAATTTACAATAGAAAATTCTTCTAAGTTTATGTTAAGAATTTTTTGGTTAACTCGTACATTTTCAAAACAACTAAAACTCAAATTAATTTTGTTGGTGCTTCTTATAAAAAATTACAAAAAAAATTTAATTTTACTCAACCGACAGGTGTCTTAAGTTAGCTATATTGGTAAAATCGGTAACGAAGACCGCACTAGTGAAGTAGATTTTTACTGAAAAAAAAAACTAACCAACATTCAAAAAATGTTTAAATGCGGTTGGGCAGATTATCCCAAACCCCTATTTTTTGTACTTTTTACAACAACTATAAATATTTTAAAAAATATTATAACTAAGATGATCGTCATTGACGCAATTGTTTTGTCCACTGTCCGGTCCGATGTGCGAGCCGATAGCGATTGTCGCTTTCGTATACACTTCTTTCACAATAGATAGGACAACCAAATAAGGTACAAAATATTTTTAGCCCCCCCCCCCTTGAGCGAATCCTGGAACGGCGCCTACATCCAACCTTGTTCAAACTGAATTAAATTTATTGGAATTATGGCTAAGAAAATGGAAAATAAATGTAAACGCGGAAAAATCAGTAAAAGTTACATTTACACTAAGAAGAGGAGATTGCCCTAATCTCAACAACACACAAATTCCCAAAAAGGATTGGGATGCACTTAGATCGTCGACTAACATGGAAGCAAAATATAAAAGCTAAACGCCAACATTTAAATATACAAAATAAAAAACTTTACTGGTTAATTGGTCCAAAATCTCAACTTAGTATTGAGAACAAATTAAAACTTTTGAATCTACGGGATTCAATTGTGGGGAACTGCAAGCAATTCAAATATCGAAATAATTCAAAGATATCAGTCCAAGACACTTAGACTGTCCAATCACCATAGTATATTACTAACGAGGCTATTCATAATGATCTCAATATTCAAACAGTTAAGGAAATAATCAGATATTACAGCGAAAAGTATTTGACTAGACTAAGCAATCATGTTAACCCCATAGCTATCGCACTATTGGACGAAACAGACGAAATTGAAAGACTGGAGAGATATCACATCTTAGACCTTCCTTTTCGAAGCTAGTTATATAAAAACTATAGGTATCAAAAAAAAAAAATGTCTTTTCATTTTTTTTTTATGATTTCACTCTTTTTTTATTTTTATTTTTTATAATGTACCTAAATTGTTAGCATAGCTAACTTTATCTTTTGTAAATATAATAAGTATTACTAAAATCTTTGTTAAAAATATAAATAATTCCTTAAATTTACAACTAAAATTAAATTTAATTATTATCCTGTTCATACAATGTAAATTTTGAACTTATAGTTGTACTTTATAAGAGTACATCTACAAATGTCATTTTTAAACAATCATAAAATTTGCTTATTATCTTAATGTACGAGGGCGACCGCAAAAGTAACTGGCCTAACATAAAAAGAACCGTTTTTTTGGAATTATTATTATTTATTTTTCAACATAATCTCATTCCAACTCAATACACTTCATCAAACGTTTTTCAAGTTTTTTAATTCCATCCGAAAAATAAGATTTTTCAAGACCTTCAAAATATGCCTCAGTTTCAGCAATAACCTCGCTATTGGACGAACATTTTTCGCCACCGAGAAATTTTTTTAAATTTGGAAACAAGAAATAATCAGAAGGAGCTATATCTGGACTATATGGTGGATGCGGAGCAATTTCAAATCGTAATTCGGCCAGTTTTTGTTGAGTTAAAAATGCGATTTTTTGGGGCGAAGTCAACAAACGCGGCACCCATCTTGCAGATAGCTTTTTCATGTGGAGTTCATCATGTAAAATACTCCAAACTTGTTTTTCGTGTATTTTAACAATATCAGAAAGTTCTCTGACCTTTATTCGTCTATCTTTAGTCACTTCATTAAATATTTTTCTAATGTTTTCAATAGTAGTAGCAGTTTTCGGTCTTCCAGAGCGTTGTTCATCTTCCGTACTTGAACGACCCATTTTAAATTGTTGAACCCAGGATTTCACGGTGGAGTATGATGGTGCATTATCACCATGAACAGAATCCAATTCATCTTTGATTAATTGTGGCGTATAACCTTTCATATAAAAGTGTTTAATTACCGCACGAAACTCTTTATTTTCCATTTTTCAAAAATTACAAAACTTGTTTACTTCAATCACCTGTAACAAAGAAAATAATCGTTAAATATTTCGGAAATTTTGACAGATAGCTTATAAAAGATTGCTTTAAAAAATAAAAAAAAGTTGCTAGTAAAACAGAAAATGTGCCAGGCCAGTTACTTTTGCGGTCGCCCTCGTATACAGTAATTTTGACTTAGCTGCACAACCAACTTTTGCAAGAATTTTTGTGCAGGTAAGCCAAAAACGCAGCTAAATCAAATTGTTTACTGCCTTACCCCCCGTTTCCACATGCAAGTGTAAGTTCGAAAAACTCAATACACTCACACTTTTTCACTAATACTATCACACTCATACGACTTGCGGCTCAACTTGCAAGTAAATTTAGAAGACAGTGGATTTTTGATACTTGCGGCAAGTGAAATGACAGAATGAAGAAAACAGTGTTGCCTAGTAGTGTTTTCTATTAATTTACTAGTATTTGGTAAAGTAAAAGTTGTAATGCAATTGATTTTGTATTTATTTGTAAAAGAAAAACTAAAAAAGAACACAAAATCAAAATCTTAATGGTAATTTAAAATATCAATTTTAAAAAGTTTTGAAAAAAAAATTGTTAAGAACAAATTTTTTCCCAGCTTTTTTAGAATATTGAATACTTGGCAATACTGGAGTGCTATTTAACGACAACCTATGCCTTCGACGACATTTTAAATATGAACTTGCAGCAAGTAGTGTGGATACATGTAAAATTTTCATGTTTTTCGGTAATTTTCGAAATTTTCGGTGATAATACGTATTCTCAACTTGCAACCATTTACTTGCATGTGGAAACGGGGGGTTAATGTGCAGGTATACCAATACAGACTGAAAACAAACAAAACAAATGAAGCTAATGATGACAACTTTGTGCTTTGCACCAGATCTTGCGATTTTTATGGTTAAAAAACGACTAAAGTAGGATATTTGTATCACAAAAAAAGGTGACAACACATCTATTTTATGTGTGCTTTTTTTCCTACACGCAAAAAATAAAAAGTGAATAATTGCCGAAGGTACTTCGGTGAAATACACCTTCAAAAGTTTTCTGCTAAGTTACACAATTCTTTAATTAAAATATAATATTTTCTAATACAATTTATAAAATAAAAAACTTAGGTAACTTAACATATTTTGAAGTTCCTGAAAATGAAATAGGTCAAAAACTAAGGCAAGTTGACAAAAACCAAAATTTGATAAATCTACATGTATTTTTTTTGCTAACATACAAAATATACTTTTGAAGTTGTATTTTACCTAAGTACTACGATAATTATACACTTTTTATTTTTTCCGTGTAGCATTGAAAAACAAAGCAAAACACAACAGGCAGCTAACGGTGATCTTTTTTATGAAATTAATGTAAATCTGCCAAAAATATGAGGCAGTTATCTTAAATGCGCAGGTACAAAAAGTGCACTTAAAGAAGACAATTGGGTACATAATTTTGTAAAATAGAAACGAAAATTTTGTGCAGTTATAGCAAATGTGCACTTAAGAAAAAGGCAGTTAAATCAAAACTACTGTATAGATAAATTGCAATTAAAATAAAGAAAAATAAAGAAAAAAAACTTAATTTGACGTTTCTTTATTTCAGTGTTTAACAAATTCAATCATGGAGAGGTTGAATCCTTTTACGAAAATGGGCGTTCAAATCAAAATGGTGCACTTTTTTGGTCAGCATAACCGACCAAATTTATCCACAATCGGGAAAATTGTGCGCAAATTTCAGTAAACCGGGTCTGTAGGAAATGTGAAAACACCTGTGCATTATGACTTTTGGATTTTTTTTGCAAATATCAAATTTTACATGCCCTAGCCAAAAAGGTCATAAAAAATATTAAGAAACGCAATCTTACTTTTCCGATACTGGCAGAAAAGTTCCCGCACCAAAAGGGTTAAAATTTGGTCTATATTATTTCAGTTTAATTAAAATATTTTTCCAAAGTTTTAAACAAATGAGACTCAAACGATGCGTATTAAAAGCTGTTTACTGTAAAAATTCAAAACCTTTTTGGAGGGACTTTCGGATACATTTTTTGTCATTTACAATAATTCTTGTAATAATTCGTTATGAAAATTACCAAAATCCCCGAGCAAAAAATTATTTTTAGAAAATGCATTTGGTGCGGAAGGTTTTTTTTTGCCAAAATGACCCGCAAACACGATTTTTATTATTAATTTAGTATTGCCTATCACGTGGTGATAGGTAAAATTTTTGTTAAAAATGAGTCATATCCCTACTGTGCATACTCACCCACATTGCTGTTATTCGCGATAGTGTGGCAGAAGAGCCGTCAATCTCGACTCGTCGTCGGTGTCGCTATCGCGAGCTGATAACGGACTTTTTGTAGCCATAAATTGAGGATATGCACGTGGATGATAATTGCTTCCACCAGGATGGTGCCACTTGCTACACAGCCAAAGAAACAATGGCTCTTTTGCGCGAGAAATTCAATGGCCGTGCTATCTCACGTCGTGGCGATGTTAATTGGCCGCCACGATCATATGATTTGACACCGTTAGACTTCTTTCTTTGGGGATATTTAAAACCAAAAGTGTACGTCAATAAGCCAAGAACAATTCAAGAGCTAAAGGATGAGATAATTCGGCACACTAACCACATTGAACCTCAATTATATCTCAGAGTCATTGAAAATATGGACCATCGGATAGAGGTATGCCACGGCGATCATTTGGCCGATATTTAGTTTCACACATAAGTGTCATAGGTCCTTCTATCATAATAAAAAATATTAAGATAATTCTCTGAAAACTTTTTGTTTTATTTACAATTAACATCGTGCGTTTTGGTTGGACAACCCTTTAGTACAAGAATAAAAGTATTTTTTATTCACAATAAAGGCAAAATACAAACATTTTGGAATAGCTTTCTAAAAAGTACTTTTCTACTACACACAATACTAAGCAAATTAATTAATTTGCTACTAGGCAGATTGTCAATGCCACTACAATTAAACCTCCAAAAGTGAGAAAATATGTATGCATTAATTGCTGTGTCATTTTCGTCGAGTTTATTACACTGCATGACACTCAAAAATAAATGGAGATCTGGCCATCACCAGTAAAAAAATTATAGGTTTTGGAAGCAGGATTAAACAAATGTGCTGATATAAGTCTTACTATTATAGCGTACTGCGAAGCAACAAAATACAAGAAAAACTTTAAATAATTTCCATGTAAAAATTAACAAAAAAAATTAAGTATGCAGCATGTAAGCAGCTTACTCTAATCCCTTACAAGGATGCAGGTTGTAATGCAGTAAATTTGATATCGTTGATTTTAAACGATATACTTATATGAGTTTTACCAACTTATTGCCGATTGTCTTTGGTGTTTTTGATTATGTAGTAAAAAGTGATTAGTCATTACACTGCGCTCCTGAAGAGCTAGCACGCGGTGCGGTAAAAAATATGAATGTTTAGAAAAAAATAAAACATATTACTCGTAATCAGGGCTGCCAGATGATTTTGATGAAAAATCGGCACTTTTTCTCAAAAAAATCGGCATTTTCGGCACTTTGATTTTAAAAAATCGGCACTTTAAAAAATACTCATTTTTTTAATATTTAGGTTACTTTACATAAAAAATATGTGAAAAATACATTTCGTGTAAAATAATATGTTTTAAGTTTAACAATTAAATAAAAATAAAGGCTTAAGAGATAAATGAAATGATAATAAAAAAATTTTATTTGTAATTTTATGAATATTTTTATGATACATATTCAGATATTATATCACCAATACTATGTACATAAATTAATTTTACAGATTTTAAAAATAGTTCTTCTCCGAACTTGAGGTACCCGTACACCTTGAAATATTATGCAAATATTGGATCTTTTTTAATCACTGGATTTATTTTATTTGGCTTAAGTATTCACATTTTGTTTTTTAACTTTCAAAATTTAATATATTTCTCAAAATCTAATACTTATTCGCTAATATAATGTGAAAGAACATCATTAAATTTTGTAAAAATGTGAACAACGGGATTGAATTAAACTAAATCCAAAATAGATTTATAAATAAAATAAATCCGTTTTGGATTTAGCTTAATTTAATTCCAGAAATTGCGTTTTCGAAAAATTAAAATTTTTTCTTTTACATTATCTTAGCGAATAACGGTGGGTCTCATACTGCAGGTTTAAACTTTAGTTAATAGTTAACCCAAAAATTTGTTGTTGTTTTGTGTACTATTTTTTGACATTTTCTTTTGTTTATAGTTAAGTTAAAGTTAAACCTACAGTATGAGACCCACCGTAAGTGTACAATTTGGATAAAAATATTAAATTTTGAAAATTAAAAAACAAAATAAATCTAAAACTAAATAGAGTGATTAAAAAATGCCAATTATTACTAGGGCTCGTATATTCATGCATTTATAATCGTGTTTTATGTGCATAAGATGTATGTATGATTAAAATCGAAAAATATGCACTTAAAATTTTAAAAATATACATTTATTATTGATTTTTCCAACGTTTTTGATATTATCAATTCAGTTTTAGTATTACATATTTGTCTTTAAAAGTAGTTTAAACATAGAAAATTGTCATTAATCATCGTCATAAATTGATTTGTTTGATATTTTTGTATTCGGGATCAAAAAAATTTTGAAAAATATTTAGAAATCAGAAGAGAATATTGTTCTACATAAAGTGCAAATCCTAACATGATTAAAATTTCGTGTTTTTGAGTTTTAACAAAAAATCGGCATTTTTCCACCAAAAATCGGCAAATCGGCATTTTGCATATTTATACCCTACACCACTATGTGGTCAGGGTATTATAAGTTTGTGCTGATGTTTGTAACACCAAAAAATATTGGTCCTAGGCCCACCTTATAGTATACCGATCGGCTAAAAATTTTTTTTTTATTTCGATTTAACGATGTCCGTCTGTCCGTCCGTCCGTCTGTCTGTCCATGCATTCTTGTGCGCACTCTACAGGTCGCAAATATTAAGGTATTTTGATGAAACTTGGTACACAGACCTACGTTGGCCCAAGGACGAAGCCTATTGATTTTGGTGAACATCGGTCCATGTTTAGACCTAGTGCCCATATAAAAGTCCTACCAAAATTATATTGTTTATACGCTGCAGGTCGCAAATATTAAGATATTTTGATGAAATTTGGTACACCGACTTATGTCGACCAAAGGACGAAGCCCATTGATTTTGGTTAACACCGCTCCATGTTTAGACCTAGTTCCCATATAAGGGTCCCCCCAAAATTGGCTTTGTTACAAACTGCAGGTCGCAAATATTAAGATATTTTGATGAAATTTGGTATACCGACCTATATCAGCCCAAGGACGAACATCGGTCCATGTTTAGACCTAGTGCCCATATAAGGGTCCCCCCAAAATTGGCTTGGTTACAAACTGCAGATCGCAAATATTAAGATATTTTAATGAAATTTGGTGCGCTGACTCACATTATAGAAAATTTTGACACAAGCCCCATTTTAACCCATTCGAATTTCGGATACAAACATTAGTTGGCTTTTACCCAGACTGGTGTAGGGTATTGTATAGTCGGCATGCCCGACTTTAACCTTTTTACTCGTTTTTAATAAAATATCGGCAAAATGCCGAAAAATCGGCAACTATGGCAGCCCTGTTCGTAATATGTAACAGTGTATCCTTGATTAAGTAAGGGTGCGTACAGAGTGACCGCTTGTTGCCGAGCCGAGCCTACTGACGCTTATTGCGAGAACCAATGCGAGAAAACTGGTACTATACAAATTAGTACAAATAAGCGCGAACAGGTCATAGTGTGCGCCGAGCTGGTCAGAGCGCAAAGCTGATTGAATGCGAGAAAACAGTTCCAAAGCGTATTTCAGCGCCGAAAACATTGTTTATGTTATGTTAATAAAATAAAAATTAAACAAAAAAATAAAAATTCAAATAAATAATATAAATTAAATAAAATTATAACAATTATAAAAAAATTAAAAAAAACTTGTAAACAAAATTTAAAAAAAAAATTTAATAAAAATTTCAAGAATAATTGAAGAAATGCGTTAATAATTAAAATTTTGAAACTCAATGTCAGTTTTTTGTCTCAACAAAACAAAACTCAAACTTACATAAAACACAAATAATAGATAAAATATCAGCGCTGATTCTCGCATCCACTATGCACACCCAAACTTGTTTCTCGCATAAATAAGTTCTCGCAATAAGCGTCAGTCGGCTCGGCTCGGCAACAAGCGGCCACTCTGTACGCACCCTAAGACGCGTTTATAATGTCGAATCTAGATTCGATTTTTCGTTCTGTTTTCATAATATTTCACATCAAGAATTAATTACTTGTGCTGTTTGTAAACGCCACTTTCATAATATTTGTATAAATTTGAAAGATAAATACGTTTTAAAATCATTAATTTCTAATAAAAACATTGTATTCAATATAAATGTTTAATTTTTTCTAATGACTTAATTTCAACGGTTTCTGCTTTGTCTATTGAAGTTAAAGAGTTAAAATTGGTGGTAATCGATCTCTTAAGGAACGTTAAATATGGATGTGCAAATGTTACTTCTCAATCTGCCTTTAATTTACATCAGTGATGCGCAAAATTGATTTGCAATTGTATTAGTGAGCAAGAGAGAGAACTGCACTAAGAAAAAAATTGGACGAATTAAAAAATATGTCTTTTTACATATTTATCAATATCCATATTTTTATACAATCTTAATGAAATTTTCTGCAACATATTTTTATAGATTTTAAACAAAATCTTCTATATTAATACTTTTATGGCAATTTGTTTATATTTTGTTTTTTTTTTTATTTCTATTAAAAATCTACTATGAAAGATATTACTATGAAAATAATCATAATATCTTTTAATAACATATTCCCTAGATTCCTTAAACAGGGATGCCAACTTAGTGCTTTTCGCGCTAAATCTGGTGCTTTTTGATGTGCCAAAACGCGAAAAATATTAATGAAACGCGTTACTGAAAAAAGCGCTAAATTGGTGCTTTTTCGAAATTTATTTAGCGCGTTTTGCGCTTTTTACACATTTTTTATGTTTTATTGCTGTTATATCAATATCAGGAAATCTATCAGTATTTGTTGTAATTTCAATAAGGATAAATTAAAATATCAAGGAAAAGTTGTAAATGGCATGCTATTCGAGCTGAATGTAGTTTTTTTGATGTGTCAAATCGCAAAAATGTTCACTTTTGTATATTTAAAAAAATACTTAGTTATGGTCATATATAATCGTTCTTAGTTCTGACTATAAAACTGGCACTTAAATTTTAAAAAATCTAATAATTTTTCTTAGATTATTATTATAATCACAAAACATGGAATTAAATTAAAAAATTTAGCGAAAGTTATTGGTTTTTATTTTTGTTTCACCCCACTCCCTAAATCAAAAAAAATCGTTAGTCAACGTTAAAAATTTGTGTCGTTTCACAAGTTATTTTTCTCTAATTTGAAACACGTCTAACGACGGTGGACGTATTTACTGATGAAGGTCGTACACTTATATTACAATTTTATTTGTTTTTAATTAAACTACGCATGTGAAACACGACAATTTTTTTTAAGGTCGTAAAACTGTTTAGTGCCTTTTTACCAGTTTTTAAGTAGAAATTTGCGCGCTTTTACCCTTTTTTGTATATTTTTCGCGCTTTTTGTTATGAAAAAGTTGGCATCTATGTCCTTAAATGTTTTATAACGTAAAAGGCATTGCATGATATCAAAAACATTTTTCATCATATATTTTCTGAATATCATAAATAATTGTTTTTAGTGCACTTGAAAAAAATATCGAAACACCCGCTAAGCATGTGCACTCGTCGCTGTCTCAGTGATGACTAAATTAAAGGGCATAAGAATATGTGTGAGGTAGTAAATCAGGGGTGCGCGTTTCATAGCACAATTGTGAAATTACTACCTCACACATATTCTTATGCTCTTTAATTTAGTCGTCACTGAGACAGCGACGAGTGCACATGCTTAACGGGTGTTTTGATATTTTTTTCATGTGCCTTGAAAAAAAATTAATTACGACATTCAGAAAATATATGATGAAAAATGCTTTTGATATCATGCAATGCCTTTTACGTTATAAAACTTTTCAGGAATCTAGGGAATATGTTGTTAAAAGACATTGTGCTTATTTCCATAGTAAAATCTTTCATAGTATATCTTTAATAGAAATAAAGAAAAAAAAATTGTCATAAAAGTATTAACATAGAAGATTTTGTTTAAAATCTATAAAAATAGGTTGCAGAAAATGTCATTAAGATTGTATAAAAATATGGAGATTGACAAATATGTAAAAGACATATTTTTTAATTCGCTCAATTTTTTTCACAGTGCAGTTCTTTCTCTTGTTCACTAATACAATTGCAAATCAATTTTGCGCATCACTGTAGTAAATTCACAATTGTGCTTTGAAACGCGCACCACTGATTTACATACTAATAACTCCTATTCTGATGATGCTCTTATTAAACAAACTGACTCTAATTTGCAGTCTGATGTTGTTGCAAATTTTTTGGATAATAATAATAACAGGAATCATTGTAGTTTACCCGGTGTCTTGAAATGCAATAAATTATATGATATGAAATGTCAAAACCATTTCAGCGAAACGTCAAAATGATGTCAATTGCAAAGTGGTGGAGAACACTTGCCCATTTCATGAATAAGAAATATCATAGATTTTTCTTCGAAAAACACTAAATTTTATGAAACATTAATGTTTACCGACAAATAGTAAAAAACTAAACACTTTTCCATTCTTCTTCACCAAATTTTTTGTTATTTTTCTATTACAAAATTAAAATGAAAACTAAAAGTGACATTTGATCTCTGGCATCATTGCAAGAGCCGATGGCATGTCAGCGATATCATGATATTGCAATAAAATTGAAATTAATGTCTTCACTTGAGATGAGAGCATTTTGACAATTGCTTGCTATCATTTTATTGCATGTCAAGACACTAGGTTACCCGCGCCTTTTCCTGATGTTTCACAATCAACAAAAACAGCTTCTGTTGATGCCAAAGTTGAATACAAAAATCTAAGCACTTTTCGTACTAATGTTACACTTGATCATGAGTTGCCTTCTGTAAGTACAAAAGCTTTAATGGTTACTAACAGTAAAGCTTCTGCTGTTAAGGCTACTACTGCTGTTAAAGCTGCTGCTGCTGTCAATGATATTGATATTAAAGCTTCTGCTGTTAAAGTTTCTGATGTAATTAAAGTACCTGTTAACTCAAATGCCTTTGTTAATTTAAATGGATCTGTTAGTAACAGTATTGCTAATTTGGAGATTTTTAATCTAAATAACGTAATTGATGCTCAAAGTTCATCAAATTGGAGTAATGTTACAAATAGGAAGAAAAAACCTAAAAAACATAATTTCATAACTGGTGATAGTGATAATTCTGAATTGGATGTGGTACAAAAAATTAAATGGATCCACTTGTCGTCATTTAGGCCAACAGTTTCAGAAGAAAACATTTTATCATATGTGGGAAAACATCTTAATATTGCTAAGTCCCGCATGACATGTTATAAACTTGTAAAAAAAGATGCTTGTTATAAACTTGTAAAAAAAGATGCTTGCTTATTAACTTTAAACTTGGAATTTCAGCTGAATTGTATGAAAATCTGTTTAAACCTGAGTTGTGGACCTCTGACATTAGAATACATCCTTTTCAGTTTTTTTCAGAAATAGCCGTTAGATCAACTTCAAGTGTAACATCAATCCACAATTGCTTAAAATTTTAATAAATTAGGGAATAATACTGTTTTATATTTTAGTTATTCAAAAGATATGTTTAAACTTTACTTAAATAATTTGTATTAATTTTCGAATTTTATTTTTAGCGAGTAGTCTGTAAGTATCATTGTTATCCATAGACTTTATAAAAAATAAAGAAATGAAATGAGAAATAAAGAAATGAAAATAAATATCTATAAAAGTTTGTTTAAAATAAATAATATAGTGTGCATATTATAATTACTTTTTAGTGTCAATAATGTAGACATAAAAAATGTGCTTACTGAAAACCATTTTAAATGTTTAATAACGCTCCTAGACGAGAACAAGAAATTCTCATTGAGTTTGTAATTTAACTTAACAAATATTTCCAGAAAATCTACAAACGTCGTCCCGGATAGGGACATGCCTACAACGGATTATTTTTCACAATTTGTTAAATAAGTTTGGGATTTTAGCATATTTAATTCCTTTAATGCAAATATTTTAATTTTTTCCATTAAAAACCTGCTTACGGGTAAGCACCATCTTTTACTGGGTCAGTTCTATATATTTTGGACATGCTGATTACAATGGCGTACTTCCTTTTTCGATCTAAGGCAAATGCCTTTAAAGTTTGACGGATTTCCATTTAGTTTTTTATATACAAAAATTTTCAAATGCAATCAATATAAATTTTCTGTGTTGAAATGAAGATTCGGGACCTGTATTCATATTTAAAATTAAAATTTGATGCACAAACCTTGATATTAAAACCACTTTTCGAGTTTTATATGGATTTTTTCGGGTTTTTAAGGTTTTAGCCAATTGAATCGCTGAAAGAAAAATCGGCCTTAATAAATGCTATCGCTTAGTAAAGAAACAATTAAAAGGAAAATATTTCAACAAAAAAAATGTATTCATCAATAGCGGCCTATACGTAACCTTTTCAGCCCCAAAGTTGCCTACAAGCAACTTCGTTTTTATAACTCCCGTTATATTTATTTTATTATAACGATTTTTTTCACTCAGTAGCAGTGCAGTTCCGTAATGCCTGTGTATAAATTTCATAAAGCAGGCTTTAATAGTGTTCATTTTCGAGCTGTTTTTCATAGTGTTCATAGACATTTTTTTCACAGCAAATTTTACGGAAAAATAAATTTTTTGTTTAAATTAGTCTCAAAAATTGTGTGATGAATTAAATTAAAAAAACCAATCATTTTTATGTAGAGTTAGGAATAGAAAAGATACAAAATTAAAATTTTAAAAAAATCTTAACCCGTTCGGGACGGGTAGCATACGATACTATCCCTAGTAAATAAGTATATTTATTGCGATAACTTTGGCAAATGGAAACAGTTTTGCTTGAAATTTTGCAAGAACGGTTTTTAGAGGTGACCCCATATTATACTAAAAGTGGGACTTTGGGGACAACTTGGAAAGCTATGCTGCCATATAAAATTTTTGAAAAGTCGCGATTTTAACGTACAGGGCGCTATAGGTGAGTACATTTTTTTTGTTGAAATATTTACTTTTAATTGTTTCTTTACTAAGCCATAACATTTATTAATGCCGATTTTGCTTTCATCGATTCAATTGGCTGAAACCTTAAAAAACCGTAAAAATCCATATAAAACGCGAACAGTGGTTTTAATATCAAGTTTAATGCATCAAATTACATATACATATGAATACAGGTCCTGTGCCTATATTTCATATATATTTTTGTATATAAAAAACTAAATGGAAAACCGTTAAAATGGAAATTTCGCGGAAAATCTGTACCTTAGATCCACAAATAAAGTAAGCCATTGTAATCAGCATATCCGAAATATATTAAATTGATGGTCAGAGCTCTATTAATTTTTAAAAGTTAAGATTTTGTCATGCAGTGTTACCATTGAAGCCCTCGTTAAGACATATTCCTGCATCTAACCCTCAATTAAAGTTGTAAGATTTTTTAAAACAGCGTTTTCGGCCAATACCATTTTTTCTTATAATATCGACTAAAGAATATCGTGAACTTTTTGTTTTTTGCTTGAAATCAGTACAAAGTTTACTTACGACAAGCCCTACTATAAACTTAAGTCAAAACTATACTTTAATTTTAATAAATTCAAAATACAGAAATTAGTAATATAGAAAACATCTTGAGTTCTCAGAACCGTTCCAAAAATTACGCTAAAAATTATAAGTTATCCAGCTTTTTTCAAAATCGGTTCCCTAACCCATCTATTCTGGAAACATATCTATGGTATAAGTTGCGTAACCCGTTCAACAGAAATAAAATGTAAATCAAAATTAGGGAATGAAAAATCCTGCACTTTTTGATTTCCCGGGAAAGAGAGAAATTTACTTTGAATTCCCGGGATCCCACGAGGGAAATAAATTAGAAAATATTTTATAATAACACTGCATGACACTCAAAAAATTAAAAGAGATCTAACCGTCAGTTCTATATATTTCGGACATGCTGATTACAATTTCGTACTTTATTTTTCGATCAAGGGTACAGATATTTCCCTAAATGTCTTTAAATATTGGCAGTTGTCCATTCAGTTTTTTATATAAAAAAATTTTCAAATTCAATTAATATGAATTTATTTGTGTTAAAATGTAAGCACAGGACCTGCGGGCATATTTACGATATAAATGCGATTTGCTAATCTTGATATTTAAACCACTACTTAGCGTTTTATATAGGTTTTTATGGTTTTTTGCTTTTTCAGCGACTATAGTCGCCGAATGTTCAATCGACCTTAATAAGTATAATCCCTTAGTAAGGAAGCAATTTAAAGGAAAATATTTCAATCAAATACGTTAAAATCACGATTTTTCAAAAATTTTGTATGGCAGCATAGCTTTCCAAGATGTCCCCAAAGTCCAACTTTTAGTATAATATGGGATCACCTCTAAAAACTGTTGTTGCAAAATTTCAAGCGAAACAGTTTGCACTTGCAAAAGTTATAGCAATAAATACATTTTTACTAATGTTAGTATCGTACTAATGACATTTTAGACTACTGAAGTGTCTTTAGTACGATACTAACCTTAGTAAAAAATGTATTTATTGGCATCAATTTTGCAAATGGAAACTTTTTTACTTGAAATTTTGTAAGAACAGTTGAAATTTTTAAATTTTAAAGACATTTAGCGAAAAATCTGTTCCATTGATCGAAAAATAAAGTACGCCATTATAATCAGCATGTCCGAAATATGTAAAATTGAGGGTCCCCTTCTTCAGTTTTCTTTAGAATGTGATGGCAATAGTGCAATGCAAATTGAAACATCAAAATCTTATATTAAATGTAGTCTGCTACATCAACGAATGGAGCAAACAATAAAACTGAAGAAGGGGACCTGGAAAATCCCCGAAACGATTCTTTTCATTCCTGAAAGTGTAGAGGTTTTTGAAAGCAAAAACTCTGTGAAGTATTTGTTAGGAGAATATCCTGATGAAGAAAAATAGCAGTTTTTGAAAAAGTACTTATTATGTTAATTCATAATAAGGAAATTGGCCTCGAACTGAATTAATAAATTAAAAAAACCATTTTACTAATTTGCAAAAAAATTTTCAAAATTGTGAAACAAATTTTAACTCACTTGAACATTTTTAAAAATCAATGGACAAATTTGTGTTCAATTCTGTATAGAATAAGTACGATTCAAAACTTTTTATACAAACACTATTTAATTTAGTGGTTTCCTTAAAAAATATATTTTTGAATTTCCTTTTAGTGCCTGTTTTAAGAGCTACTAAAAGGCACTTAAAATGTTCGATCAAGTACACAAATTAATTACTACAATTGGAAAATTTAGTTTACGTTTTGAATTTTTCCAGTTGTGGTAAAAGTAGCAAATTTTAGTAAGTAAACGAACAAGACTAGTGTAAAATGTTTACTATTTTCAAAACGTTGGAAAATTTTGCATATGAAAATTTGAGATAATTAACTTTATTATTTTAAAAAGCATTTTTTAAATCCCGGGATTCCCGGTCCAAATTCCCGGGAATGCGGTAACTGAAAATGCTTAATTTCCCGGGAAATCCCGGGATGCATTCCCTAATTGAAATCTACAAATGGTACCTGTAAAAGGCCCATACACAAGGTTGCACCTTTACCTTCCCAAGAAGAATTTTGAAAGCCAGTCCTTTCAACGGGGGGAGTATGTCATAACAGCTGGTTCTAGAAAAGCAGTTTGGATTAAAAGACGATTGGTTGCTGTTAGGATGATATCAAACAATAATCATCGGTGACAGAACTAATAGCAGAAAAAATTCAGTTAAAAAATTATTTATTCTACAACCAGTTCTTTGTCTATGGACCAGAAAATTTTGGATATTTTAAACCACCTAGTTTAGAAAGTTTTCTGCTGTAAAAAATCTCTAACACTCGCAAGAAATTTTTCAAGAAAAATCATTCAAATTCCATTTGTACTTTGATTTATTTTTTATCTTTTAATGATGAAAATCAGTACAATCAGTACAAATTTTAAAAATTAGTACACGTTGCTTTGATCAGTAAGTACATTTGACAAAAATTTAGTAAATATACTGATCAATTCAGTACGAATGGTCACTAGGGGTGTTCTTATTTTGAAATATTGGATTTTTATATACCGCCGGGCAGATTCTTGTTCCTTTATATTAAAAAAATAAATAAATCAAATTTGGAGCAAATCCGATAATTTTAAGTAGACCCGGAAACGACTTGAAATATTGAACGAGTAAATATGGGCAAACTATCTGTTTTTATACATTTGTCACTTTTTAATCACAGTTTTTAATTACTTTCTTCAAAAAAATATTCCCCCATTCAGAAACATTTATTTTAATTTTCTTCTCTTTACATTATTTAATATTATGTAGGGTAGAGTGGCGTAAAGTGGGATATGGGGCGCCAGATCATTTTATGACTCGGGCATTTCAAAAAATTCAAAACGATATTCGGGGGTATTTTTTTGGGCGAGACAAAAATGTGGTCCACTCTACCCTACTAAAAAATAATATATCTAATAATTAGGATGTCTAAAATATCATCGACTGCGGAAGAAGCACCAACCTCTTCAATATTCATATTTGTTTTCGTTCGATTTATTTCCTTACGAATTAATTAAATTGCTATAGTTCTTTCTATTAAATCAAACGAATTATATTCTTAAGTAATTCCCTGAATTCGTTCAACTGAACGCGTTCATCAAACAACAAATTCAAAGAATTAATTAAAAAAAAAATACGTTGACTGTTAAAAAAAATACGTTCACTGAATTGAAACAAAAAAAATACGTTCACTATAAGCCTGTTTTCTGCCGTTCAGTAAAAGGAAGCATTTATTTACGTATATTACGTGAACGTAATTTTTTTTTTAATTCAGTGAATGTATTTTTTTTTTAATTCACTGCACGTTATTTTATTTTTTTCAATTCACTGATCGAAAATGAAATTGAACGAATTCAGTGGTGAATTAATTCAGTAAGGGATTAATTCAGTAAGGAATTAATTCACTTTTTTCCGTTCGATTTATAATATTGCACGCGTTCACGAGTGAATTAATTCATGTGATTTTATAAAAAGAACTATTGCAATTGAATTAATTCTTTGAATTTGTCGTTTGATGAACGCGTTCAGTTGAACGAATTCAGGGAATTACTTAAGAAAAGGGATTCATTTAATTCTAGAGACAATTGAATTCGATTGGTAGTGAATTCATTCAAAAAGGAATTAATTGTTCAAAGCTCTGTTATCAACTTACCAATTAAGAACACGACTACAAGCTACAACGGCACATTGAAGTTTCTACGTGCACCGAAAGTAGAATCATCAACTGGAAAAATAATGCGGCCGCAATTTATAAAAGCTTTTTTGTTCTTTTTTTTTTTTTTTTTACTATAGACCAATACTCAGGGGGATGCCCCCTACTAATGCAATACATTCTGTTGATATCAGGAAAATAGGTTATGGGAAGGAGGAAAGAGGGAGTAGTGTTTGTGAACGTTTGACTTGAATTTCTCTGAATTGTAAGTATCAGGAAAGACATCTGCGGGGAGTTTATTCCACATACGGGCGGTTCGACTAATGAACGAATTCTTTCTGTAATGCGTTGTGCGACTAACTGGAAAATCGACCACAAACGGATGAGATCTACTATACAAGCGCGTGTTACACGGGGCATCGGGATAAGTGCACTTATCTCAGCAGAACACCTCCCATGGCAGTAACGATAGAACAGTGTTACACAACCCACATTCCGACGATGCTCCAACGAGTCAATAGAGCTGGATACCCTACTTTCATTAATGAGCGCCGACGCCCTTCTTTGTACACGGTCCGAAAGCTCCAAAATAGACTTTAAAGCCCCTGCCATATATGGGAGTTGTATTCCATCTTCGGCCGGATATAGGTGGTATAAATAGTAAGGAGATCAGAAGAAGTGAAGTAGTTCTTACACCGGTTAAGAAAGCCAAGACACTTGAATGCCTCTTTCGACACTTGAATGACGTGATCTTTCCAACGGACATCACACTGGATTCTCATGCCCAGAACATCAAGAGCTTTTGATTCCTCAATATTGATACCACCCATGTATACAGATGACAATGATGGCTCCGCGGTCTTATGAGTCAGCAAACAACATTGCGTTTTACGTGGATTCAAATCGACCCTATTCGCGCGACCCCACTCGGAGATTGTAATAAGGTCTTGATTGAGTGTGTCATTCCTAATCTGCCTCCTGCCCCCAATCTCTGCAAGGCTTGGTCTATGATCGAAGGAATATGAATGGCAAATGTTGCTGTCATCTGCAAAAGAGTAGATAGGATTGGAAGTCTGACAGAGGAAGTCATTTAGAAAGATAAGAAATAGAGAAGGAGAAAGAACAGAGCCTTGCGGTACCCCTGCATTCAACTGAAACTCATTAGATGAGACCCCATCTATAACAACTCTTATAGTGCGATCCCTGAGAAAACTCGATATAAATCGAGAGAAGTCATCACCGACACCAAAAGCAATGAGCTTTGACACGAGTACTCTATGCCACACACGATCAAACGCCTTAGAAATATCCAGCGCAACCACTTTGCTTTAATCAAATCTGTGAATTGACCGACTCCAACGTTCCGAAAGAAACGCCATCAGGTCTCCCGTAGAACGACCTCTACGAAAGCCATACGGTCGATCATTAAGAAGCAAATTGGAATTAAGATAATTAACAAGATGGTAGTTTACCATGCTCTCCATGACCTTCGAGAGCGCAGAGCAGATAGCGATTGGGCGGTAATTTTCAGGGTTGGTAGCCGCACCCTTTTTGGGGATTGGCTGAACATTGGCAACCTTCCAGCACGATGGAAAGATACCCATGCGATAAGATGTGCTAAAGACGGTTGCCAATGGACGCGATAGCGTCGAAGAGCACTGTTTCAGTACCAGTGCGGGCCCGCTTACTTATTTACGTCGAGATTCGCAAGAACCCTTTTAACGGCTCGTGGTCGAAAAAATATCTTGGGCATAGTATGTGATACTCTTTCGAGCACGGGCAGTGGTTGATCGCTTTCCGGCAGAAAAGAATTTTCCGCGAACAGTTCAGCCAGCAGGTTGGCTTTATAAACCGGGTCAGTGAATATTAGGTCATGCTTTATAAGAGTTGGGATAGATGAACTAGCATTGTCCTTAACTCTTTTAACGAAGGACCAAAAGGTCTTACTGCCCCGTGGAGCAGCAAGAACTTTATCACCCAGACGTTGTTCGTGCAGAAATTTTTCACGTCTTAGTACTTTGGCACACTCAGTTCTCGCCTGTTTACGCAGCATGTCAGTATTGATGTTCTTATTCGCACGCCAATTACTGAAGGCTTCCTCTCTGGATCTGACTGCATTTCTGCACGTCTGGTTAAACCAACTCTTATGTTTGGACTGAACCGGAATGTACTTTGAAGGAATAAAAAATTTCATTCCAAGCAAAATCACGCGTTCTACCATTTTCGCAGCGGCACCAACATCGTCATCCAAGAAACATAGTTTCCAGTTAAATTGCCGATAAAAATCGTTAAGTTCGACCCAACGAGCCTTTTCATAAATTAGAACAGAGCGTTTCGCAGCTGTCTGTGAAGCCCTATGAAGCCCGGAGTATGAAAAGGATGCGGAAATGGTACAGTGATCCGAGTTACCGAGAGGTGCAAACGATCTCACTTCATACTTTTCAGGGTGTGAAATGAGAAAAAGGTCGAGGGTATTCTGAAATTGCCCTTCAACATACGGAGTGTGTGTTGGCTCATTCACCAACTGCACCAGGTGCTTGTGTGCGGCGAAAAGCTCGACGTAAGTTCCAACGAAAGTCGTCCCGCTCGAATGGCGGAGCCATGAAGAGTTGTGAATATTTAAATCACCAGCAACCACGATTTCACTATTCGGACAACTCTCCAGGATTCCGGAAATGGAGGCGGAAAGAGAATCAAAACAATTGAATGTCTTGCCCGCTTCCATGTTTGGGCTTCTATAAAGAAACCCGAAATGCAAGATGTGCGCCCTGATCTTGAATTTAACCCAAAGGCAGTTAAATTCGTTATCATGCGTGGTTAATTGTCGCTGCCACTGGTACACAACATCATTGCGAACGTACACCGCAAGGCCCCTATGAAAGACAAAAAGGGATAGAAGGTGATATCCAGGCACATGAAAATCCTGTGGATCAGCATCCTCATTTACCTGGGTCTCACATAAGGCTAAAACATCCGGTCGATGGAAACGAATGTGCGCATATATAGATAAATAATTTGCTCTAAGTCCCCGTATATTGCAGAAATCAATTCTGAACTTACCTGACATTACAAAATAAATGAAGATTCAAGTCAATATCCGTATGTTGGTACAAGAACTAAGTAGTCGTTTTGTTGTTGAATCGGTTAACAAATGATCAGTGTTATACCTTCATCACTAATTAACCCAACAATAAAACTAACACCAAGCACTTGTACCACAAACAAAAAAAAACTATAAAAAGGGAGAAGAAAAAAATGTAACAACAATGATCACAGCAGAGGAGTACATAATAGCCCCTTGCTTGTTTGTTGTAAACAGCAAAAATTAAAAAAAAAACTGGTTCAGCAGCAGCAATGGTATTGATGATGTTGTCGCGATAGTTGTTGTTGTTTGTGTAGTATTAAGGATAAGCATGAATTTATTTGTATTTTTTTTTTTGTCTATTTATTGGTGCAGTTGAGTATTTTTAAAATTGATGATTTATTGTTGTGTAATATTGTGATGTGTTTAATTTATTTATTGTATTGTATTTTTTAAAAATTTTTTTAAACTGTAATGTTTTGTGTAGGTATTTATTTGATTATTGCGGTGTTATTGTTCTCTAAAGCACTGTATGTTAAGTGTATATATATTGTTATTGTTATTTTTTGTAATTTTGTTTTCTACTGTTTTATGTGTTTGTTATTATTGTAGGATTAGTTTAATTTGTAATATTTTAGTTTTTTTTTTGGTTTTTTTTAAAAGAGTTTTTGTGTAATAGGTTTTGTTATTTTTATTTGTTATTAATTTATTATATAATATTGCACTATTTTAATACGGCACAAAAACCGGACAACATAGACAAATAAAATTATATATTTAAAAAATTAGATAAAGACACACAAGACAGACATTTGACGTGTTAACAGCACGACGGACAGAACACTACCATCTACTCCTTAGCTTAGAAAAAAATGGAATATTGTTGACCAAGTAAACGGCTTGTCATATGATAGAACGTTTACAAATACTGGTATCAACGCCGCAGTCCTCTGGGAAAACAAAATTTGTAGAGGCGCTTGTAGCCTAATGATTTTAATTTGTTTTCTTACCTAATTATTTATATTCACATTTTCTTTTCATTTTTGAAATTAACGATTTTTTTTTCTTTTTGCAACACTAAATATGATTTGTTTATCTGTCAATTCCCTACGGGGAATGTGGGGTCAATTGCCCTCCAGGGACCTATCCCGTGACCGGTCAACCGAAGGCATATTACTAAATTAGTACAAATATGTACAAAAGGGCATGAATTAATTTTCTAAGTATTTTTCGATTCGTTACTTTCACTGTTGCTTTTAAAAAACGTGACCGATACCGAAATAAAAAATAAAATTCGCGGCATATTTTTTAAAATATTTTTTTTATTTATTTTACTCTTTTATTTATTTTGAACTTTATTTTTTTACGATTTGCTTATTTTAGCTCTTATTTTATAATTTTTTGCTAAAAAATTTTAAGTCTTGTATTTTCAACGTTTTTTAATGTTAAAGCTGTATTAGTTTTAACAATTGGTATTTCATTTAATTTTCTTTTTAACTTAAGGGCAATTTTTAAAATTTTTATTTATATTATCAGAGTTTTTGAGGTAATTTTCTAATTTTTAATTGATTTTTTAATTTAATTATGGCCAACGCAAAAAACGAGTCAACTGCCATTAAAGGACCTATCCAGTGACCGGTCAATCGGGGGCATACTGAAGGCACTTCCACTATATTTGTGTGTGTGTTAGTGTTGTTTTCTTTTCTTTTTTTTTCTTTTCTATTTTTTTTATTTGCTTGTAGTGTTTGTTTTTTCTTTTTTATTTGAACAGAAACGAAAAATATATAACTTTACCATCAGCCAGCCATCACGCATAAGCAGCATTAGCTCAGACGGTAGAGCGTTTGCCTTACAAGCAGGGGGTTGTGTTATCGAGCCCTACTTCGACGTCAAGTAGATTATTTTAAATTCTTAATTTTTTATTAGTTTATTTGAAAAGCTATTTTTAGACACACCACATGGCGTTGTCATTTCCAATGACAACGCCATGTTAAAGTGATATGTCTCTTTCAAAGAAAAAGACCGATCAACGACCGGTCTCCACCCCCTTGGGACCTATCCTGCGTGTCATCTGGGACCGGTCCCTTTCCCCGTAGGGTTGTGTCATTTGACGCAAGGTACTTTGCGATAAAGGTAATGCAGTGTTGTGTCAGAAGATAAGGGGGGTGACATATTGGTTGTTGTATATGTGTGTGTGTGTGTTTTTATTATATTTGTATATGGTTAAGCTGAAGAAACCGAAGTTTTCCAAAATTTCCCACAGAAGTATGTATAAATGGTCAGCCATAAACAAAAAGTCAGTCCATTTTGCTGATCGTCACTTTAAGGATTTAATCTCCAGGAAATTCTGTAAGATTGAAAATTTTCGTCTTGAAAAATAAATTGTTTTTTCAGAAAAATTTTTGGAAATTTTCCTAAAATTTTTATATTTTTTTTTATTTTTTTTAGTGAACAAAATTTTAAAATTGTTTTTAAATTTTATTTGGATAAAATTTTTGGATTTTTGTATCCCCAAATTCCCGTATTCCTATACATAATATAGGGTAAGTTTTAATTAATTAAAAAGAAATAATTTCTAAATTAAATTGATTTTTAATCAATTTGATTTTTTTAGAAAATCAATTGGATAAATTCCTTATAAAATTTTATTTTGCTTTCGGTGAAAATCCGAAGGTAATTTATAACCACAACTGGTTATACAAATCACCAAAATCATTCATATACCTGGCTGTTTGATAACCAAACGAAAAGGTAACAAAAGCCACACAAATAAACACACTAACAACAACTAACTCCATAACAAATTTCTTTTATTTTCATTATCTACAGACACAGCATTCACAAACCTTAAGGGCACGGTATTACCCAGGTCGGAAAAGGCGGCGTCAAGACTGTTGGGGAAAATTGTTGTGCTGACGAGTATTTTTTTTTCTAGGGCACGGGAAACCCTCATCGGAAACCCGCCCGCCTAAAATTTTTCTGAAACTTAATAGCAAACCATCTGTAGAATCATCATCCTTAGTGAAAAAGTGTATAAAAATTTCTGAGACAATTTTTAGTGAAGTGTGTGAAAATCTTATAGACAAACTTTGAGTGAAAGTGTCAGGGTAGTTTTGTGAAAGGGGCCTGCTAAAAGAATATAAAAAAGAAACTAGCCAAAATTTTATAAAGATCCGTATGGACAATTTGGGAAAAAGTTTTTGTAAATAAATTTGTGATTAAGCCTAAAATTTACACTAACTTGGTTAAAACTATTTAATAAAAAGGCTAAAATGAATAGTGAACAGTGCTAAAACCATGAAAATAAAAGTTGGGTAGTACAACAAAAAAAAAAAGGAAAAAAAACAAGAAAAGGCAAAAATTATAAAAAATTGAAAATCATGAACAATAAATCACTCTAATATTACAATAAATCCAAATAAGCACAGCTTAAATTGGCAGAAATTTCAAAAGTATAGTTTCTAAAAAAGAAAAAAAAAGAACAAAAATCTCATATTAAAACACATTAACGAATTTAGGAACTTTCCTTGATAATAGTTTTATTTTTTTTATACATTTAGAAGTGAGATTTATTTTTATGTTGCTTTTATACATACACATTCACTTAATTTAAATTATACTTTTACCTCACAATCAGTCATCAATCGAAAGTGTGTGCAAACGACCCTTGTAAAAATTTGAGCCGAAAAAAAGAAGAAAAAATAAAAGAAAAAGGTGTTTTGATTAAAATTTGTGTAAATTAATAAATTCATTGGAAATTCACTTACCTCGGTGAAATGATTAGAGCGCGTTAGAAAAAATTCAAGTGTCAAAAGCGATGAGTTAAAGAAAAATTTAGTAAAATTCGGTATCAAAACAAATTGTAGAGAAAAAAGCTATAAAATTACCATATCGTTTTTAATTCGGGTGTAACATTAGGTATCGGTTTCGAGTTATCGGTTTGTTTAGGTAAAATAATTAAAAGTTAAAGCAACATTTATTAAAGTGTTTAAAATATATTAAAAAAAGAAAAAATGAACATTTAAATTAAATAGACTTTGCTAAAAACAATTCACAACGCAAATCAACGAACAGACCCAGACAACAAAAACTTCATCATCACCTTCATGATGAAAGATCTTTCA
Source organism: Leucophora obtusa (assembly GCA_949987735.1). Lineage (NCBI taxonomy): Eukaryota > Metazoa > Arthropoda > Insecta > Diptera > Anthomyiidae > Leucophora > Leucophora obtusa. The sequence goes on along the minus strand of OX465295.1, from coordinate 154,245,748 downwards.
TCGTTGGATTCTGGTGTATGTAAGTCAACTTAATTATCATTTTGTTTCTTTTTATTATAGACAAAAAGCTACTTCTCGCTGTTGTTAGTGCAATTGATGAGGTCTGTTAACTAGTTTTAACCGAGCTCAAGCTTAATTATCTTCATTAAATACATGTTAAATATTAGTTGGCATAGCTAAGGTTTTATTAAAAATTCAAGCTAATGTTAACTATGTATTAATAGCTAGAACTCTGTAATAATGCGGCTTGAGTTAATGTTAACTAGTAATTAACAGAGATAAAGCTTTATTAAAATCGCTGTTAACAACAGGCTGATTTATAGCTAATTTGTCTATGATATTGTTTTTAAAGATAACAAAAGCAAATAGGAAAATTAGTTTGAATTGAAATTAAAGTTAAAGCTAATTATAATAATAATAATAATAATAAAGAAATAATCAGTCAATTGATCAGAAATTAATATAATTTACTTTTGTTACCTACAATTATTTTAAAAGCTTTTATTTATGAATTCGCCGCGACTTGTTATTTTACCAATGAACACGTAATTTAAAAGAATGAAATCGCAGTTCTTCATAAAATTTTAAAGTGGTATTATTTTTAGTGTTATTACCCGGGAACAATTTTAAATTCTTGGATAAATTTGTTTTTGGTTGGTTTTTTCCTAATTGGTTCGCGGTTAAATATTTTTAATGAAACTTGTGATAAAATTAATTATATTTCAATTTTTTTTATTCGGTAAAAATACGAGAATAAAAGTTTTTCTTATAATTTATCGGGTTAACATTTTATTAATTTTTTTATGCTATTTCGGTTTTAAAGTACACTCTTAAAAATGCTTGTAAATTCACTAAATTTAGACATCAAATGTGTAAAATTCTTGTATACACATTTATGTCTACAAAAATACACATACAAAGTATTAGTAGACATTTTTGTATTCAAAAATACACACTTTGTGTGCACAATTAGTATATTGTGCTTAAAAACAAATATTAGGCATAAAGTGTGTAAATATACGAACATTAATTAGTAACAACAAACTTGTCAAAAAAATTGTTAAAAAAATAATAATAAAAAAAAACAACAAATTATAAAAACGAGCACATAATTGCTTCTTCTCATGGAAATAAAATTCGGATTTATTTATACGTGGTAATGCTGTTCATTAACATCTCCCACTGCAAATATTTAGAATACTTTCATAAAGGTAACGTTCAATTTTATCAATTAACTTAAAATGATTCCGATTTGTATCAATTTTCCTTCTTTATACAGCTTGTTACCAGACGTATTGTGGAATCAATTTTTGACTCTGACCCCAATCCACTATGTATAAACACCAGCGATACCAATAGTGATCTATCGCCATTATAGGGATGTAAGAACTCCACGTGAATTCGTACCGTTAATATAATATTTGTTCAACAAATTCAAAAGGACACACTACTGTTCAGGACATCCTATTGTGCTATTACTCTGGAATCATTCTGGAAGACTACAATGGAAAGAATGGCGATAATAAGACAATATCCAACGTATGTTTTAATTTATTTGTATTTAATAAAAATTGTGTTAAATGCACTCATTTCTAGTGTTATAATATAAGAAATTGAAGACTGCAAGAAAATATATGCCATTTTATCTATATCTTTAAAAATTTAAATATACGTTCTCAAGCATTTTGTGTTTAAATTTACACACATTGTGTGTATGAATATTACACACAATGTGTGTACGATTTAAAATTTACACACCTGTAGTAATTTTACAGACATTAAAGTAGGTAAAAAGTTACCTACTATAAATACGATAAATTTAAACAAAAATTTATTAGAGTGTATTTTATTGTTTCGACTAATTTGTTTGATTAAATATGCATTTTATAATAAACTTTTGGATCGAAAATAGTAAAGAAATAAATATCTATGTAATAATTTAAACAAAAATTATTAAAATTTGCACAAAATATATTAAAATTTTATCGGAATTTTTTTTATTTTTTTTATTTTTTGCGTTATTTACCGAAATTTTTAATTTATTTATATTTTTTTATTTTATTTATATTTATATACACCCTGGTATCCGAACGGGATACAGCCCTTTAAATTTTGTTTCAGCAAATTTTTTTTTAAAGTCTTTGCACACAACTTCGTTAATTTAATCTTTTTTTTTATGAATCACTTTCTGCGAGTGTTTTTTTCCGTCGATTGATGATTGGAATTTTTTCTATTTAAATTTTATATTTTTTTTTATTAATTAAATCAAAGTGAAATTTCTTTTTTAAATATACTTTGTAATCAAAAACTTTTTTTTTTATTATGTTATATTTCTGGCTTCAACTTCACTTTCTGATATTTGTATTCAAATAATCTGACTTAGAGTTAAATAACGTTAGTTATGGTTTATTTTAATATTAATTTCAATAAAATGTTTGAATTTACAATGAAATTATAAATTTTGAGTTCTAATTTCCTGCAAGTTGTTCGGGTAGGGTGAATACTTGGGATCATGTGCAATAATGTTAGCTTTTCCTTACATGATCAAGGTTGGGAGGGGAAATATGTGTCAACATCAACACACATCCGGATAACAAAAATGGTTTTTGCTTCTTTTGAATGTTCTTTCCTTTCCCTTTCCGTTTTCTGGTCTTTCTTTCTCGTTAAAGCACGTACAAAATTAAATAATTGTTTGTGCATTTACTAAATTTATACTATTCAAATGTTAGCGGCCTATTATGATCCTCCCCAATTGCCGACGAGATAGAGCCGGAAATGTTACGTGCTATGGCTACCTACTTTTGAAACACGAATCTAAAATTTACCCTTCAGTGAACTTCAGTTACATGCTACAAATTGGACGTATTCTAATCAATCTACCTTGCCTCCACCATGTGTACGAAATAATATTGCGCATCGTCTTCGAAACAAATTTATATTCAACCTCTTCTCCAGAAGTTTCAATATTTTAAGGATATGCCAAATCTTGGTCAAGTTTTAACAAAGAATTATTTAGAAGTAGCAATGAAGGTGCAACTGTTTGTTTGCAAATAAGTCCAGCTGAACATGAAAATTGTATAAAGTTTAGATATTATCAACTAACTAAATCTTAAAATCCAGAAGACTATAAAGAATTACTTCAGTTGGTCTTAATCTTACTTGGTGCAGAGAGGTATAACTTTCGAACGACTGGTCCAACTAGCCATGCACGCTGGGTGTCAAAAGTAATATGTTTTTTCAAAATATTTCCGTTGCTTAACCAATTCTCACTTACGAAGCATGAATAAAATGGATTACGCGCTATTTGCATTTTTCTAGTGAAACTTTATATTAAAGTCTGGTTCAGATGTACTACTAATGCCATAGACGCAATTTGACTTTTATTTAAGTTGCTATAAAAAAAATTGTAACTTATTTTACAAGTAGAGATTTTTTATTATCGAGAATATATGCCAGACCGTAAATGGATATTTGACGATTTTTCAAATATTTTTTTCTGTTTTAAAAAGTTATTTTTTTGGAATTTAAGAAATATCCACTTTACAGCAACGACATAATAGTTATAGTTTTAATTGGATATTTCTTAAAAATAATAATTATTGTTAAATTTTTATTTTTTGTTTCTTACCATAATTAATATTTTATTCCTTGACTGGTAATAGTTATGGCAGAAACTAGATCTAGTCTGAATTGAAAATTAATAATGTGTTTATAACTTTGATAAAATGTTTATTCGTCTTCTTAACCTCAAACCTACTTAATTAAAATTAATAAAAATGCATATTAATTACAATCAGTGTGTTCCCGTACGTTCCCAATGTTACCGAAATTTACCCAAAGTTACCGAAATTTACCCAAAAGCGTTCCCGTACTCGAGAATTTGGTAAATGAGAGCGCTAATGAGAGTGTATTAGTGCTTCTCTTTTTACCAAAATTTACCCAGACTTTTTCTTCGGGTAATCTTTGGTAAAACAGCTGATGCAAATATAAACAAAAAACAATTGTGAAATTAAATTAAAAATTGTAATTAAATAAAGAAATAAGCAAAAGAAACTTGGTTTTTTGTTAAAATTAATTGAATAAAATCAAAAACAACTTTTAAATGCGAATAAATATGTCTATTTGTGCCGATTTGCAAACTGAAATTATACGTATTTTCACATCAGTGATGGGATTTTTGGCACAATCTAAGATTGATTGGTACAATGGCACAACCGATACTATTTTGGCACATTTTGGTTATCTACAAAATTTAATAGAAAATGAATTTAAAAAATAACAATTCTTTAATTTTTAGTTTCTAAGCATTTACTGGTATAAAGCGAAACTAAAAAATGGCATCGAAGATATTACTGAATAAAGCACCCTAAGTTGTTTTTCACGTGAAAAAATTTCTCTCAGATTTTAAATGCTTTAAATTGCAATTTAAGTTAAAAAAAATTAACAATATTTTAATTTTATAACAAAGCCACAATCACAATTACACAAAATGTCACTTTTTCACCAGAAAAATAATAGTCTTGTACATTAAATTTGCGTGAAAACTAAGTTTGCACAATTTTCACGTGAAACTCATTGTCGTGAAAAATAATTTTTTTTATATGGAGTATAACAGTTTTTTTACGTGAAAACTGAACAACTTACGGTGCTTAATCCATAGAATTTTAAAAATTCAAATGCTATAAATTTATCTCAGGGCTTCGAAAGAATTAATTTAAGTTTAATTCATAAAAAAATTCAGTTTTAGAAAATGTTTATATGTATACCATTCCGTGCAACCATTCCTAAAGAATTCATTCATTGGCTGCATTCCCAAATCTTTAATAAGTATCGGATGAATTTAATTTATCATTCACCTTTTAATTGAAAGAAAATTTTAATTTATTCAAATATAATTAATTCCATAAGAATTCAAAATAATTCCATAAGAATGCATTTACAAAATGAAAGTTGAAAACACGGTTTCTAAGTGAAAATTGAGTTTTGGCACAATAAAGGCCCATTTGGCACATTTTAGTCACACACTTGGCACAAAACAAAATTTTTCAAGTCCCATCACTGTTTAACATTATTCTTTGAAATAAGTTTTTGGGCTAGAAAAGTGGTTTTTTGCGTTCCTGTACTATTGGGTAATTTTGTCATTTTGTGAGAGGATTTTGTGCTTACTCTCATTTTACCGAACTTTACCCAAAAAGTAAAGAAACACACCTAATATGAATTGCATTTGGTCTTTATGACGCGTTTGAAAAAACAACACTTTACTAGCAAAATAAAAATGCCCTGCTGGCAGTCCGTCTCCGATATACACAAATTGCCTGTACTTGAACGTAAAAACCATATTTCAGTGTGGCAACATTTGCGAAAAGGTGAGAAGGAGGAGATAAGAAGATAAATAAGAAATCTAAAGTAGAATGTTTGTATGTCTGTTTGATCACTTCTGGGAGTAAAAACAATAACAGAAAAACTATGAAGTAGCCGCACTATGAGCAAGGCCTTACGTGGGTGAGATGGCTAAGCTGTCGAACTCTAGTATATTTACATTTGTAATGTGGGAGTGCATTGGTTCGATACCTTGTGAGGACGATTTCCAATGGAAATGCCTCAAAATATTTAAGGTTATTACGAATATTTTTCTTTATGGGTAACATTGTTAAATTAGATGATATTTTTTTTTGGGTGTAAGAGTTTCTTTTCTTTTTAAATTTTGTTTCTTTGTTTTTGTTTTAATCAAGTATCACTTGATTTATAATCATTTAAATACAATAATTTGAAAGTTGAATATTGTATTTGTGAAAATTTTGATTTCTGTAAAGGGACATTTTTTATTGGGGTTCGGATTTGATTTCCTGAAAGATTTAAAAGTTTTGGTAAGAAATTTATTTGGAATTGTTTTCTTATGGTAAACTTTAACGTCGGAATCTATTACAGGAAAATTGGTTTCATATAGGCGAGTTTCCAGGATGGCAATAGACTTTTGGAAACTGAAATACAAATTGTTTATAATTAGCCGGCGTAGATATGCTTTTCTTCGAACAAAAATGAAAACATCAAATAAGTCGTTTTGAGCAAGAAGTATGTTGAGGAAATTATCAAGTTAATATTTGGCTTCACCTTTAATTAATTCGCCTAGAGGACACGTAGATAATTCGAAGATATGTATATTACCAATTTTGAGCTACTAAACTATTTTACATATTCAATTTTACATAACTAATAATTTCCCTACATTCTAAAAGAAATTTTCTTTATGGTCATTATCACCTTACCATATTCTAATTTTCCGATAGCTTGAGTAAATTTTACGATCTCACCATCCTTGGTCAACCATTAGGGTGGCTCAAGAACTTCCCGTCGGATAAATTATAAAAATATAAAGGCTATAGATTTAAAACATTCTTCCATTCATTTCATTATTTACTTAACGTGTTTTTTTTTATTTAAATTAATTTTTTTTAATTAGTTTTAAACATATTTTGATTATACTTAAATTTAAATATATTAATTTTATATGGGCACCCTATTTACATATAAAACTCACTCATTCAGTACATTCTCTCTTCCAAAAATATATTATTCCACTCAAAACATTGCATACAATTCACATAAAACACACAACATAATTTGGTCATACTAAGAAACAAATATCCCTACCCATACACAAGCACTCAATTATAAATATTCTTTTCAATAGCAAATTCTCCTGTCAACAGTCGGCCGTCGTGATGAGTGGGATATATACGTAAGTTTGTAATTTTGCTTATATTTATAATACTCTGACACACATTTACTTTAAACTTACTATGAGTATTTTTATATATTCATTTCCAATAATCTCTTCAATATTACTCATATATAATTTGGCAAAAGGGTTGCCATATGAGTTAATTTTTAATTCTTAAATAGATTTCAAATTAATTTCCTTTAACTGTATTTCATATCAAACTTTTTTAATTAATTAAATTAGACTAATTTAACATTATTTTAATAAATATTAATTTGATATTTCTAATTTAAATATTTATATGGTATTACTTTTGATTAGGAGGATAAGGTTAATACATTTTGGGCCGACTGAAATCTACCCTATAGTCGGCGAGGTAGGGTGGGTATAGACCAGGGTAGTCATAACATCTAAGACTACCCTTAACAATCATCAACATCCCTTAACTATCCTTTTCTTCATTTTTATTTTTATCTTTTTGTTTAGCTACCTAATTTTAATATTTTTGTTAGCGAACCTTAATCTACTTCCAAAGGGGCAAGAACACACCCCAGCCCTGAGCACGGCCGGCTCTTTAGGTAGCCCTGCCCCAGAGGAGGTAGAACCAGATCGTAAGGTTCGTTACAGAATATTTGGCGCCCAACGTGGGGCATCAGTTCGCGTTTCTTCTAAAATTCTACCGTGATAATATCTTGTGACTGATGCCCATAGAACCTTAATTATATTTTTTTTTGTGTGTGTGTTGAAAACTTTTTTTTTTTTTTTTTGTTTGTCTTTCCTTATCTATTATTTTATTTATTTCTATTTTTCATTTTCATAACTTTTGAGCTTTTAGCCGTCGGTTAGGATCATGGTTAATGGATAATTTCGTTCCACTGCCTTTCCGAGACTAATTGCTTCAACTGTTAATCTATCAGGGTTGGGTTCGTGTAGCGAAAAGATTCTGGTTCATATCGGTTTCTGCCTACACGACGCGTTTTCCTTTTTCCTTCTTTCTTTCCTTTCTTTCTATTTCTTCGTTCGGTCTTCGGATATGATGATTCTTGTAGCTTGGTTATTATCGAGTACATGCTACATAACCGATTTCCAAATGCTCTTTTCCTATCCCTCCCATATCTGGTTTAGTCTGGTGACGGGATTCAGTCTGATCCTTTCAGAGGAATCTACTCCAGTTATGGGCTTCCGGTTTCTGGTTTAGCTTGGTAGCGGGATTCATTTGAATCTACACCAGAGCTGGAAAAATCTTTTCTTCTTCTTTCCTGTCATTTGTGTATTTATAATTTTTAATGTTTCCGTTGTTGATGATGGATATTTTTTTTTGTTGAGTAATCTTCTATACCTCTTCTATACCATTTTTTTTTATTTCGTTTTTAAATGGTTTATTAATACGCTTAATTTTTTTACACGTTCTTTTACGTACTACTACTTCCTTGTCATTATAACTTTTATTTTATTCTCTAGATAATTCTTAGGATTTTTTTTTATTCTATTAATTATTGATTAATTATTCTATAAACAAATTTTTTATTTAAATTTGAGGATTTCATTAAGAGCTTCGGGTAAAACTAAGGAATTTTAAATTTAGTCGAATAGTTTTAGAAATAATATTTATAGATTTAATACATAATTTATCAATATTAATCAAAATATATTTCGCTTTAGGTTAGATTAAGAATAGGGTAAGTTCCGTAATATATATATGTATATTTTTGGATATTGAAAATCGTCTTTTCCAGTTTCAGTGTTGCAGTACTGGTACTTTACAGCTGCAACTGTTTTGTGAGGACGATTTCCAATGGAAATGCCTCAAAATATTTAAGGTTATTACGAATATTTTTCTTTATGGGTAACATTGTTAAATTAGATGATATTTTTTTTTGGGTGTAAGAGTTTCTTTTCTTTTTAAATTTTGTTTCTTTGTTTTTGTTTTAATCAAGTATCACTTGATTTATAATCATTTAAATACAATAATTTGAAAGTTGAATATTGTATTTGTGAAAATTTTGATTTCTGTAAAGGGACATTTTTTATTGGGGTTCGGATTTGATTTCCTGAAAGATTTAAAAGTTTTGGTAAGAAATTTATTTGGAATTGTTTTCTTATGGTAAACTTTAACGTCGGAATCTATTACAGGAAAATTGGTTTCATATAGGCGAGTTTCCAGGATGGCAATAGACTTTTGGAAACTGAAATGCAAATTGTTTATAATTAGCCGGCGTAGATATGCTTTTCTTCGAACAAAAATGAAAACATCAAATAAGTCGTTTTGAGCAAGAAGTATGTTGAGGAAATTATCAAGTTAATATTTGGCTTCACCTTTAATTAATTCGCCTAGAGGACACGTAGATAATTCGAAGATATGTATATTACCAATTTTGAGCTACTAAACTATTTTACATATTCAATTTTACATAACTAATAATTTCCCTACATTCTAAAAGAAATTTTCTTTATGGTCATTATCACCTTACCATATTCTAATTTTCCGATAGCTTGAGTAAATTTTACGATCTCACCATCCTTGGTCACCATTAGGGTGGCTCAAGAACTTCCCGTCGGATAAATTATAAAAATATAAAGGCTATAGATTTAAAACATTCTTCCATTCATTTCATTATTTACTTAACGTGTTTTTTTTTTATTTAAATTAATTTTTTTTAATTAGTTTTAAACATATTTTGATTATACTTAAATTTAAATATATTAATTTTATATGGGCACCCTATTTACATATAAAACTCACTCATTCAGTACATTCTCTCTTCCAAAAATATATTATTCCACTCAAAACATTGCATACAATTCACATAAAACACACAACATAATTTGGTCATACTAAGAAACAAATATCCCTACCCATACACAAGCACTCAATTATAAATATTCTTTTCAATAGCAAATTCTCCTGTCAACAGTCGGCCGTCGTGATGAGTGGGATATATACGTAAGTTTGTAATTTTGCTTATATTTATAATACTCTGACACACATTTACTTTAAACTTACTATGAGTATTTTTATATATTCATTTCCAATAATCTCTTCAATATTACTCATATATAATTTGGCAAAAGGGTTGCCATATGAGTTAATTTTTAATTCTTAAATAGATTTCAAATTAATTTCCTTTAACTGTATTTCATATCAAACTTTTTTAATTAATTAAATTAGACTAATTTAACATTATTTTAATAAATATTAATTTGATATTTCTAATTTAAATATTTATATGGTATTACTTTTGATTAGGAGGATAAGGTTAATACATTTTGGGCCGACTGAAATCTACCCTATAGTCGGCGAGGTAGGGTGGGTATAGACCAGGGTAGTCATAACATCTAAGACTACCCTTAACAATCATCAACATCCCTTAACTATCCTTTTCTTCATTTTTATTTTTATCTTTTTGTTTAGCTACCTAATTTTAATATTTTTGTTAGCGAACCTGAATCTACTTCCAAAGGGGCAAGAACACACCCCAGCCCTGAGCACGGCCGGCTCTTTAGGTAGCCCTGCCCCAGAGGAGGTAGAACCAGATCGTAAGGTTCGTTACAACCTACAGCCGACAGGTTGTTGAAAAAATTATCATATAGAGACAATCTGACAATAAAATATAAACAATAATACAATTTAATGGAAAATCACTGATGAAGCCTGTCCATAAAAAAGGCAGAAACTAGATCTATTTAGTCTGATTTGCAAATTAATAGTGTGTTTATAACTTTGACAAAATGTTCATGCTTCTTCTTAATCTCAAACCTACTGAATTTTTTTTTAGTTATTCATAATTACTACACTTCAATAAATATTTTAATCTTCTATTTGAAATAGTTACGAATAAAAAAGAAAGTTAATTATAATAATTATTCTTCAAGAAATATTTTTTGTGTTACTTAATAAAAACTGTACTTTTTTTAAGTACCCAATTGAACAAGTTTTTATAAATTTTTATATCTGAGATTAAATAAAGCTTTTGCATAAAAGGAAAACATCTATAACCATTAGGTTAATAATTTTACAAAGGTTTCTTTAAAGACAAGTTTAATTGTAAGAATTTCCAAAATCCAAATTGAAATTAATTTGAAAAATGTTGCCATTTTTAAAAATAGTGTTTATATAAGAAACTATTTTTTATATTTCTTAGAAACTGAAGAATTTTAATTATTATATGTTAAAAATTGCTAATAACTATTGTCGGATCAGATCACCCACCACTCACGGGGTTATCACTGTCCAAAGTGTCGTTATTATTATTATTTGTTAATATTTGTTATATGAATATTTGTCTGTTTTTTGTTTTGTACAATTGTTACTACATATGTGTCTTACAATTTGTTATTGCTACCCAGCAAAAATAAATGGAATGACTTCTAAATGAATCACTTCCTTCATTAAATCACAAAGAATTACTCAATTACGAATTGGTTTTAAACAACATTTAATGCTGCTAGTCAGAAGTTCTTTTTAATGGATGATAAGAAGTTAATATTTTGTATGGGGGTTGCATAGGAACGTGCTGGCACAGAAATCAGAGGGTTGCGGGTTCGAACCCCCCAAATGGAAAACAATTTTTTGTAACTTTTTTTACACAATTAAAAATTTTTTGTAGTTTTCACTGTAAAATTTTTATTTTTTTATATTTTTGTACACTCAAAAATAAATTTTTGAAACGATTTAAAGTTTTTTTTTTTTTAATTTTCTATTAATTTTTAATGAAATTTTATGGAAATATAAAAGTTCTAAGTAAATATGTAATTCTTAAAATATTTTTTGTTAAAATACGAAAAAGGTAAATATTAAAATTTTGTTTGTATTTAAAAAATTGTAATTTAAAAAATCCATTTTGATAAAATTTTTACTAAATATATTTAGAAACTAAATATAACAGAAAAAGAAAAATCCTGTAAACATTTATGTTAGACCTAGTAAAAATAAGTTAAAAATTACCATGCAGAAAAAACTATTTTTTATCTACTAATATGCTGCAAAATTTTTTCTGGATTTTATTAAGGTAATCCGTATAAAAGTTAACTTAAATGTAACCAAAATTTTGAAAATTTAACAGTTTTATTTTTCCCTCTTATCTTACTAGTATTTAGCAAAAAACAATCTGCTAATATCAGCAGTTTTTTTGCAAATTAATTTTTAATTACATAATTTTTAGTAGCTTTTTCTCCTATTTTTACAGCTTTATTTCTGAGTGTATTATTTTTATAAAAAAAAACACTTTAAAAAATCAACTTTATATATTTTCCAATATGTTATATATTTTTGTTAATAAAAATAGAAAGAAATAAAGATAACAATTTACTGAACAAGACTGCTAAAAGTCAGCTATCAGTTATAACAAGCCATAGCATAGGGAGTAGAGCGTCTGCTTGAAATGCCAACGAGTGTGGGTTCAAACCCCACACGATGCATGACGATTTTTTTAATTTAAATTAAAATAAAAACAAGTGAAAAAGAACTTTCTTTTCATTGATTCAAATATACATAATTTGTTTCAAAAAACAACAACTTCCCTCCTATGACAAGCCAATGTTAAATTTATCAGTGAAAACCACAAATTTTCACAACTTCCTATTCAACTCTTGTTATGTTTTTACTACTTCTTTTTCCTCACTTTTTTCCTGGGTAGTTACTAACAAATCAGTGAAGGCACATACATATGTATCGTACTAATTATACTGGCTACTCTTAGTTCGCTCTAAGATTAACGGTTCAGTTTTTTTTTCAGTTTGATATGTACCTGTCTGTCACGTTTTTGGTGGTTCTAAGACAATATAATAGCATTAAAGTTTTTAATATAGTTCGAACAGCCAATAAAAAAACGTTTCCAAAAGATATTCGTGCGTTTGCCTTTTTTATTTTTTAATAATTTAAAGTTGTACCAAACATTTTTGGCGACCGTGACAGGATGGCCTGTGTGTTAACGCTATAAAGATTTATTTAATATTTTTAATTCGGTTTTAAAGAATTTTATGGCCCGTAAAGCCACATCAAAATAAAACCTTGTAATTTGTGCAACAATTGTGGTTCGGAGTGACTATTCGTTTCATCGTGGGATGTTCATCATTGCCGCTGCTACTACATTTGCTGCTTATAAACTTTTTTCGTTTGGAGTTCTTTGTGCCAAAGTTAACCGCTGCCGCAATACAATTGTGTTTTTTGTTTGGAACAAAATTAAAAGCAATTTTTAATTTCGTAACTACAACATAATTTTAGTTTCGTGCTGTGACAGGATGGCCTGTGTGTTAACGCTATAAAGATTTATTTAATATTTTTAATTCGGTTTTAAAGAATTTTATGGCCCGTAAAGCCACATCAAAATAAAACCTTGTAATTTGTGCAACAATTGTGGTTCGGAGTGACTATTCGTTTCATCGTGGGATGTTCATCATTGCCGCTGCTACTACATTTGCTGCTTATAAACTTTTTTCGTTTGGAGTTCTTTGTGCCAAAGTTAACCGCTGCCGCAATACAATTGTGTTTTTTGTTTGGAACAAAATTAAAAGCAATTTTTAATTTCGTAACTACAACATAATTTTAGTTTCGTGCTGTTTTATTAAAATAATCTTGCTGAAAAATAAAAATAATTTGTGTAGCCCTACTTGAAATTAAAATTTTCTTTGAAGTTTTTAATTTGTGAAAATTTGAGCTTTGCCGTTATATTAAAAACATAAAAAAGAAGAAAAATCACGCTTTTTCATTTATATACAAAGTAAATACGTGTTTCAATTCCAAGTGGTTCTTTTTTTCTTTGTGAAATCTTTCGATTTTATTAAAAATAGCGAACGATGATGCTACCGCTAAAAATGCTAGTGGCTCAGATTTGGCTTCGTTAAAATAACAGAGGACCACTATGAAAAAGAATATAGTAAAGCTACACAAGAAAAATGAAAAAGATGGCGACAAAGTGGATGCAACCATTTTGCAGTGTCGTATGCAAGTGTTGGAAACCTATTTTAAAGAAATTTGCCAAGTTCAAGCCCAAATAGAAAAACTAAATCCATCCGATAATTCTCGTAGCGATTTGGAAGGAGTTTTCATCACATCAAAGGCAAAGTTGTTATCTCTTTTAAATAAAAGTCATTGCTCTACATCTTTGGAATATATTTTTCTTAACGCTTTGATGGCTGGAACGTCACATAAATCTCGTTTGCCCTCGTTGAAGTTGCCCCGATTCGACGGAAAATATGTGGATTATCAACGATTTATAACAACGTTTAATAATATGGTCCATGAGAATTCGTTAATAACTCCAGTGGACAAATTCAACTATTTGCTGAACTGCCTTTCTGGCCCTGCTCTAGCTGTGGTGGAACCGTTCCTGGTTACTGATGATAATTACCCAAAGGCCCTGGAACGGTTACAGGAACGATACGATAACAAGGTACTTATATTTTTGGAACATATTACTGCTCTCTTTAATGTTTCTCAAATATCCAAGGGTGACTGCGTCTCATTGCGAAACATCATCGACACAGTTTCGGCTATCCGTGGTTCGCTGTTGTCACTCGGCTCTGAAATGGACGTCATAATGCGATTATAATCCACATGGTGTTGTTGAAGTTGGACGAGGGTACCAGGCAAAATTATGATGAAAAACAAGACTTTAAATCGTTTAAGAAATCGTTGTCAATTTTTGGAAAGCCATGGAAAGAAAGTTGAATCAGTGATTAAACCTATTGGTTCAAAGCCAAAGTCGAACCGACCAGCAAACACTTTTTTGAATTCAAAGGCCAATTCAGCCTGCTTATATTCCATTGGCGCTGATCATTACATCGCAACATGTTCTTCGTTTTTGTCACTCGTAGTTTCGGAACGTTTTAATTTCATAAAACGTAATGGGCACTGTATAAACTGCCTTAGAAAGGGTCATTTATGGCGTTTTCTTTTCTGTAAAAAAATGTTGCCTTGTTAAAAGGCAACATTTTAAAAATGTTGCCCTCACCCCATTAAAATGTTACATTTTTCCAATCAGAATAGAACACAATAAAATCACTGTTGTATTTTTCTAAACATATGTATGTGTATTGTATACTCGTATGCAATATTGTTTACGCAAACTATTACTAATTGTATCCTAGTGGTTGTGATGCCTGCCTTTGACATGGGCTGGACGGGTTCAAATTCCAGACAAAGTAAAAAATATATTTTTTTATGTATTTTCTTTTTTCAATTAAATTTTTTTTTTTCATATTTAAAGCAAATTGTATAATTTTTTATTTATTTTTAGCCTAAAAAATTGTTAAATACTAAATAACAGCAAAACTATAAAAATTTAATTAAAATTTTATAAAAACAAAAAAAAAAAAAAACAAAAAAAAATATTTTGCTCCAACCGGGGTTTGAACCTGCGACCTACTGCATCAGAAGCCATGATAGTACCCCCTAGGCCACCAAGTTGTGAGTTAGCTGGCAAAAAACATTACAGTATATACACATGGCATTGACATAAAGAAAAAAACAGGGCAACACTCTACCCCGTAAATTTTTTGAGGGCGAAAAATGTTGCCTTTTTGCCCTTTATTTAGGCAACATTTTTAGAAAAGAACACCTAGCCCTTTTAGAATGTTACCCTTAATTTAGAAAAGAACACAAAAAAGGCAATTCAAAAGCAAAATGCAAAAAAAAGGCAACATTTTTTTCAGAAAAGAAAACGCCATTAGTCTCAAAATGTCCCTCCAAATCTCGTTGTCGAGTTTGTCACGCTGCTCATCATACTCATTTATATATTTATGGGGTTCGTGATCAACCAACACCATCGTCATCCAATGCTGTCCTTAACTAGGGTTGCCATCCGTCCTCTTTTCCCCGGACACCGTCCTCTTTTTTAGGGCGTCCGGGGCAGTCCTACTTCTTTTTCAGTAATTGTCCGGGGTTGTCCTACTTTTTGCACTGTTCTCCATAACTTTTTTTATTGCTTCTAAACTTTTGAATTGTTAGCATCGCTATTTTGCTGCTATTATTTCAATTGACTTGGCATCACTTAGGTACTTTGAATGTCAAATTTGAAGCTTATCAGCAGTGAGCCAACTGTTGAATTAAAAAAGAAAATTAACATTGCATTTTATCCTGAAAAATGTAAAAAACTTAAATTCAATTAACACGACTGATAACAAGTTTCGGTGCGATTAATTTTTATTAAAAATGATGTTTGTCATGAAATGAGAAAACATGTTGAGTTCTATTTTTTCTTACCAGCACATAATGCCAACGTAGAACGTATATTTTCTTTAATCAAGAAAAAATTGAATCCAGAAACTCTTTTTGATATTATTAGTCAAATATAATTTTGATATGAATTGTCAAGAGTTTTATGAATATTTTAGTAAAGCTTTTGATAAAGTTAACCATGATCTTCTTCTTAAAAAACTATATTTAATGGGCTTCACAAAAAATAGTTTGAAATGGATTGAAACATATCTTGTCGAAAACAAAGAGTTCGATTTAATAACGCCACCTCGGAGGACATTTTTGTAAGCTCTGGAGTACCGCAAGGCAGCCACATTGGTCCAATTTTATTTTCGCTTTTCATTAATGATCTACCGTGTGCAATAAAGTTCTCAAATGTTTTATTGTATGCTGACGATGTGAAATTTTTTCTTAGCTATAGTAAATCTTCAGATATAATTCTATTACAACAGGACTTGGATAGTTTTTATGCATGGTGTACACTAAATCTTATGGAGCTAAATTTTAAAAAATGCAAACATATGCGCTTTCCAAGTAGGTGGAATACTCTAGGTACCTATACTTTAGGTGGTCATCATTTAGAGTTGGTGAAAGAGTTCATGGACCTTGGAATTTTGCTAGACGCTAAATTAAATTTTATACTCCATATTACGATGATGGTGAACAAAGCTCGCGGTGTGCTTGCTTTTATAAAACGATGGTCCAAGGAGTTCACAGATCTAAGAATAACAAAACTATTGTATACGTCTTTAGTGAGGCCAATTTTGGAATATGGTTCTATTATTTGGGATCCTGAGTATAATGTTCATATTGATCGTATTGAATCAGTACAAAAACACTTCCTGCTATTTTGTTTAAGAAACCTGTCCTGGTATCCTGCTCAAAATACTGTGAGATTAACGATGATAAAACTGCCTATATTAAAAAGCCGAAGAACAATGCTTAATATCGCGTTTTTAACAAATTTGTTAAATGGAAATGTTGTTTCTGATTTCCTGCTCACCAATGTAAATTTTAATGTTCCTCAACGATCAACTCGCAATTATATCCCTTTGTACCTGCAAGTTTTTCAAACCAATTATGCTAATGCCGATCCTTTTAGAAGAATATGTAATCAGTTCAATGTATTGTACGATTTTGTTGATTGTTCTGTTGATGTTAATGTAATTAAACGTAATATTATTTTGTTTTTAAATACCGAGTATTAAAATCAATGTTGATTAATTTATTGATTTTATACTGTATTATATTACATAAGTATATAAGTCTGTAAGGATATAAATCCATAGACTTTTAATAAATAAATAAATAAATAAAACATATATTGATTCAAATTAGAAGCGTTGAAAAATATTCATGAAACTCTTGATAATTCGTATCAAGAAATTATAGAAACATACATTCCCGAAAATGTATGTAATAAATTTGTTAATCGTTGTTATACCCTACACCACGACGTGGAGAGGGTATTATGAGTTTGTGCTGATGTTTGTAACACCAAAAAATATTGGTCCTAGACCCACCTTATAGTATACCGATATTAAGATATTTTGACGAAATTTGGTACACCGACTTACGTCGGCCCAAGGACGACACCTATTGATTTTGGTTGAAATCGGCCCATGTTTAGACCTAATGCCCATATAAGGGTACCCCCCAAAATTTTCTTTTTTACACGCTGCAGGTCGTAAATACGAAGATATTTCAATGAAATTTGGTACCCAGACCTATGTCTGCCCAAGGATGAAGTCTATTGATTTTGGTTAAAATCGGTCCATATTTAGACCTAGTGCTCATATAAGGGTGCCCCCAAAATTGGCTTGGTTACACGCTGCAGGTCGCAAATACGAAGATATTTCAATGAAATTTGGGTCGCTGACTTACATAGTTTCAAGGAAAAAGCCTATTAATTCTAGACAGGAGCGGTGCATATTTGGACCTATCGCCCATGTGGGCTATACTTTCGATTTTCTCTTCTTTTATGATTTTATAGAAAATTTTGACACAAGTCCGTTTTAACCCATTCAAATTTCGGATCCAAACATTAGTTGGCTTTAAGTCAGACTGGTGTAGGGTATTATATAGTCGGCATGCCCGAATTTAACCTTTTTACTCGTTTTTTTTTTTGTTTATTCAGGTACTACTAATTTTAATTTTGATTTTTTTATCTTTTTTGTGAAGGTTTTTTAATCAAAGTACAGTGGACGCCAGAAAACAAAAAACTGAATCTAGTTCTATTTCTGATATTATTAGAGTCAAATCAAATTTTACTATGAATTGTCAAGAGTTTTATGAATATTTGAAGAAATGCGACAGTAATATATTGATTCAAATTGGAAGCATTGAAAAACATCAATGAAACTTTTTACAAATCGTATCAAGAAATTATAGAAATATACATTCCTGAAAATGTATGCAATGAATTGGCTAATCGTTATGTTTTTTTTTTTTTTTGTTTATTTATGTACCACTAATTTAAAATTCATAATTTTTTTTGTGAATTTTTTTAGTGGGAATAAAAACTGTTTTATTTATAAAATAACCCCTAAATTCATAAATGCTTTGTAAAGTTATAGGAGGTTTATTTTACAAATTTTGTATGAAAATTTGTAAACCTCCTATAACTTTACAAAGCGTTTATGAATTGAGGGGTACATTTTTATTTGTATATTTTATCGCGTTGTTGATTTTTGTAAAATTAATTTATTAAAAAAAAATGTCCTCTTTTTGAAGACAAATGTCCTCTTTTTTTGAGGTTGACGTCCTCTTTTTCTCAAAATGGAGATGGCAACCCTAGTAAATCCCTATGAATATTTGTCTGTTTTTGTTTTGTCCAATTGTTACTACATATGTGTCTTACTGTTTGTTATTGCTACAAAAAAAAATTAAAAATGCTTGTAAATTCACTACTATAAAGCATGTACATTTTTCAGTAATATCACACAAAATGCCTAAATTTAGACATCAAATGTGTAAAATTCTTGTATACACATTTATGTCTACAAAAATACACATACAAAGTATTAGTAGACATTTTTGTATTCAAAAATACACACTTTGTGTGCACAATTAGTATATTGTGCTTAAAAACAAATATTAGGCATAAAGTGTGTAAATATACGAACATTAATTAGTAACAACAAACTTGTCAAAAAAATTGTTAAAAAAATAATAATAAAAAAAAAACAACAAATTATAAAAACGAGCACATAATTGCTTCTTCTCATGGAAATAAAATTCGGATTTATTTATACGTGGTAATGCTGTTCATTAACATCTCCCACTGCAAATATTTAGAATACTTTCATAAAGGTAACTTTCAATTTTATCAATTAACTTAAAATGATTCCGATTTGTATCAATTTTCCTTCTTTATACAGCTTGTTACCAGACGTATTGTGGAATCAATATTTGACTCTGACCCCAATCCACTATGTATAAACACCAGCGATACCAATAGTGATCTATCGCCATTATAGGGATGTAAGAACTCCACGTGAATTCGTACCTTTAATATAATATTTGTTCAACAAATTCAAAAGGACACACTACTGTTCAGGACATCCTATTGTGCTATTACTCTGGAATCATTCTGGAAGACTACAATGGAAAGAATGGCGATACTAAGACAATATCCAACGTATGTTTTAATTTATTTGTATTTAATAAAAATTGTGTTAAATGCACTCATTTCTAGTGTTATAATATAAGAAATTGAAGACTGCAAGAAAATATATGCCATTTTATCTATATCTTTAAAAATTTAAATATACGTTCTCAAGCATTTTGTGCTTAAATTTACACACATTGTGTGTATGAATATTACACACAATGTGTGTACGATTTAAAATTTACACACCTGTAGTAATTTTACAGACATTAAAGTAGGTAAAAAGTTACCTACTATAAATACGGTAAATTTAAACAAAAATTTATTAGAGTGTACCTATTTACGAACAAATCAGTGAAGGCACATACATACATTTGTATCGTACTAATTATACTGGCTACTCTTAGTTCTCTCTAAGAATAACGGTTCAGTTTTTTTTTTTTTTTGTCAGTTTGATATGTACCTGTGTGTCATGTTTTTGGTGGTTCTAAGACAATATGTCTGTTCTCGTACTTTACCGCGGTTACCCAAACTAGCCCAAAGGCGTTCAGGTACTCAAAATTGTGTGTAAATTGTTGTTGTTTGGGCTGTTTTGGGATCCCGCGGGTACCCGCGGTAACGTACGGGAACGCACATAATGTAATAGCATTTAAGTTTTTAATATAGTTCAAACAGCCAATAAAGAAACACGTTTATAAAAGATATTCGTGCGTTTGGCTTTTTTATTTTTTAATAACCCGGTGAAAAATGCTCAGATACACTGAAACATGTTCATATATGGTTTATGTATGGACACATATGAACAAATATGGATTTTTTATGAAGATATATTGGTTTTATATGAACATATATGGAAGTATATATGATTCTATATATGGAAAAAGATTTCATATACAGACATATATGGAGGCATCTGTTATTTCATATATGGAACAGGCACTCATATATGGACAAATATGGAAGTATATGTTATTCAATTTATGCAAAAGAGACTTGTGTGCGATCATATTTGGAAGAATACATTTTTCCATATGTGTAAAAGGAGCTCATATGGATATAAATATGGAATTATTAATTATTTAGTACAACTTTAACTGCACAATTTTCTTGAGCTTAAGGTTTTGTTTTTTATATATAAAAAGTTTTTTATTTCAATATTTCGCTACTCCAATGTGTAGCATCTTCAGGAAATAACAATTAAATTAAAAAATTATAAACAAAACCTTAAGCTCAAGAACATTGTGCAGTTAAAATAGAAAAAGAAAAACAAAACCTTAAGCTCAAGAACATTGTGCAGTTAAAATAGAAAAAGAAGGTTAAATAAACTACAAGTATTTAGTACAATCTTATAATAAAGGACAGCAACGTTCGCATATATTTAATAAATGTATATGTTCATATATGTCCATATACTTAGGTGTTACCTCATTTTTCGGATCCATACATATATGGTTGGACCATAAATGTTCATATATGGACATTTTTCACCGGGAATTTAAACTATTATCGAACACAAAAAAAAATATTACTTGCAACATAATAATTATGAATAAGAAAAATAAAATATTTCTTATGCATAATTATTACAAACCCAGCTAAAAATCGACATATATGCATCCATGCAGGTTAAATGTATGTTCATGCATGGCCATAAACATGCATTCATGACCACACATGGATACATATGAACATACATGAGCACGCATGAACATGCGTGATCATACATGTAGATATTACCTCAAATTTCGTTAATGCACACGTATGGTCATATATGAAACATGTATGGAGATTTATGTAACCATGTGTGGTCATGAATGCATGTTTATGGCCATGCATGAACATTCATTTAACCTGTATGGATCCATATATGTCGATTTTTAGCTGGGAAGCAATAAAAAAATAGAATTTTGATGAAAATAGTTATGGGTAACGAATGTTGCCAATAATAATTATGAATCAATTTTTAAAAATATTTCTTAAAAGTGAGAAACTTTTTCGGTTCTAAAAATTTTGATAATAATAATAATAGTTTTGGGTCCTTGCTTTACAGCCTTCTCGCTTGAAATTCATCCCTTATATCCATCGTTACCAAAATATATGCATTTGGTATACGTATTTAAAAATACATGCAATTTGTTTTTAAAATCCAAAAATAAAAATCGGTTGGAAAGTTTTTATATCCTATTTTTCCCCTCTTTAGATTGTATCGCTTAAAATATATACAGATGAGTTATTTTTCATCTTTCCATCACATATCCAAATTTCATCGAAATTGGTGTGTACCCCGTAGATACATTCCTTGTTAGCCTTTTAATAGAAGTGTATAACTCTTTTTTATAGCAAACTAAATACTTCTTTTATTTTGAAATATACACCTATAAGAAAATACATACATAGTTCGGTCACAAAGTTATATAATATCTGTTAAATCCATACACATTATAATGATTTTTATTTAATATTACACATCTTTTACGACTTAAATGAATACATATACAATATTTTAAATAAAATGTACAAAGATTTCTTACAGATATGTCTCATAATATTAGTCAGAAATAATAATAATACTAAAGTTCCCAGCAAAACCTTGGTAATATGTTGGTATTACAGAACACTTTACCTGGTAATACCATACCACTTACCACTGCATTATTTTATAACTAATACGTATAATGTGCTGCATAACTACTGGGTAGTAATAGCAACTTATTACCAATGATATATTTAAACACCTCAAAGAAAAGAGTTACTTGTAATACACAACATGAGTTCTAAATAATAGCAGCGACTTATTACAGATGGGATATTTTAAAACCGTAAAATAAGGAGTTACTTTTAATGTGATACGTGATCACTTTATAGAAATAGCCACTTATTACCGATGGTGTATTCAAATACCTCAAAATAAGGAGTTATTTGTAATGCGATACATGAGTGTTATTTTCTATTTAAAATATTCGATACAAATAATTTATATGTTTTATACATATTGACTGAAATATCTTTTATGTTTTTTGTTAACTTTATATTAATCTGAGTAAATATTAATTAAATATAAATATGCTTCGTTTTAGCATTTATAAAAAACCAACACGATAACGTCTTATTTTAATTTTTTTTGTAAGAAGTAAGTATATATTTTTATACAGTAAGTGAGCGCATAATTTTAATGTGTTATTTCAGACCTGTTTGTAACACATTTTTTTGGCCTTACTTTAAGCTGTTATGTAAGTAGTATTGTGCTCAGTATCGGTTATGTAAGTGGTTACGTAACTCCTAACATGTAACATTAAAGTAACATGTTCTTATGTTGTTACCTAGCCCTCTTTTGGAAAGTACATACCTCCAATGACATGACCTTGTTAAAATAATAGCTGTTGAAATAGCAAAGTAAGAGGTTACATACCTTAATTTCTTCTTACAAACCTTATTACCAGGTAATAGAAAGTTTTGCTGGGTTATTAAAATAGTTTTAATTCAAATAAAGCTTTAATATAACTCAAAGGATTTTACATAGTTCCAGGATATTTAAAATCAAGAAGAAGTAGTGCAACGTAGAAGAAATTTTATAAAAAAATCAATGGAGTTTGGTTTCAAACGAATGTCCATGATTATAACCGAACTTTCGGTTGTAGCAATCCAATGATTTGGTGGAAACTCAATTCGATTGGGCAACAAATTTCTTATCTAGGACTAACTAGCTCACAACAGATTTTATTGCTAAAGAATATTTTGCTTATAACAATCGAATTTTTGTTTGATGAATTTTTGTTTGGTTTTAAATAATGATCTTTTTTTGTACCTTGGTTACACTAGACCAGGCACGTAGCTAGGGGGGGGGGGGGGGGGGGTTGGGGGTACGTCGACAGCAACAACATTTTTTAAAAATGTAATAAAAAATATTTATTTTTTGAAAATCTTGAAATCAAACACCCAATGGCCAAGTTTATTAAGTTTTCACAAATAAAATAGACTCTAAATCCAATTGCGAAAACTGCTTTCTAAAAATTTTTTAAGCTTTTTGGTAGCCATAGAAACTATTTTTTTATGGGTTTTTTTGTTGTTAAAATCTTAAATAGTTATGTGTGCTAGGCATAGTCAAAGAGGTTATAAAATAAATAGAATGCAACCCACTCTTTTACTGAGAAAACATTTATAACATATGACTGCAAATAGGAAACAGACTTTTTTTTCCCAACTTTTAATTGTTGTATCGTATTAGATCCAATTGTATATATGGGGATAAACTAAGATCAAGTTATATCTCAAAATTGGGAGGTCCAATGATATCTTTGGGGATAAACCTAGATCTATTTTGATCCGAAAATTAGCGGGTCCAGCTATATATTTGGGGATATTTTTAGATCTAATTTGATCCGAAAAATGGCGGATCCAATTAGATCCAGCTATATATTTGTGGATAAACTTATATCTAATTTGATCTCAATTTTGGCAGATCGAATTAGATCCAGCAATATATTTGTGGATAAACTTAGATCTAATTTGATCCGAAAAAGTGGCAGATCGAATTAGATCTAGCAATGTATTTGGGGATAAACTTAGATCTGATTTGATCCGAAAAATGGCACATCGAATTAGATCCAGCAATATATTTGTGGATAAACTTAGATATAAATTGATCTGAAAAGTGGCAGATCAAATTAGATCCAGCAATATATTTGTGGATTAACTTAGATCTAAATTTATCCGAAAAATGGCAGATCCAATTAGATCCAGCAATATATTTGTGGATAAACCTGGATATAAATTGAATAGAAAATTGGCAGATCAAATTAGATCCAGCAATATATTTTGGGATTTAGTAAGACCTAATTTGATCCGAAAAATGGCAGATCGAATTAGATCCAGATATATATTTGTGGATGAACTTAGATCTAATTTGATACGAAAAATGACAGATCGAATTAGATCCAGTAATATATTTAGGGATAAACTTGGATCTAAATTTATCAGAAAAATGCCTGATCGAATTAGATCCAGCAATATATTTGGGGATAAACTTGGATATAAATTGAGTTGAGGCACCTAATCATACCAAATCGCATCTCCCAACTAAAGGTGTGTTTAAAGTGATAATGCGTTATGAAACTTTAAATGCGTTCTTCTCAAAACTTAATTTTCACACACTAGGTCCCTTTTCTCGGAGAAGGTCACATATATATTTCAGGATTAAGTTGTATCTAACTTTATCTGGAAAACGGCAGATCGAATAAGATCGAGGATTAAATTTGGGGATTACGTAAGATCTAAATTTATGAAAAAATAACAAATGAAATTAGATCCAGTAATATATTTCGGGATTGCGTAAGATCTTAACTTTTTCAATAAGTTGCAGATCGAATTGAATCCAGTGATATATTTAGTGATTTGGTAAAATCTTAATTTTTCCCATAAATTGCAGATCGAATTAGATCCAGCAATTTATTTAGGTATTAAAATGGCAGATAGAATTAGAAACAGCAATATATTTGGGGATTGACATCTAAAACTATCCATAAAAATGACAGATAAAATTAGATGCCGCATTATATTTGGTACTACGTAAGATCTCCATTTATTTGGGATTAAATAAGATCCCAGACATATATTGCCAACTGTTCAAAAAATAATACACTGGCAGAGCACTGATTTTATAAAAATTACAACATTTTGTTAAAATAAGGTTTAAACTCAGAAGGTCTCGAGTTCGATATGCATTTTTTTTACAAAATGAATTTCTTTTTATAAAATTAAAATTTTTTTTCTATAAATTTTTTTATAAAATTATATATTTATCATATATTTAGTTAGAATATTCTTCCACCTCAAGTCCAAATTCTAATATGATATTGTCATATTAGATTTTTATTTGTTGTTTCAAAAAGGGTTGATCATTTTCATGATAGACAATACAATTGTTTCGTAGACATCACTCTACTCTTCAGTTGTCCGCTAAGAAAATGAAAATATAGAAAGTCCGAAAAAACAATTTTTGTATTTTTTAATGCAAAAATTAAAATAATTGTTTAAAATAATTGTTGTATTATATATTTATGTTTTTATTAAATTGAAATCTTTGAATAAAATAATTTTATTTACATCTTTTTAACGCTCTACACCATTTCAATTGTATTAATTGTTTTTAAGATTTATTAATTGTATTTCAGAAATAATCAATTGAATTTCAGTTTTATCAATTGTATTTCAGAACTTATCAATTATTTTTCAGATTTATGAATTGTATTTCAGAACTAGTCAATTGAAGTTCAGTTTTATCAATTCTGTTTCAGAAATTATTAATTGTATTTCGGAAATTATCAAACTGTATTTCAGAAATTATCAATTGTATTTCAGAAATTATGAAATGTAATTTAGAAATTTTTCTCTATTAACTATGATAAACCATCAACAAGTTTTGAAATAGATTTGATTATTTCTGAAATACAATTAATAATTTCTGAAATACATTCCATAATTTCTGAAATACATTTAAAATTTGTGAAATGTAATAAATAGCTTCTGAAATACAGTTAATATTGTAGTTGAGTTACCATTTATGACCATATATTGTTTAAATGGCACCATATATGACAATATACTGTTTAAATGGCACCATATATGGTATGTTCCCTATTAAAAAAAATAATATGATGCTTTATATGGTAATATATAACTTAGAGTCATCCATGTAGCATTTGATCCGAAAAATGGCCCGATAAAATTGTATCAGTTCTTTATCAGTTTTTATCTAATTGCATCAGTTTATATCTGACCTGATTAAATTATTTGTTATTCAGATGAAATTGTATCTGATTTTTGACCTGATACAATTTTATTGGTTTATATCACATGGTATCAGTTTGGGTCCAAATAGATATATTTGTATACAAAATTATATAGTTATATCCCAATTTTGACCTGATATCAGTTTAAAACTTTAATACAATTGTATAAGGTAAATGTCGGATACAATTATATTTTATTTATATAAAATTGAACCAATTACGATCAAACCTGACACCATTACATATAAACCGATAAAATTGCATCAAGTCAAAAATCGGATACAATTTCATCTGATTGACACATAATTTAATCAGGTCTGATCTAAACTGATACAATTAGATACAAATTTATAAACAATTGACAAAAATATATCGGGCCATTCTTCGGATGAAACTGTATATTTATACAGATATAACTTAATCACATATATGACTATATGTAACTATTTTTATTCGGGTTGTTTGAATGATACGATATATCAAAGTATATGGTACTATATATGGTAGCATATATTATCATATCTGGAACTGTATTAAAAATGTTGTTGAAATGGCACCATATATCATAATGTATGGTTTAAATGTCACTACATATGGTAATATATATTTTAAATGATACCATATATCAATATATATTGCACTATATATAGTAGCATATATTATTATATCTGAAACTGTATTAAAAATGTTGTTCATGAGGTCTCATATATGAGCATATATGTATTGTTGAAATGGCACCATATATGATAATATATTGTTTAAATGGCACCATATATAGTAATATATTACTTAAATAACACCATGTATAAATATATATGGCACTATATATAGTATCATATATTATCATATCTGGCACTGTATTAAAAATTTTGATCATGAGGTACCATAAATGGCCATATATTGTTTAAATGGCACCATATATAATAATATATGGTTTAAATGGTACCATATATGATAATATATGGTTTGAATATCACCTTATATGATAATATATTGCTTAAATAG
This sequence comes from Leucophora obtusa, assembly GCA_949987735.1. NCBI lineage: Eukaryota > Metazoa > Arthropoda > Insecta > Diptera > Anthomyiidae > Leucophora > Leucophora obtusa. The sequence goes on along the minus strand of OX465295.1, from coordinate 154,218,428 downwards.
CACCATATATAAATATATATCGCACTATATATAGTACCATATATTATCATATCTGGAACTGAATTAAAGATTTTGTTAATGAGGTACCATATATGAACAAATATTGTTTAAATGGCACCATATATGATAATTTTTTTTTTTTTTTTTTTTTTTTTATTAAATCTTCATTTACATAACCGAGCCCTTAGGGCCTTATATGGCTAATTAAAGCTACTAAAAAATGAATTTCTAGTTTAACTGTCACCATATATAATTATATATTTTTTAAATGATACCACCCGAGTAAAAAAAATTATATATAATCATATATGGCATATATTACAATATATAATTATACATGTCGTTATGTATATCCATATATAATTATATATGACGTTTTTTCACAAAATTTTTCCTTATATTATGCCATATATAATTTCATCTAATTAGATATTGGCCTTCATAATATTAGATATGGCATATATAATTATATATTACATGACATGGTTGATCTTATTGCATATATAGTTATATATAGAACTATATCTTAATATATATGGTGGCATTTTAGCAATATATAATTATATATGGTATCCTTTAAACAATATATAATTATATATGGTGACAGTTAAACTAGATATTATCATATATGGTGCCATTTAAACAATATATGGTCATATATGGTACCTCATAAACCAAATCTTTAATTCAGTTCCAGATATGATAATATATGGTACTATATATAGTGCGATATATATTTATATATGGTGTTATTTAAGCTATATATTATCATATATGGTGCCATTTAAACCATATATTGTCATATATGGTGCCATTTCAACAATATATGCTCATATATGGTACCTGATGAACGACATTTTTAATACAGATGCAGATATGATAATATATGCTACTATATATAGTCCCATATATATTGATATATGGTGTCATTTAAACAATAATAATATATAGACATATATGGTATCATTTAAACAATATATTGTCATATATGGCACAATTTAAACAATATATGGTCAAATTTGGTACCACATCAACATTTTGAATACAATTCCATATATGGTTTAATTTGAATAATGTAAAACTATGTATGGCGCTATAAAAAATATTATCAGATATGTTACTTCATTAACAATATTTATAATACAGTGTCATATATTGTAATATATGTATATCATTTAATATATATTGATGTATGGTAATGGTACAATAATTCCAATATCAGTTGTGGGTCCATATCAACAATTTGTTCACGTACATTTAACATATATATACCCAAGTAAAAAAAAAATGATATGGAGCCATATAAAATTATATTTAATTATATATAATCTTCTATGTAATTAGATATAATTATATCCGAAAAATGAGAACGTCTTATTGTATCATATTGTATCGAATTGTATACAATTGTATACAATTTGGTACAATTTGATACAATTCGATACAATATGATACAATTGTATCCGAATTTTGTCCTCATCCAATTTCATAAAATTATATCTTTTTGTATAAAATTATATAAAATGTTATAAAAGTGGACATAGTTTGATACAATTATACCTAAATATTAACCCTATATTTTTACCATAATATATATGACCATATCTAACAATATACAAAATTATATTTTTAAATAAAAAAGATATACAATATCTGGAGATCAGACCTGAGGGATTTCAATTACAATTACAATTACTTGTAATTTGTAATTGAAATTACAAGTAATTGTAATTGAAAATTTTCGATTACAAATTACTAGTAATTGTATTTGAAAGTGATTTCAATTACATTTAGAATTAAAAAGTGTTTTTTGTTAAAATTTTGTAGAAAAATCTGACTGGGATAGGTTGCATAGGCATGGATGGATGCGTATAAAAAGAATACGTCATGTTGGGCTTACCCCTAACTTGTGCTTTTTGTCATTATTTATTTTCCCAAAAAATGTAATTGACATTTTTCAAATTACAAATTACTTGTAATTGTTCTTTTTTGAATTACAATTACAAATAATTTGTAATTGTAATTGAGCTTTTTTCAATTACAATTACATATAATTGTGTAAATGAATGTGTAATTATTTACAAAATGTAATGATTAACCCCAGGTCTACTGGATATCCTATAATTTCGATAAATCTTCCATTACTTTTATCCAGATTTACCATGACAGTGCATTAAACATGAACAAATTTTTCTTTGTTTTTAGTAATTTTAAAATAAGGTTAACAACACTGAAATTTTTAACTTAATAGGATTGTGATATACAACCAAGATATAAGAGATCAGTCAAGTGTGCGTTATAGTATAGAGAATTCCATATTAAAGCTTCAGTATTGTTAATTTTATGGGCGCGTTATCCATTTTGACTCACGCTCCTAAACAAAAACAAATTACTCACGCACGAGTATTTCGTGTCTTACTCACGCAGACATGAGTATATTAAAAATTTACTCACAATCAGAAAATTCTCACTCAAAACAGTAAAAATTACTAAAAACATATGATGCAAAAAATAAACTCACACACGAATCATGCACGGGTTATATATTCTTACTCACGCTCACGTACGAATTATATATTCTCACGCTCACGGGCGAATTACTTTGGTATAGTAATTATTACTCACGATCACTTGTGAATAACTTCACTCACGATCGTGTCATGCGCCAATCCCTAGTAATTACTAAATCTAAAACTAGTTCAAAATCATTTTTTTATATGGAACCACATTTAATACAATACGATTTTAAAAGGACCTTATACATATATTTTTATATAAAATCACTTTGAAAAAATTGCTAATGTGGGATGATATATAATTAAAAATGATTTTATAAAGAACGTTATATCGTTATATATAAAAGAAATCATGAAATATTGTAGATATGAAACCATACTAAGTTATATATGGGTTCTTATGCGTCAATATATAACCATATATAACACCTATTATATAATATTTCTTAAATGGCTCCATATATAGTTTTATATTGTTATGTATAGTGTCATACTAAATTATATATAAACGTATATCTAATTATATCTTTTATATATTACATTGTGTACTTATATATAGCACATACAGTTATATGTAGGCCAGTATGTAATAATATAAAATCACATATGTCTCAATATTAAAACCTTTGAGGAAAAAATATTTAATATAGGACTATATAAAAGTCTATATGCTTCAATTTAAAAGCATATGTGGCCATATCTAACTATAAGTTACTATATGTAATTACATAAAATAATATATGATTATATCAAAACTTTTTTACTCGGGTATGTACATTTAAGTTATAATTTATAAACACTTTATAAAGTTAAATAGTTCCATAAACCTCGTCTAACTGTACCCGAGTAAAAAAGTTTTGATATAATCATATATTATTTTATGTAATTGCATATAGTAACTTATAGTTACATATGGCCACATATGCTTTTAAATTCAAGCTGATATACTTTTATATAGTCATATGTTAGATATTTTTTCCTCAAAAGTTTTAATGTGGAGACATATGTGATTTTATATTATTATATATTGGCCTACATATATATGTATGTGCTATATATAAGTACATAAAGTAACATATAAAAGACATAATTACATGTACGTTTATATATAATTTAGTATGACACTATACATAATAATATAAAACTATGTGGATCCATATAAGAAATCTTTTATAATTTGTGTTAGTTATGATTACACTGTGAGACAAATGGTAGGGGTCAGTGATCGGGAAGGGTTCAAACTACCGGGGAAAGTTATATCGTTATATGAACAGATTAAAGGAATTGTAATTTTTAATTTTTTTAAAATTGTTTGAGCAAAATCGGACTAGTGGTTCTCGAGTTATGTCAAAAAAAAGATATATCTCGATTCCTAGGGGTGACCCAGCGAAACGCCGGGACACGTATAACTTGTTTTTGACCGATATAACATTTCCCGTTGGTTTCATCCCATCCCGATTTTGACTGTCGCATAGTGTTATATATTGACGAATATGAACCCATATATAACTTATAACGTTCTTTATAAAATCATCTATAATTATATATCATCCCACATAGGCAATTTTTTCAAAGTGATTTTATATAAAAATATATAAGGTCCATATAAAACCGTATTGTATTATATTTGGTTCCATGTTATCAATGATTTTGAACTAGTTTTAGATTTAGTAATTAATAGGGATTGGCGCGTGACACGAAATGTTCGTGAGTCACGTTATTCACACGTGATCGTGAGTAATAATTACTATACTTAAGTGATTCGTGCGTGAGCGTGAGTAAGAATAACCCGTGATTGATTCGTGTGTGAGTTTATTTTTTGCATCATATGTTTTTAGTAATTTTTACTGTTTTGCGTGAGAATTTTCTGATTGTAAGTTTAATAAGTACACTCATAGAAATAAATCCGTAAAAATAGCAGAAAAAGTTACTAAAAATTAGTTAAAAATGATGCTGCAGAAAAAACTGCTAAAATTAGCAGATTTTTTTACTAAATACTAGTAAAATGAGAACAGCAAAATTAAAACTGCTAAATTTACAGAATTTTAGTTATATTTAGGCTAACTTTTAGTTAATTGAAAATAGCAAATTGTACTGTAAAATCTGCAGAAAATTTTGCTAAATATTTGTAGACTAAAAATAGCAAAAATAAACTGTTAAATCTACAAAATTTTTGCTATTTTTAAGCTAAATTTAGTTGAATGCAAATAGCAGTCTATTCTGCTAAAATCAGCAGAAATATTTGCTAAAAAATTGTAAACTGCTGTTTTCAAAAGGCTCGATTTTTATTTGCATTTAAAAAAAAAAATCGAAAAAAAAACTTCGAAAATTTTTTGGTGATTTTTTAGGCTACTAATTATTTAGCAAAATTTTTTGCTGATTTTAGCAGGTTAATTTGCTAATCTCCATTTACAAAAATTTAGCTCATATATAACTAAAATTCTGTATATTTAACAGTTTTAGTTTTGCTGTTCCTATATTACTAATATATAGCAAAAATAATCTGCTAATTTAGCAGTTTTTTTCTGCAGCATCATTTTTAACTAATTTTTAGTAGTTTTTACTAAATTTTTTACGGACTTTTTTCTATTAGTGTAAGTTAATATAATCATGTGTGCTGAGTAAAAAACGAAATGCTCGTGCGTGAGTAATTTGTTTTTTTTTGGTTTTTTTTTTGAGCATGAGTCAAAAATGGCCTACGCACCGCACCCATAATATTAACAACACTGAAGCTTTAATACGAAATTCTCTATACTATAACGTACACTTGACTGATTTCTTATATCTTGGTTGTATATCATAATCCTATTAACTTTAAAATTTCAGTGTTGTTAACTTTATTTTAAAATTACTAAATTAAAAGAAATCTTTTTTCATGTTTATTGCACTGTCATGATAAATCTGGATAAAAGTAATGGAAGATTTATCGAAATTATAAGATCTCCAGCAGGCCTGGGGTTAATCATTACATTTTGTAATTAATTACACATGCAATTACACAATTACATGTAATTGTAATTAAAAAAAACTCAACCATAATTACATATTCGGCCTTATTACGAGTGTCGTAGTCGTAGTCGAAACTAAGTCGAATTTGCTGAAAATTCACTAAAAACGCAACTTTTGAACAATTTTTCAATTGGATTTACCATATATAGCACTCAGATTTAAAAAAATCCAGCATCAGAGTTTCATTTCTTTATAATTTCTATTATATACAAAATCATTTTATATGGAGTCGAAAATTTCGACTACAAATTCGACACTCGTAATTAGGCCGATTATATGTATTTGCAATTCAAAAAAGAACAATTACAATTACAAGTAATTGAAAATTTTTTTTTATTTAAAAAAATTATTTTTGTATGTATATTGTTAGATATGGTCCTATATAATATGATAAAAAGTATAAGGTTAATATTTAGATATAATTGTATCAAAATATGTCGACTTTTATAACATTTTATATAATTTTATACAAAAAGATATAATTTGATGTAATTGGATGAGGACAAAATTCGGATACAATTGTATCGAATTGCATAAAATTGTATCAAATTGTACCAAATTGTATACAATTGTATACAATTCGATACAATATGATACAATAAGACGTTCTCATTTTTCGGATATAATTATATCTAATTACATAAAAGATTATATATAATTAAATATAACTTCATATGGCTCCATATCATTTTTTTTTACTTGGGTATAGAATGTTTATGAATATACAATTTAATATATAATAATTACAACTACAAATTGGTGCCATTATCTAAAATTTAATGTTAACTTATAATAAAATAAAAATGTATTTCCTAAAAATAAAAATATAGTGTTAATTAATGTTAATATACAATAGGTTTAAGTTTAACATCCCAGACAGAAAAATATAATTCGGCACAATGCTGGCAAACCGTTGGCGATGGTCGGTTATGCGTTGGCAGAACGTTGCATTAACTATCTTGGCAAAAAAATAGATTTCAAAAAACATTTTTGAAAAAATTGAGAAAACTTTTTTTAATATTTGCTTTTAAAAACATGAAATTTAACCCAGTCCACCAGATTGTCAGCCAAGACCTCTACACTCTAATCTAACGAAACTTGTTATAGATGTGTGATAGCTACAAATGAAATGAATGATAAAAGCATTTCGAGCTAACTTATAAGCATCGAAAAAACGTATTCCAGAAATTATTAAATGTATTTTAGAAAATTTTAATTGTATATCACAAAATATTATTTGCACTTCAGAAACTACAATATTACGCAAATTTAATTATTTATTTATTTAGTTGTGTACAGAAATAATGAAATCTATTTCAGAATTCCATAGCTAATAGAGAAAAATTTCTCAAATACATTTCATAATTTCGGAAATACGATTGATAATTTCTGAAATACAGTTTGATAATTTCTGAAATACAGTTGTGAATTTCGGAAATACAATTAATAATTTCTGAAACACAATTGATAAAACTGAACTTCAATTGACTAGTTCCGAAATACAATTCATAAATGTGAAAAATAATTGATGAGTTCTGAAACACAATTGATAAAACTGAAATTCAATTGATTATTTCTGAAACACAATTGATAAATCTTAAAACAATTAATACAATTGGAAATTGTGTAGAGCGTCAAAAAGATGTAAATAAAATTATTTTATTCAAAGATTTCAATTTAATAAAAAAATAAATATATAATTTTATAAAAAAATTTATAGAAAAAAAAATTTTAATTTTATAAAAAGAAATTAATTTTGTAAAAGAAATGCATATTGAACTCGTTACCTTCTGAGTTTAAACTCTCTGCCAGTCTATTATTTTTTGAACAGTTGGCAATATATGTCTGGGATCTTATTTAATCCCAAATAAATGGAGATCTTACGTAGTACCCAAATATAATGCGGCATCTAATTTTATCTGTCATTTTTATGGATACTTTTAGATGTCAATCCTTAAATATATTGCTGTTTCTAATTCGATCTGCCATTTTAATACCGAAATAAATTGCTGGATCTAATTCGATCTGCCATTTTTCTGATAAATTTAGATCCAAGTTTATCCCCAAATATATTGCTGGATCTAATTTGATCTGCCATTTTTCGGTTAAATTTAGATCCAAGTTTATCCCCATATATATTGCTGGATCTAATTCGATTAGGAATTTTTCGGATAAATTTAGATCTAAGTTTATCCACATATATATTGCTGGATCTAATTCGATCTGGCATTTTTCGGATAAATTTACATCCAAGTTTATCCCTAAATATATTGCTGGATCTAATTCGATCTGCCACTTTTTCGGATCAAATTAGATCTAAGTTTATCCACAAATATATAGCTGGATCTAATTCGATCTGCCATTTTTTGGATCAAATTAGGTCTTACTAAATCCCAAAATATATTGCTGGATCTAATTTGATCTGCCAATTTTCTATTCAATTTATATCCAAGTTTATCCACAAATATATTGCTGAATCTAATTCGATGTGCCATTTTTCGGATCAAATTAGATCTAAGTTAATCCACAAATATATTGCTGGATCTAATTTGATCTGCCATTTTTCAGATCAATTTATATCTAAGTTTATCCACAAATATATTGCTGGATCTAATTCGATGTGCCATTTTTCGGATCAAATTAGATCTAAGTTTATCCCCAAATATATAGCTAGATCTAATTCGATCTGCCACTTTTTCGGATCAAATTAGATATACGTTTATCCACAAATATATTGCGGGATCTAATTTGATCTGCCAAAATTGAGATCAAATTAGATCTAAGTTTATCCCCAAATATATAGCTGGATCTAATTGGATCCGCCATTTTTCGGATCAAATTAGATCTAAAAATATCCGCAAATATATAGCTGGATCCGCCAATTTTCGGATCAAAATAGATCTAGGTTTATCCCCAAAGACATCACTGGACCTCCCAATTTTGAGATATAACTTGATCTTAGTTTATCCCCATATATACAATGGGATCTAATACGATATGATTGGATACACCCAATTTTGAGATCTAATTGGATCAGCTAGATATTACAGCAGATCTTAAACAATATCAAATTGGATATAATTAGATATTGCGCGAGATCAATTTTTTTTACTCGGGCATGCATAATTATATATTGCTAAAATGCCACCATATATATTAAGATATAGTTCTATATATAACTATATATGCAATAAGATCAACCATGTCATGTAATATATAATTATATATGCCATATCTAATATTATGAAGGCCGATATCTAATTAGATGAAATTATATATGGCATAATATAAGGAAAAATTTTGTGAAAAAACGTCATATATAATTATATATGGATATACATAACGACATGTATAATTATATATTGTAATATATGCCATATATGATTATATATAATTTTTTTTACTCGGGTTGGCATTACAGTTTACAGTTCATTTCAATCAATTTTATTCGTTCTTTCGAGAAATTTTTTCAGTTGTCCATACACTAATATAAAGGCCTTCAAAAATTTTTTCTCAAAAAACAGCTGAATCCAGCAGAATCTGTTTGATAAACATTAGAAAGATACAAACAGCAAGAAAAAATCTGTTAAATTTTCAAAATTTCAGCTATATTTTGGTTAATCGAAAATTACAATTTACCCTGATAAAATCAACAAAAAATTTACTGGAAATTAGTAGACTAAACTATCACAAAGAATTTATAATATTTATTTTATTCTTTTTTGATTTTCTTAATGCGAATAAAATCTACTCTGCAGAAAGCAGTCTACTATTTTCTAGCAAATATTACTGTTTATTGTAGCAGGAGAGTTCATTATTTGTATTCAACCAGGCGGTTTTCATCGCCTCTTTCGAACATTGACAATTTGTATCGAAAATGTTAGCCTTTGCAGACGTGTGTAATTCTTATGGCAGAATTTTCGATACAAATTAAGAAGAGAGTGATTTAACAGAGGTAGGGAGAGTTGGGTAGTCTTTTAATTATATAGTCGTTGATTCAACTCAATTAAGTTTAAACATAAATTAACTTTTGAATATATAACAATTTCTTTACTGCATTTTTTCTATTAATATTCAGCAATATTTTTTTAGCCAATATTAGTAGAGTTTGCTAAAAACCGAAAAATCTGAAAACCGCGGTTTCGGTTTTTCTAAATTATAAAAACCGCGGTTTCGGTTAATTTTCGGTTTTCTTCTGCTAATAATAGAATTGTTTTAAAATAATTAAATAAGTATAAAAAGTAAATAGTTTAAAACGCACAATATTATTTACTTATTACTTAAAATTCAATTGAATTTCTCACCCAAATATATGCAATAACGCCGTTCCACGGGCTTTGTGGGAGAAAAAAACGCGTAAAACTATTATGAATTAAGTAGGTTTGAGGTTAAGAAGAAGAATAAATATTTTCTTCAAAAGTTGTAAACACATTAAATTTGCAAATCAGACTACATCCAGTTTCTGCCTTTTTTATGGACAGGCTTCATCAGTGATTTTCGATTAAATTGTATTATTGTTTATATTTTTATTGTCAGATTGTCTCTATATGAATACTTTCAGAAGTGATCAAATAGACATATACAAACATTCTATTTTAGATTTCCTGTTTATCTTCTTACCTCAGTGTCAGCTTTTCGCAAATGTTGCCACACTGGCGTATGGTTTTTATGTACAAGTGCAGGCAATTTGTGTATATTGGAGACGGACAGCCAACAGGGCATTTTTATTTTTTTAGTTAAGTGTTGTTTTTTCAAACGCGTCGTATAGACCAAATACAATTAATATTGTAATTAATATGTATTTTTATTAATTCTAATTTAGTAGGTTTGAGCTTAAAAAGAAGAATAAACATTTTCTTCAAAAGTTATAAACATATTAAATTTGCAAATCAGACTAGATCCACTTTCTGCCTTTTTATGAATTCAATTTTTTTATTCTTTCAAGAGTATACATTTAAATTTTAGCAATTTATTTAAAACAATATAAAGATAAAATTTCCTAAATTTCGCGGACTACGAAAAAGGATTTTTTAAAAATACACGGTTAAAATCTGAACTGAATATGTGAAACTCAATTTTTCTAAAATTATAAGCCTCAGTTTATGGTATCCGTAATAACAAAAATAAAAAAATTCTTTAAAGTAATGTTTAATGGAGAACATTTTAATTACAATTAAATACAAAATTTTTAAAATAGGAGCTGAGCCCTTTTTGATATTCAAGATTCAATAATATCCCAGCCGACGTTTTTCTGAGCGCTCAGAAATTTTGACTCGTAAAAGACTCAAATTTTAGAGTTATAAATGAAGCATATTAGACTCGTATTAGAATTTATTAGAATTTTTTCAGATTGCTCAAATTTTGGATTTATAAATGAAACATATCACACTCGTATTTATGAGTGGATTAAAAATGTGTCCACTATTGAAAAATTAATAATAAATGACTCATAATGGCTCAGAAAATTATAAATTTTCCAATAATTCTCATTATTCGGAGGCTGCATCAGAAGGTGTTAGGGCTCTTTTATAAACCTTTCTAATTTTAATTGTACACAGCAATGGAATTTATTAAATTATTTTAATTGGTTAAAGTATTTAAGAAAAACCGACTTATTTTTGTCGGTTTTCGGTTTCGGTTTTGAGGCTTGAAAAACCGCGGTTTCGGTTTCGAATAAAACCGAACAGCAAACTCTAAATATTAGAAAGGTAAATTTGCAATTCAATTAAATTAAATTTAACTCAAATATTACTAAAACAGTTGCATTTTTGCTGCACTAATTTTGCTATTTCTTTCAGAATTTTTCTATCAGTATAAGATTATATTATGTCAGTGGTTTGTTTGATAATTCCGAATAAAATAAAAGAACGAAAAGAACATTTGAAATTTAACTTATTCGTAAACGCGAGAGAGTTCCTAACTCTAAAAATATGCAACATTTTTGGGCTTTCGCGCCACACAGATATTTCAAGAGGTCATAAAATAAAAAACCGAGCTAACTTTGCAAAATCCTCTTGAATTTTACTTTCATTTCGCGTTAGAACCATCGGGCTTAAAATTATTGTTGCGCTTTTAATTTAGTCTAAGATCATATTGGAATGGCGCACTCCATTGCAAATCAAAATAATAATGATTTAATTTACTTTTAATATTTAACCTTTCCAAAAGGTTAAATATTTTATTAATCATATATGGCCCCAGGGCTTTGGTTATGTAATTTGAAGTAAATAAATGCTGTATTTATTATTAAAAAAAAAAAAAAAAAAAAAAATCTATAAAATCGTAATAAAACCCCAGCAAAAAAGAGATGCCGAAGCAATAGAAAAAGCACTATAGTTGATGATCTAGATGTACTTCTTTTTTAACATAAACACTAATGAGTTGAGTTGTCATAGGAGAGGAGTACTCCAACTTCAACATTCTTCACAAAAAAAATTATGTTTTTTTATTTTACAAAAGTGTTTTTATAGTATCGAACTTGCTACCTCACGATTGCTAGTCTAGCGCCATTTTTTATATATACATATTTTTAAAAATTAAAAAAAAATATTGAATTTAAACAAATTAATTATAAATAATAAAAAAAATTAATAGAATAAGAAAAAAATGGGGAAAAAATAAAAAAATGGAAAAAATAAAAAAAATGGAAAAAAATATTGGACCCGCCGGGAATCGAACCCGGATGTCAAATGATACGAAAATCACTTTTTACGATCACTTTTAGAGCAATTACTCTTTAGAAGCAATACTTAAGTGATTTTTTGGCTGTTGTTCAGAAGTAATTCTAAAAAAGCTGTAGAACGGATACTTTAGAAGAAATGAAAGAAGTGATTTGTTGATGTTGTTCAGAATAACTTCTAAAAAAGCAGTAAAAATACACTAACAGATATTTGTGAAGCAGTGGAACAAGTAGTTTGTAAAGCATTACATCCAAGGTTTTTTTGCTGGGACCTTTTAAAACTAATATCGAACAAGGAAACCGCAAAAATAAATTTAAAATTTGTCCAAAAACTATTCAAATATAAGTTCACTGTTAAAATCAAGTAACAAAACTATAAGATACAGTATTTAAATTGTTTAATCCATTTTTTACCAACATATCTCTAAAGACACGTCTACCTATTAGGGACGCCAAACGGGAAATCCCGAATCCCGGGATTTTCGGGATTGGCAAAATCCCGAATCCCGGGATTATTTCTCAAAAATCCAGGGATTTTCTTATTTTTTAATATTAATATAAACGCAAATAAACAAAGTAAGCAATTTTAGATTACCTACGTTTTTTCTTGAATTTTCTCATATTGACAAGAAATTGATGCCAAGATATTGGTAAAATTATAAATTAAGTAGATTATTCGAGTAAACTATGCAAAAAGCAGAAAAATTAGAAATTTTGGTAAACAATATTAAGTTTTTGAGTAATACATGCGAAAAATCAAGTTTGTTTCTTATTTTACCGATATATTCTTCCAATCGAAATTCGATTTCTGAAACTGGGACTGTAAGTTTTGGCTGGGACTGTAAGTTTGAATTCTTCCATGAAGACATTTGATAACGATAACCAAATAACTTTGTTGCTGTAATTACACGATTTAGTGGGCAAGGTTATCGAACGAATCTGTTTTAAAATCAGCTTTCAAAATACTGGGCGCAAGTGTACTTAATGACAGGCCTTCATATATTATCCCAGCCAGAAAAATACAAACGGGAAAGCGATGGCAAGGTATTTTAACAGGTGGTACAAGTACTGACAAAAATTGCTTTCCCATTTCCAATATGATAACGCCAATAGACAAAAGGACCGGCAGTTCAAAAAGCGCCGGAAAAGTACTGGAGAAACAAAATTTTAACTTTGACAAAACGCTGCCAAAACCAATAAATAGGTGGTTTGGAATTATATTTTCAAAAATAAAATTTAAAAAAAGTTCATATGTATCTTTTTTTGCCCTGCCGTGATGTTTTGTAAAACAAATACTGGCAAAACGATTTTTGCAAACGCTGCCAAAGTGTCCCAAATGAGTGTTCTGCCAGTTATTTATTTTTAACATCGCGGTTACCCAGTGGTATGCAAGTACTTGCTTTTTTGTACCACTGTCAATTTCTGACTGAGATGTTTCAATATTCATAAAATGTACCACATTATTAATTAACAACTATTAAATAATTATAAAACGCTTTATTCTATAAAAGAATTAGTTACATAACATAAAAATTTTTACAAATAAAGGAAAATTTAAATCCCAAAATCCCGTAAAATCCCGGGATCCCGTAGTCCCGAAAATCCCGGGATCCCGAGATCATACAAAATCCCGAATCCCGGGATTTTCAAATATCACTCCCGATTGGCATCCCTACTACCTATCCTTCTACGAAGTTTTGTCAGAAAATTCGCACGGAATCCATGCTTGGCAGAAAATGGGTAAAACAATATACTCCATATCACAAACGGATTACATAAAATTTTAAATTTTGACAAAAGACTGAAATTTTTGAAAATTGAAATCACCTAGAAATCAAATTACACTTGAAATATATAATTAAGTTTAGAACTTAGAAAATGCGTTAGAAATTAAATTTTCTTTTATGGTTATTAGCCACTCTTAGTTGTAATATTAAACAAGTTTTAAAAACCTTAAGGCCTTACAGGGTTCTTATACAGATATTTTTATAAAATGTTCTGCCTCTGTCTACTATTAACTTCTCTTTTTACTATTAACAAAATTATAAAAGGGACAGCTGGTGCAATGATAAACAAATAACACACTTGTGAAAATTCTAAATTTTAATTAAGCAAAGAAATACAGAAAATAAAACTTCTATATATAAAAATTAACTGAACGAAGTCAAAAAAACTTTTAAATGCAAAAAATATGTGTTCCTGTGCGATTTTTGAGACTAAAACTATACGCATTTTAATTATTTTTCTTCTAATGCACACTTAACTTAAAATAACGAGTTTTTTTAACTTTTATAAGCTTCCCCAGCAAACAAAAAAAAAACGGGAAAAATCAAAAATGAGATTGGAAAATAAACAAAAATCTAAAAACAGAATGTTTGTATGTGTATGTGGTTGATCGCTTCTGAAAAAAAAAATAACAGAAAGCGGAATTGGAAAGAAAACTTGAATTAGTTACATTGAATTAAATGCCTTACTTGGGTGAGATGACTAAGCTATAGCACCTTTAGTGTTGTTACGTTTGTGCTGTAGGAATAGGCCATGTTCGATTCCTATAGCTGACGGTTGGTGAAAAAATATTATATAGATACAATCTGACAGTAAAGTATATAACCAATAATACAATTTAACGTGAAAAATCACTGATGAAGTCTGTCCATATAAAAAGGCAGAAACTAGATCTAGTCTGATTTAAAAATTAATGGCCCTTACTATAAAAAAGTATTTTAAATTCAAAATCGACTTTATTTTTAATCATACGGTTTTGTTCATTTTGTGCATGAAAACCCCTAAAAAAATAATTATATTTTTAAACACTTTGATTGGTTGAAAACAAATTAACCAATCAGAATGCTCCAAAATTAAACCAACTCATGGCATGCTGCCGCCCAATACTTTAATTAAAGTCGACTTTAACTAAAATATTTATTTGAAAAATTTAGATATTAAAGGCGAATGTGTTTATAATTTTTAGAAAAAGTTTATTCTTCTTCTTTACAAACCTACTAAATTATAATAAAACTATTGTTATTTGAATTTTTGACAACCGTTCATATATGCTCTTTAAAATCCTGTTGTTATATTATTTACCCCCCTTAAGAAATTTTTAAACATTTTGGGCTATACCAATACTGAGAGAATTATCTGCATACAACTAATGAATTTTTACATTAATTCAATGAAATTTATTATTATTTACTAAAAATGGTATATACCCAATGAAAATAATTACCTAAAATCTGTGAAGTTTTCACACAATCTAAGAAATTTTTCATTCAGTTTGTGAAGGAAACTTCATTAGTTTACTGAAAAATTGCACTGAAACTCGTCCAAGAAAATTCTCTCTGTGTAGGAATGGGTTGCGTTTATACTTGTTGGATAAAAAATCATATCACCGAAATTCATATTAGTAATTTTTATGTACAAACGAAAATAATTAGCCAAAAAGTAAAGTATTAATTCATAAACGCATTATAAGATTAAAGAAGGTTTACAAAACAAATTTTTTATATAAAATTTGTACCTTCTGTAACTTTATAAAGCGTGTATGAATTAAGAGGTAAATGTTTAAATTCACTTTGAAAATTTTCCGTATATCGCTGAACACCTCTAATGAATTCTATTCATTACATTAGCAAAAGGTATAATTCCTCTTGATATTAAATATCCTTTCGCTGTGTTTTTGTACACAAAATTACTAAATTTAATTATTCACAACAACTTTACAATAAAATTCTTTATAACTTAACTACTATTAGTTAAGATTTTTGGCTCTCCTTCTTTTCTGAATCCCCAACATAATTTTGTATATTTATATGTATATTTGTTTTATAAATTTTCATTTACTATTTATGTGGGTATGTAATTTTATTAAATATTAAATTCTTTGAATTCTAGGATTTGATATGATAGCAGATTGTTTTCATAATTTTTTCTAACTTTTTGTTTGACAACTGTTTTTTTTTTTTTTTTTTGGAAACAAAAACTATTTTATTAAAGGAATTAAATGTGCTAAAATCCCAAACGTTTTTAACAAATTCATTCTTGCCTAAGGAAATCGTCAGGGGACAACGTTTTTAGAATTTCTGGAAATATTTGTTAAGTTAAATTACAAACTCAATGCGAATTCCTTGTTCTCGTCTAGGAGCGTTATTAAACATTTAAAATATCAAAGAAAAAACAAAAACAACAACAACATTTTTTTTTATTTTAACTTAACAAATATTTTCAGAAATTCTAAAAACGTCGTCCCCTGACGATTTCCTTAGGCAAGAATGAAATCCGGATAGGGACATGCCTACAACGGATT
The DNA here is from genome assembly GCA_949987735.1 of Leucophora obtusa. Classification (NCBI taxonomy): domain Eukaryota; kingdom Metazoa; phylum Arthropoda; class Insecta; order Diptera; family Anthomyiidae; genus Leucophora; species Leucophora obtusa. Next base: position 154,201,918 of record OX465295.1, on the reverse strand, counting down.
ATTTTTCACAATTTGTTAAATACGTTTGGGATTTTAACACATTTAATTTCTTTAATACAATTAATGTATATCCCGATAAAAATAAATTTAGAAAAACTATTTTATATCAAAATTTAAATAGAAGTATTAATTGCAGCCTGGTTTATCATTTAAATTGCTACTCTATTTTATACTAAAAATTCAAAACTTATTTAAAAATATGTCTGATTGTGAGTACAACTTATCTCTTAATATTAGAATATGACTGCTGCACTCTTTTAAAATATAGTTAATGTTATTATACAAATATTTATACAATTTGTTGTTTGTCATTACTAAATAGGAATTAAAAAATATTTTTGGAAGGATATGATTTAATTTCTAAAACAAAAAGTTTCCGTTTTTTAAATTTATAACAACCTCTCTAAATCCTCACTTTCAGCTTCACTGGTAAAGGAATCAGTATCCGTAAAATAATCATCACCACGATTGCGACGACAGCAAATATGACGATTAACTTCGTCATCACTCCAGTGTTCAAATTCTTCTTTATGGTGTTCCAAAAGCATAAGTGATGGAAATAAACTGTCACATCCGCCGCAACTGTAATAGAATGGATACAAATTAACAGTGTTAGAAGATGCCAAAATTAATCAATAATTTAAAACATAGTAAACTATTGTTGATTTTATTTTTTTCATTTTTAGTAATAATATTCATACCCAAAATGACGTTTCTTTTGCTGATGTGATGCCAGTTGCCTATGACAATGAAACGCTCTATCACACACATTACATGTAAGAGATTCATCTGAAAAATTGTATGAAAAATTTGGTGTAAGTAATTAGATAAGTAGATGATTAACGTACACTTAAAATAATACGTCAGTAGAAAAATCTGTCAAACCGGTTTCAAATCGATTTGACTAATTTTTAACAAATTTTTAGTTGAAACACTGATTTAAGCAAAGATTTTAGTTATCTTCATTTAATAGATACTAAAAATCCTCAATACTTTAACTAATTTCGAGTGTTAATTTTCAAAATTATTTAAAACCAATTTTTAAGAACCCATTCGTTAAATTTTACAAAATTTATTGTTAAAATATAATATTTTCAATATATCCCAAGTTTTAAATATGGCTCTATTTCGTTCCCTTCCGATTTTTTAAATGGCCCATAACTCGAAAATTAAGAGAGATAGAGCAAAATTGAGGAAAATTTCGACTACCCCTAACTGTATAATACCCCAGCGAAAGGGGTTATCTCTATCCAAAAATAGACCTTGGCGGGGCCTTGGACTCTCGATATGCACTAGGCCCGGGGAGGGTCCCGAGACCCTAAATTTGCATACACACAGAAAACGAATTCGTTGTGGTAACCGAAATCGTTGCCAACCGAATTTTGATAGTCACATGTACTATCACATTATTCGGTTGCGGTTCTTAATAAATTCTAATGTGAATATTGAATTTTCAGTTGTACCTATTGAATTCAGAAAATTGATTTGGTAAACCCAACCATTGGTAGATCCAACCGAATTTATGAACCAAATGTAATATATTATATATTTTTTTTTTATTTTTTATTAATTAATTGTAATATTAATACATTAAAACGTAAACAAAAACTGTTATGTAAAAAACGTAAACTCACTCCATTCTATTGAAAGACTCCAACTCAGTGAAAAATAGACAAATTAGCACAGGTAAATTGACAATATTAATGCAGCACCTTGGATGGGGACCAGAGAAACAAGCCAGCCGCCGTGAGCCGTTTAAGCCGCCGCCGCCGGTCAGTTTTGCCTCAGCCGCCGCCGCCGATTTTTTTCGGCTCATTTCGGCTGGGAGTATCAATTTTACAAAATAAAAAATTTAAAAACTAATGCCATTTTTAAAACAAATTTTCTACTTCATCATTTCCTGAACCATCAAGAGTAAAAAAGAAATAAAAGAACCAGTTTTGTAGTCAGAGATAAGAAAGATTTTTGTCAAAAATATTTCTTAAAATGGAAATTTTGTTTCAAAATTTCTGACTTAAGTAAAATTTTAGAATTTTTATAGTCGTTCTGACTATAAAACTGCTGACCCTAAATTTTTATAGATACAATTTTTTTAAGCCTATCCTGTTAAAGGCTTATAAAAAGAGCTAATTTTGAAATTAGGTGTTCACATTCGTGAAATTCATCCTAAAATCTATCAGAATTGATATGTCACATGCCCGATGCATTTGTAGTGTTGTTCTGTGTAATATATAGGGCGCTTATTATTTTCTTCGTTTTATTTCGTGTAAAAAAAGCTTTGTGAAAGTAAAACGAATATATATATTTTTTGCAACAATGAATATGTAAATATTTTAAAATTTATAAATAAATGCTAAAATTTGTTCGAAACAGCCAATTTTTGACATTTTGAATTCTGTGTGATTTTTCAAAACCACTCTATTTAAAAATTTCGAAACTCAGAACAGGGTTGATAATGTTAAAGCTCTGTTTTTGAGCGACTTCAAGCACTTAAAAATTTGAACATCAGCAATTTTTTCAAATCTTTAGCTTTACAAATATGTATAGAATTATTTATTTGTAACTGAAATATGTTGACATTTTTTAAAAATATTGAAATTAAAAAACATTTTTTTTTAATTTGTATACTTTGACGGCTTTTTTGACAGTATTAAAAAAAAAACATTTCTTTACTATTGTAATTGATTCTGAAAATGCGTTTAGTGCTTAGTAAAATGAGATTCTTTTGTTTAAATTAACTGAGAAAGTTATCGTACTTTTTCTATACAATTAATTTCAGCTGTTATAAGCTGTTCTTGTTTCCACACTCATTAAGGTTAACATCAATTTTCTTATAAATGCAGATATTCCATGTTTATAAAAAAAATTATAACTTTAGCAATTTTAAAGCCATTAAAATAAAAAAAACTTCATTTTACTCTGAATTAAACCCAGTTTAAGAATGAATTATATAAAAATTAATTTTTTTATAGAAAATGTTGCAATTAAAAGCCGTCGAAATAAAAAAAATTAGGAAAATCAGTTTTATTTGAAAATATTTTCACACAATTTTGTTGAACATATAAACATATGTACACCTACAAAAATTTTTGTTGTCCCAACCGAATTTGGTTCCAACTGAAATAGGGTTGTTGCAACCCAAATAGGGTTGTGATAGGGTTGAAACAACCGAATTTTCGTTGCAGCAACCGAACGATTCGGTTAGAACCGAATTCGGTTGGTACTACAAATTTTTTTTTGTAGGTATATATATTTGGAAATCCTATTTAGGGATCCTAGGTCTGTTCAAAAACTAAAAATTGTAAATTTTATCGATGAATTTAACTTTAAATTCTTTTTATCTGATAATTCTACCTTTTTGTACAATTTTTTACTGGTACTTTTTGGAAAAAAAAAACGTTCTATCCAGCCGATCAAGCCGCCGCCGCCGCCGATTATTTGCTTGCGCCGCCGCCGCCGATTATTTTGGTCGGCTTGTTTCTCTGATGGGGACTTTATTTAACAGTAGTTTGGATGACTATAAATAAAAAAAATGTTTAGAAATTTTTTCTGACCTTCAAACATTATCTTCAAGCCATTTAATTTACCATATTAATTTATTTGGCCGCAAGATGATATCGGCCGTATACCACAACAATTTCACAAATCAAATATTATTACTTCATAGTGCTTATATGATATTTTTTAAATTTTGAATATTTCTTGTATTTTTTGTATTGGTATATGTTTTTTATAAAAAAATTTAAATTGTTTTGTATTTTTATATATAGCCGTATTTTCAACTTAACTATATCCGTTAACTCGTAAAAAAATTTAAAGTGCGTAAAAACGTGTTTAAGACGAAAACTAACATATGACTTATCGTATGCACGTTAACTTTCAATTATCAACGTTGAAAACTCAACGTTTATACATTTTCACGTCTAAGGTAACTTATTCGCGTTACTTCCTAAAAACTTTTGCTGCGGTTTAACGTAGATTTGCTTTAAATACTTAACGTTGGCATGAGACAAAATACAGCTTATGACATTTGAAAATTTACCACTCAATTCATAAATGCTTTGTAAAGTTATAACAGGTTTACAAAACGTCATTTTCATACAAAATTTGTTCAATAAACCTCCTATAATTTTACAAAGCGTTTATGAATTTTGGGGTTAGATTTTATTATTATTTTATTTGAATAACCAATTTATCAGTTACAGTTACCAATATTGTTCATATTTAAATTATATTTATTAGTTGTGTTCACCAAAGTTATACAAACAGTTTTATTTTGCTATTTTGGATGTTATAACCGCAAATCTATTTTAAGATACCTCTGATGCATTATCAACATTGGATGGCATGACCAACATTCAATAAAAAACTGTTGGTGAAGAACTAATACCAAATGTTAGTTGCATTTTGGTAATTAAAACTAACATTTAATTACAATAGCTAGTAAAAGGCAAACAGCGTCCCAAATCAAAATTTTGAAGTAATTGCGACTACAGAATTGATTTGAAACAATTTAGTTTGGCCTTAATTGGTTTGAAAGCCCGATTGTTGTTTCCAAAATAATCTTCATTTAGCTACAATTTCTAATTTTATGTTATTGATGCAGACTTTTTACTAATACAATTGATAATATTTCATTGATATTAGCCGCTTTTTTTAATCATCTGGATTTAATAAATCCAAAAAGGAGTTTAAAAAGTGCTCAACAGTTGGGGTTAGTTTCTCCCTATTTTAAAAAGAATTTTCTGTCCGACACTTCCTTTACCCTAATTTTTAATACCGAATTCGATGATGAAGGATTTTACTTTAACTTTTAAATTTTAATTATATTTTTTATAAAATAGCGATAGACAGACAGTCTGCCTTTTCAGTTTTATCACTTCAATTTATATTTTTACACAATTGAAAAATTCCATTGCAATATTTAATATTCACTAATTGGATTTAATTAAAATACTTACAGTAGAGTAAAAAATTGCAATTTCTATTTCAGCTATTTCTCCATGTCCAAGACGGAAAATATGTATTTGGTGAGGTGTAGTTTTTTTTCTAAACATATTTCATAAAAAAATTTAATAAAAACGTTTTATTTGTTAGTTTTTAAATTTTTTTGTTTCTCTTTTAATTTTCATTCGTATTTTTTTCTGACATTAAATTAATAGGCTGTTTCATATATTTGGGCTTTTATTGTGGAATTATTAAATCCAGCTTTTTCTTTTGGATTTAATAAATCCCCTTTTTGTATGAAAAATTCTAAATCCAGGTAATTAAAAAAACCCCTAATTATTTATGATTTTATAGTAGTGATAGAATTTTGGTAATCATAGTTTATTTCCAACTGATTTGTTTTCTGTGTGTAAGTTCTACGACTCAGTATAATTACAGATAAAACTGTAAATTTAACAAATCTACTTAAATTTAGATTTGTTAAATTTAACAAAAGAATTTGTTAAAATCAATAAATTTTATTTTAAGCCAAAAGCAGGAACAAATTTTGTTAATGTACAGGCAGGAAAAATATTGGTTGGATTTCGATCAAAACCATTAAAATGAATTTGCCAGCAAATTATTTTATCTGGAGTTACCTATAACTGAATACTACACCAAAAATATTTTACTAGGTATTAAAAATAGGGAATATGAGCTAAAAAACAATCCTTTTAACAAATTATTGGTATCTCCAATCAATTTCAAAATTAGTATTAGTTTAGTAATTCTATGCAGTAGGAGCAGCCATTTATTTAGTGAATATACAAAAAAAAATGGTGTTAGCTATAAACTTTTTTAAAAAAATTTCAATATTCGAAAGTGGTTACTACAAATACGGGTATCCTAATCAAATATGACCTTAAATTCGAGTTTATGTAGAACCAACCGAACTGTGGATTGTATTGTTACCACACACATATTAATTGGTATTGGTAAACGAATTTTATACTTTATTTGTTTTCCAAATAAAACATATAAATACAAAATTTGTCATTAAAATTAATAAGTGCTTTTTAGATGTTTTTTTTAATTAAAATAAAATACTCATATGTATAAACAGTAAATATGGCTAAGAAAATTAAAAGTAGTTGTGGTGCAGTGGGTGAACTATTAACCTGAATGGCCGGGTTCAATACCAGAAAATTCAAAAAATTTTTTAATTTCAATAAAATTTTTTGGAACATAATAGTATTTATGTGGAATATAATATTGAATTAGACAACCGAATATTGGCTTTCACGACGAAAAATATAATTTCCCGAGTAAAAAAGTTTTGATATAATCACATATTATTTTATCTAATTGCATATAGTAACTTATAGTTACATATGGCCACATCTGCTTTTAAATTCAAGCATTTATACTTTTATATAGTCATATATTAGATATTTTTTCCTCAAAGGTTTTAATATGGAGACATACGTGATTTTATATTATTACATACTGGCCTACATATATATGTATGTGCTATATGTAAGTACATAAAGTTACATATAAAAGATATAATTACATATACGTTTATATATAATTTAGTATGATACTATACATAATAATATAAAACTATGTGGATCCATATAAAAAATATTTTATAATTTGTGTTAGTTATGATTATATATTGACGAATATGAACCCATATATAACTTATAACGTTCTTTATAAAATCATCTATAATTATATATCATCCCACATAGGCAATTTTTTCAAAGTGATTTTATATAAAAATATATAAGGTCCATATAAAACCGTATTATATTATATTTGGTTCCATGTTATCAATGATTTTGAACTAGTTTGAGATTTAGTAATTACTAGGGATTGGCGCGTGACATGAAATGTTCGTTAGTCACGTTATTCACACGTGATCGTGAGTAATAATTACTATACTTAAGTGATTCGTGCGTGAGCGTGAGTAAGAATAATCCGTGCATGATTCGTGTGTGAGTTTACTTTTTGCATCATATGTTTTTAGTAATTTTTACTGTTTTGCGTGAGAATTTTCTGTTTGTAAGTTTTTAATACACTCATGTGTGCTGAGTAAGAAACGAAATGCTCGTGCGTGAGTAATTTGTTTTTGTTTAGGAGCATGAGTCAAAAATGGCTTACGCACCCATAACATTAACAACACTGAAGCTCTAATACGAAATTCTCTATTCTATAACTTACACTTGACTGATTTTTTATATTATATCTTGGTTGTATATAGGGTTTTTCTTTTCCCGGGACAGCGGGATTTTTTTCTGAATTTCCCGGGATCCCGGGAATTCCCGCTCAATAGAAAATAAATAAATCCGACATATGTTGTACTTGAAAAACTCGATTTCTATTAAAACACCGTCCGACAAAGTTCATCTTTGGTTGTACAAATGACAAAATCTACTTAATATATTCTGAAAGAAGGGCTAAATATAAAACATCCATGACTTCCACTTTTTCTAGAACAGTTCGTTTAACAGCTTAAATCGCGAACTACTATCTAGGAAATATTTTCGTTGTCGTTCTCTGTGCTTTATAAGTTGTCGATCAGAGTTGTTTTCCATAGGAAGCAGCAAAAACTAAAACAAAATAACAGCAAAAACAGTAATAACAGAAGATAAAAATAGCATTGTTAGAATTTCGTTGATGTTAGCCTAATTGAGTAATTTTCTTTCAATTTGCTATTACATTTTGTAATTAATTACACATGCAATTACTCAATTACATGTAATTGTAATTGAAAAAAAACTCAACTACAATTAATTGTAATTGCAATTCAGAAAAGAACAATTACAATTACAAGTAATTGAACTTTTTTTTTTATTTAAAAAAATAATTTTTGTATATTGTTAGATATGGTCCTATATAATATGATAAAAAGTATAAGGTTAATATTTAGATATAATTGTATCAAACTATGTCCACTTTTATAACATTTTATATAATTTTATACAAAAAGATATAATTTGATGTAATTGGATGAGGACAAAATTCGGATACAATTGTATAGAATTGCATAAAATTGTATCAAATTGTACCAAATTGTATACAATTGTATACAATTCGATACAATATGATACAATAAGACGTTCTCATTTTTCGGATATAATTATATCTAATTACATAAAAGATTATATATAATTAAATATAACTTCATATGGCTCCATATCAATTTTTTTTACTTGGGTTAATATAAAGATAGTTGTCGTAACCGCACGAATTCGATTGGCAACAAATTCGGTGGCCACAACTGAGACTATTTTCTGGGTGTAACAAATTTTTCTGTCCAGCCAACAGACGTATTATTTTTCTGTCGAGCAAACAGACGTATTATTACATTTTAAAGTAAGCACTAACCTTTTTTTTTCTTACTTAAGTGCACTACTATTGAGACCTTATAAGTGAACTTCTAAATTATTTTTATAATTTAATGGTCTTAAGATGACCTTAGGAAAAAAGCTTTAATATTTTTGAGTTTTTCCGATGAAAAATTTTAAATTAAAAAAAAATGTTAATTATAAGACATTAAAAATATCAGATTTGGAGTCATCTTTTTATAAAAAAAATCATACATCTAAGCAAAACTTATCGCATTTAAAATATTTTTAGTCTTTTTTCGTATTAGAATTATTTTCTCGTGTTTTTAAATTTGTTTTATTCGAGAACACTAGCATTTTGAAAAACTTTTATTTTTTGATTAAAAATGTATATTAAGGGCGTTCACAAGGGGTGTGCTATTTGTTGTATCGTCCTAACAAAAAACAGAGTTGTTAAAATTTAAATTGAAACATACAACATTTGAGAATAACACGACACTGTTGGTAAAAGTGGCACAAAAGTGCCATTTGTGGCACTATTGAATGTTCAATGGCACCATGGCACTCTATAGAATTTTGGCACTTTTTAAGAAAATTTCTATATAATTTGATAAAAGGTCGATATCGCTGGTTTTTCATTAAAAGCCATGCCTACTTAGAACGGGTAGCAAAATTAAAAAAACAATCGCTACACTAAAAATTTCTACGATTTTCTGGACCAGCTTCCAGTTTTTCGGGGACAATTTAATAATTATTTTGATCTTTAAAAATAAAAGCAATGGGGATAAAATTAGAAAAACTTGAATTGATTCTATTGTTGTCACTGGAATTTTTCAAAAATTTGTAATGGTATTCTATTTTTTTATGACAAGCAAAAGTTTTAAAAATTTCACCATACAATGGTGCAATCTTTTTCTGCCAAAAATAAAATAAAATTATCAAAAAATTGTAATTTGTGAAAAATTACGATTTTTTCGATAATTTTATGAAATCTTAAATGAAATGAAAACTTAAAAAAATGTCTAGGAACCGCAGAACACAATAGAACTAGTTGTAAGCACTTGCAGTTTCCTTTAAATTTTAGCATCAAGCACCCTGAGCTTATTCCTAACAACTTTAGCCCCAAAAATCCCATGTTTATACGTAATCTTTTGGAGGAATTTGCAGAATTAGAATCGGTAAAAGGTTTGATGCATCTTACAATAATATCTCAAAATATGAATTAGGTATTTCATATTTTATTTCTATGAAGAAACATTATAACATTCTTCAAAAGAAAATAAAATTTTTATATTTTAAATTGTTGACAAATGAAAATATTTGTTTGTTATGTGCTTTTTGTTACATGATAATTTTGTCAAGGTTTTGCTGTGACAATTTTTCTCAGAATACCAAAATTATAATAATTTCCATTAACACCATTTTGTGACAATTTTGTTATTGTTATAAAGTTTAGAATAAGGGTGTAAAATTTACACTGTAAATGTATAAATATTTGAAATTAAAGCTGAACATAATTTTTGAGACATTTGCATGTTGCTTAATTTTTTTGGCACTTTTAAAGCGTTTTTGGCACTTTTTTGGCATCATTTAGGCACCAAACAAAAATTCTCAAATACCATCACTGTAACACGATACAACATTTTTACGTATGTTTAGTGTCCTATGCTTGACTGTGCTAACAGACAGAAAGCCCAATAGAAAATCGTTGTGAAACTCAGGCTTAGTAAAACCCTAATTGAAATCATAGTTTTGTTTTTAGCTACTGCTACAATTACAAAACATTTCGATAGCAGTAGCAAACATAACTGTGTAGTTTTGTTTTTAACAAAAAAGCGAGTCATTGTTTTTGAATAGTTTTGTTTTTCTTCTGCGAGCTTTTCTTACTGCTACAACCAGTAAACACAAACGGAGTTGTAGTTATCACTGTTGGTAAAAGTGGCACAAAAGTGCCATTTGTGGCACTATTGAATGTTCAATGGCACCTCGGCACTCTCCATAGAATTTTGGCACTTTTTACGAAAATTTCTATATAATTTGATAAAAGGTCGATATCGCTGGTTTTTCATTAAAAGCCACGCCTATTAAGAAGGGGTAGCAAAATTAAAAAACAAATGCTACACTAAAAATATCTACAATTTTTTGGACTACCTTCCAGTTCTTCGGGGACAATTTAATCATTATTTTGATATTTAAAAATAAAAGCAACGGGGATAAAATTAGAAAAACTTTAATTGATTCTATTGTATTGTCAAATTTAATTGTAAAATTTTTTGAAAGTCTGTGACCTGCTAACTTATCTTAAAATAACGTAAGTTTAGTGCTTTACTATAGTTAAGAATGGCATTTTTATATGAAAATATTTGTGGTAGGTGATGTTAAACTCGGGTTACTTTTTAGATAAGTTCCCGCCTTTGTTTTTGTCTTTTTACTTAACCCTTAAATGCATGATCTCTACAATTTTAACCATTTTTTTATATATGATTTCTAAAGGCGTGTACATTTCAAGAAAAATACCAAAAAAATTGCCAAATAGCTAAATTGTGATTATTTTAACGTGTATGAAAAAAAAGAAACAAAAAAAATATATGAAATATTAATTATACATTTATTGTTGCCAAAATTAATTTTACTGCGAGAATACCACTTTAAATATTTAAACAAACATTTTTGAATATTGCACTTTTTGTAAAAAAAAAAACGCGTGTTTTAGATTTTTCACAAACATACGAAGCAAAACCAAGATTTTTCCTATAACTGTTTAAAAACTCTGAGTTATAGTTTATAAGAGCACTTTGTGCAGAAAGGGCCCCAATGCCAAAAAATTGAGTTTTATGCATCAAGTGGCGTTTTTTATTAAGAAACTGGTATGTTGCCAAATGGCTACACCATGCATTTAAGGGTTAAAGTAACTAAATGTATAAATATTTGAAATAAAAGCTGAACATATTTTTTTTTTAAACATTAAATGTTGCTTAATTTTTTTTGGCACTTTTAAAGCTTTTTTGGCACTTTTTTGGCATCATTGAGGCACCAAATGAAAATTCTCAAATACCATCACTGGTAGTTATAGCTAAAAAACAAAAAGAAACAACACACAGAGTCATAGTTGTAGCTAAAAAACAAAAACCCACAATCGAGTTTTGTTTACTTGTTGTATGTATGTAGTTATTAAATGAAACCATGCGAGCAGTGTTGCCACCAGTAAAATAAAAAATTACACAGCTGTAGGTCAAAAATTATCCAAAACCGTATGAAACTACACAAAAAATTATTTTTTGTATTATTTCAAAATAAAATCTCCTGTGCACAGTGGAACGAATAATAATATTTTGTAAATGAATGAATGATATGAAATTTCACACTGTAAATTTTGACTCCAAAATTTTGGCATTTTTCTATTTACATATTAACCGATTTTTAAAGACTTAGCATTTTTATCATTTGCAAAGTGCAAAAGTTATTTGCATTTTAAAACTAAAATTGGCAATTTAAAACAATAACCTGGCCCGAGTTTTTGCCTTCAGGACAATTTTTCTGAAAATTATTATAACAAATTATTCTACTAACTAAAGGGAATTTCAATGCAATGTCTTTTTCAGGCTTAAAATGGAGTGTTTTTAGAATATTAAAAAAATGGTATTTTATCCACATTAAACGCTTCCTTCAGAACAAAATGTTTATGTTTTTAAGAAAGGCTACTTTATTAGGACGAGTTACATGCAAAAATATTACCTGCTTGCTAATTGTTCTCTCCCATTCCCCTCAAATTTTAACCGTTTTTATTTAAATTTAACCAATTGTTCTCTTAGTTCAAAGATGGGATTTAAAAGCAAAAACCTGGAGTAGATTCTCCAAGGCGTTCCTAATTTGATGACATAAACCCTGTTCAAAAATTTTCAGAGATTAGAAAGTAACAATCATAACAAACCCAAATTTTCCCACTCTTTCGCTGTATTTTTAAATGGTGTTGCAAATCAAGAGAATTTTTAAAAGAAGCTTGACAATTATTTTCGCAAAAAATTAACAAAAGACGGTCCTTTAAACAAAACAAAAAATATATACGTACATATGTAGCACCATTTTTGATTTCTTCTAAATTGGGTTTAGTGTTGAAAAAATTTACAAAAGTAATTCACCAGAAACTGGAGATTAGTGGTAAATGGTTCACTGATATACTCGTTTCCTCTAAATATCGATAACGATAAATTTTTTTAACTTTTAAAAATTTACCAACATTTCTGTAAAAAGTGAAATTCCACAAAAACTACACAAAAAAGTCATTATTCAAAAATTATCCAACGAATGTGTAAACAGTCCCGTTTTTGAATAATTATTCAAAAAGTGGCAACACTGCATGCGAGTCTTTGTGAGAGTTTTTCTGGTAGCTTTTTGGGAGTCTTTCTGGTAGTTTTTGTGGTAGTTTTATGCGAGTTTTTCTTTCTTGTGTTTTTTGTTAAAAGATAGGTAGACAAGTAAAATACAAAGGTGCTAATGGAAAAAAGGAAGTAATATTATAATCATTGATTGTACATCTTTGTACAATTGAGTTCAATTATATAAAACGCAATGCAAATATGTAGAAAATGTTATAATTTTTTATAAATTAAATTGATAAAATCTTATCTATAAAACACAAAAATAAAAATTTGGATCATATTTAAGAAAAAAAATCTCCCGTGTTTTAAAATAGTGCTGGTAAATTTAAACTCTTAAAAATTTTTAAGAAAATGTTTACGTCAGGCACGTAGCTAGGAATTTTTTTCGGGGGGAGTGGGGGGGCTTTTTAAATTTAAATAGACTAAATACACTAAAACTTTTAAAATAAAAATTCCAAAAATTTGCGAATTTTAAATTTCTAAAATGAAAATCAAAATTTAGGGAATTTTGTTTTTAACAAGTGTTTGAATAGTTATTTGATCAATTCAAAATAAAAAAGAAATAAAAACCTAAATACCTACAACAAAAAATATTAAATACACTAAACTTGAAATCAAATGAGCAATTTCGCATTTTATTTTTTCTTCAAATTTTTCGGTGTTTGCAAATTTTATTAATAAATTAATATTTTATATGGCGTCTTATATGCAAAATTCGCAATTTGTCAAAAATAACTCTCTCAATAATTTTGTGATGGATTAACTGAATAAAAAATAACTTACAATAAAAAACAAAAATACAAACTTTATAACTAAATCCGCTATTTCGCGTTCTTTAGTTTTTATGGTGTACGCAAATTTGATCGATATATTAATACCTTATATTCAAAACGCGCAATTGTGGAAAATTGTATATGCTTTAAAAAAATTAATTAAAAAACTTAATCAGCGATTTACATTCCGCAAACGAATATATTGATGGAAAAATATTCCTTTTTTCCAAATACATATATTTTTTTGCGAATTATTTTTGCAAACTAACCACTAACTTTTTTATAAGAAATGGGTATTATATTGTAGTTTCTAGATTATGAATTTAAAATAACCGCACTTAAAAAATTGCAAAATAATAGCGGAACGCAAAAAAGGTCTTTATGGTACAAAATATTCATTACAAAGCTCAGTCAGCGATTTTCATTCTGGAAGCTTATATATTGATGCACAATTTTTTTCCAAACTAATTACAAAAAATAATGGCTAAATGCGAAAAAGTATGTTGTGATATTATTGTATGAAGGGAACCAAATGTTCAGAACTATTGTTAATATAAAAGTTTGTTATTTACATGCTAATCTTAAATAAAATTTAAAATTTTAACAATTTTAAATACATTTATGTATATTTTTTTGTAGGAAACTAAAACTCCATAAAATTCAGAATACTATTCATTGTTGATTTTTTCAATAGAGAGTTTTATCTTTAGAACTCTTTACTCTATCATAAAGTTTTATTTAAAAGTTATGAAGAATTTTTTTCAAAAAAATATTTGTAGAGTATTATCAATAAAGGTTTTTGAACTTTTCTGTTGTCTGATTACTATGATTTGTGTTAACTTTTTTTTTGTTGAGTGCATCTTAAATATTTTAAGAAATAATAATAATTATACCAATTAAATTCATTTTCAACAGATTTTTTATTAAATAAATTAAAAGTTTATTTTAACATAACATTTGAATCAAAACATTAAACACAAAATTTTAGTCCTTAAGATAATAAAAGAAAATAATTTATATTATATATTATATTATTTAAATAAATAACAATTCAAGTGCGCGCTCCTTAGGAGCCACAATAAATACACATGCATATGTACAAAAGCGATTTTTGGATTTTTGCTGCTCCAGTATACTTTATTTTTTATACGTACATAATCTAAGAAGTTTCTGGTGAAAATTTTAGCCAAAGTCGGTGAAGTCTTCCACTGGCGCAAACGGGTTAAATTTTGGAACTTTCGGTCAAAATTAAAGAAAAAATAAAAAAAAAAAACACTTTTTGAAATTTGTGAAAAAACTAAATTTTTGTCGTACACTAATAGTAGAAAAGGCTACTGAAAATTAGTTAAAAATAATCTTGCACAAAAAACTGCTGAAATTAGCAGATTTTGATATGCTAAATACTCTAAGATAAGAACAGTAAAAATTGAATGTAAATAGCGGTCTATCCTGTTAAAGTAACAGAAATATTTTGTGAAAAAAGAAAAAATTGTGAAACGCTGTTTTTAAAAAGCTCGATTTTTATTTGCATTTAAGAAAAAAAATAATCTCCTAATTTAGTATTTTTTTTCCGCAGCATCATTATTATTGAATTTATGAATTAAATCTTTGATGCTCTGACCAATATAGATTTTCTTTCTTTCAAAAAACAAACACAAAATGGACTAAAAAAATACTTCTAGGATTTTATGCATATTTTTATATTAATTACAAACTTATTATTTTGGGTGTTGCAACGCATTGCAATAATTATATTTACCAAAAAACATTTCACCGTTATCATCAGGCTTGCCACATACTTTCATTCGTTGTCCCCAAACAAATCTTAAAATATTCCCAAAAAATCCCATTTATAAAAAATGTTGAAAAAGCTATTACAGTTTCTTCAATTTGCTTAAACTAACCTTATCCAAACTAATTTTAATTTTTTTTTAATCTTCAAGATTTTGAAATTATTTAAAAAAAAAATGGAGTTTTTCAAGTCTTTTTTTTAAATAAAGTAGTAAGTAAAAGTATAATTCTTTAATCTGATTTTTAAATCCAATTAAATTTTAAACAAAAAGATTCATTTTGTTGATTTAATTATTTTCTACTACAATCATTCAATATCTTTTTAAAGCATCAGTTTGACTTTTGCTGAATCTTTTAGTAGAATCAAAGGAAATGATTTAATTTTAACAAATCAAAGTAACCAAAGTGGTTGCCTTGATTTATAGTTCGGGAATAATATCATAAAACAAATAATTTAATGATGATATTGCAATAAAATATAAATTAAGTGCCTTCAGAATTGATTCTATTCAAATTTTAATAAATCTCATCCTCACTTTATTCAATTTGAAATCATTGATTTAAAGTGATAATTTATTATTCACTAACTCATAAAATTAATCAAATTTAATGCCAGTTTATTATTTCTCAATATTTTAGATATTTGGACATTAATCCTATAAAAATCCTAGGCATAAAGGATTTATTCATGTCAAAAAGCTTTGAAGTGTTACAGAAAATGTATAAAAGGGTAAATTTTTACCTTCGAAATTACGTGCAAAAAACTTTACTAAATTTTTTTGAAAACTATACAAAATTAGTATAATCTTCAAAATTTACGAAAGATTTTAAATATCCCCAAAACATTTTTTAAATGCCCAAAAAGATTCTCTGTCCCCAAGACCAACAAAAAATTCCCAAATTTAGAGATAAAACAACAAGTCTGGCCAGCTTGCTTATCATGTATGTATCACTGTTGGTAAAAGTGGCACAAAAGTGCCATTTGTGGCACTATTGAATGTTCAATGGCACTTTGGCACTCTTCATAGAATTTTGGCACTTTTTAAGAAAATTTCTATATAATTTGATAAAAGGTCGTTATCGCTGGTTTTTCATTAAAAGAGACATCTACTAAGAACGGGTAGCACAATTAAAAAACAAACGCCACACTAAAAATTTCTACAATTTTCTGGACCACCTTCCAGTTCTTTGGAGACAATTTAATCATTATTTTGATCTTTAAAAATAAAAGCAATGGGGATAAAATTAGAAAAACTTTGATTCTATTTTAGTAGGTTTGAGGTTTAGAAGAAGAATAAACCTTCCTCAAAAGTTATAGACACATTAAATTTGCAAATCAGACTAGATCTAGTTTCTGCCTTTTTATGGACAGGCTTCATCAGCGATCTTCCATTAAATTGTATTATTGTTTATATCTTTATTGTCAGATTGTCTCTATATGAATAATTTCAGAAGTGATCAAACAGACATATATAAACATTCTACCTCAGATTCTATTGTATTGTCCGTCACTGGAGTTTTTCAAAAATTTGTTATGGTATTCTAGTTTTTTTATGACAAGCAAAAGTTTTAAAAATTTCACCATACAATGGTGAAAGCTTTTTCTGCCAAAAATAAAATAAAATTATCAAAAATTGTAATTTGTGAAAAATTACGATTTTTTCGATAATTTTATGAAATCTTAAATGAAATGAAAACTTTAAAAAAATGTCCAGGAACCGCAGAACACGAGAGAACTAGTCCTAAGCACTTGGAGTTTCCTTTAAATTTTAGCATCAAGTATTTTGAGCTTATTCCTAACAACTTTAGCCCCAAAAATCCCATGTTACTACGTAATCTTTTGGAGGAATTTTAGAATCGGTAAAAGGTTCGATGCATCTTAAAATAATATCTCAAAATATGAATGAGGTATTTCGTATTATATTTCTGTGAAGAAAAATTATAAAATTCTTCAAAAGAAAATAAAACTTATATTTTAAATTGTTGACGAATGAAAATATATGTGCTTTTTATTACATGACAATTTTGTCAAGGTTTTGCTGTGACAATTTTTCTGAGAATACCAAAATTATAATAATCTCCATTCACACCAGTTTTGTGACAATTTTGTTATTGTTATGAAGTTTATAATAAGGGTGTAAATGTATAAATATTTGAAATAAAAGCTGAACATATTTTTTGAAAATTTGCATGTTGCTTAATTTTTTTTGGCACTTTTAAAGATTTTTTGGCACTTTTTTGGCATCATTTAGGCACCAAACGAAAATTCTCAAATACCATCACTGGTATGTATATTACACATTTTTTATTATGTAGGCATTAAGTAGTTTTTCTAATATTTGATTTTAACGACTCCCATAA
This sequence comes from Leucophora obtusa, assembly GCA_949987735.1. Classification (NCBI taxonomy): domain Eukaryota; kingdom Metazoa; phylum Arthropoda; class Insecta; order Diptera; family Anthomyiidae; genus Leucophora; species Leucophora obtusa. Next base: position 154,184,335 of record OX465295.1, on the reverse strand, counting down.
AACTCGCTCAATAACTCTCACAATAACTACCACTTTTTTTCTGTTGTGCTATGTTGTTATTAACTTGTGTGTGTCACTGTTGGTAAAAGTGGCACAAAAGTGCCATTTGTGGCACTATGGAATGTTCAATGGCACCTTGGCACTCTTCATAGAATTTTGGCACTTTTTAAGAAAATTTCTATATAATTTAATAAAAGGTCGATATCGCTGGTTTTTCATTAAAAGCCACGCCTACTTAGAATGGGTAGCAAAATTAAAAAACAATTTTCTAGATCACCTTCCAGTTCTTCGGCGACTATTTAATCATTATTTTGATCTTTAAAAATAAAAGCAATGGGGATAAAATTAGAGAAACTTTAATTGACCGTCACTGGAATTTTTCAAAAATTTGTTATGGTATTCTAGTTTTTTTATGACAAGCAAAAGTTTTGAAAATTTCACCATGCAATGGTGAAAGCTTTTTCTGCCAAAAATAAAATAATCAAAAAATTGTAATTTGTGAAAAATTACGATTTTTTCGATCATTTTATGAAATCTTAAATGAAATGAAAACTTATAAAAATGTCCAGGAACCGCGGAACACGAGAGAACTAGTTCTAAGCACTTGGAGTTCCTTTAAATTTTAGCATCAATAACCTGAGCTTATTCCTAACAACTTTAGCCCCAAAAATCCTATGTTAATACGTAATATTTTGGAGGAATTTGCAGGAATTTTCGAATCGGTAAAAGGTTCGATGCATCTTAAAATAATATCTCAAAATATGAATGAGGTATTTCATATTTTATTTCTGTGAAGAAAAATTATAAAATTCTTCAAAAGAAAAGAAAATTTTTATATTTGAAATTGTTGAGAAATAAAAATATTTGTTTATTATGTGCTTTTTATTACATAACAATTTTGTCAAGGTTTTGCTGGACAATTTTTCTTAGAATACCAAAATTATAATAATTTCCATTCACACCAGTTTTGTGAGAATTTTGTTAGTGTTATAAAGTTAAGAATAAGGGTGTAAATGTATAAATATTTGAAATAAAAGCTGCACATATTTTTTGAAAATTTGCATGTTGCTTAATTTTTTTTGGCACTTTTAAAGATTTTTTGGCACTTTTTTGGCATTATTTAGGCACCAAACGAAAATTCTCAAATACCATCACTGGTGTGTGTAGCTTTTCTTTTATTTCAATAACTCGACTACAGAGTTTTTAATTATGATTTTTTTGAGCTATTGCTATTTCACAAAAGCTCTCGTTGTAGTTTTTGCTTTTTTTCAAAACAAAACTATTGCTACCGCTCTAAAAATAAAACTTGCATGTAGCAGTAGTGGTAGTTTTGTTTGAAAATAAAACTCTTCGATTTTAAGCTAGAGTTTATAGTTAAATTTCGTTGCTACTGCTACAATTGCCGTAGCAATTCTAACCCTGGTGAAACTCAAATAAAAACCTTATCAGCTCTGTTTTTTGTTTGGACGATACAGCGATACAACAGATAGCACAACATTTGTGAACAACCTTATTGAATTTGACAAGTAGTTTTCAAAAACTAAAATTCGGTGTCAAAATTAAAATATATGGGAAAATCTTTAAATGTGTAGGTATTGTTATAGCTTGCAAATAGTAATAATTTTTATGCATTTTAAGAAATTATGATTTTTTTTAGAAAAAGAAAAAGTGTTTCAAATATTTGCATAAAAAAAATTTAATAATTGGCGAAAATTTTAAATCAAAAGTTATTTCGTAGCAAATTAAATTCAAAAAGTACAATTAGCCTGTGGCTTCAATTAATCATGTATTGAAATTTGTTGAATACATAGAAGAGGAAATATTCAAAAACTTCCGAGGTACACGTATTGTAAATTTTGCAAAAAAATATGATTTTTTTATTCCCAAATAAAAAAAATTGATATGGAGCCATATGAAATTATATTTAATTATATATAATCTTTTATGTAATTAGATATAATTATATCCGAAAAATGAGAACGTGTTATTGTATCATATTGTATCGAATTGTATACAATTGTATACAATTTGGTACAATTTGATACAATTTAATGCAATTCGATACAATTGTATCCGAATTTTGTCCTCATCCAATTACATCAAATTATATCTTTTTGTATAAAATTATATAAAATGTTATAAAAGTGGACATAGTTTGATACAATTATATCTAAATATTAACCTTATACTTTACATAGGACCATATCTAACAATATACATACAAAAATAATTTTTTTAAATAAAAAAAAGTTTTCAATTGCTTGTAATTGTAATTGTTCTTTTTTGAATTGTAATTACAAATAATCGGCCTGATTACAAGTGTCGAATTTGTAGTCGAAATTGTCGACTCCATATAAAATGATTTTGTATATAATGGAAATTATAAAGAAATGAAACTCTGATGCTGGATTTTTTTAAATCTGAGTGCTATGGTAAATCCAATTGAAAAATTGTTCAAAAGTTGCGTGAATTTTCAGCAAATTCGACTTAGTTTCGACTACGACTACGACACTCGTAATAAGGCCGAATATGTAATTATAGATGAGTTTTTTTTTTCAATTACAATTACATGTAATTGTGTAATTGCATGTGTAATTAATTACAAAATGTAATGATTAACCTCAGGCCTGCTGGAGATCTTATAATTTCGATAAATCTTCCATTACTTTTATCCAGATTTATCATGACAGTGCAGTAAACATGAAAAAAAATTTCTTTTAATTTAGTAATTTTAAAATAAAGTTAACAACACTGAAATTTTAAAGTTAATAGGATTATGATATACAACCAAGATATAAGAAATCAGTCAAGTGTACGTTATAGTATAGAGAATTTCGTATTAAAGCCATTTTTGACTCATGCTCAAAAAAAAAAAAACCAAAAAAAAAAACAAATTACTCACGCACGAGCATTTCGTTTTTTACTCAGCACACATGATTATATTAACTTATTTATTAAACTTACAATCAGAAAATTCTCACGCAAAACAGTAAAAATTACTAAAAACATATGATGCAAAAAATAAACTCACACACGAATCAATCACGGGTTATTCTTACTCACGCTCACGCACGAATCACTTAAGTATAGTAATTATTACTCACGATCACGTGTGAATAACGTGACTCACGAACATTTCGTGTCACGCGCCAATCCCTAGTAATTACTAAATTTAAAACTAGTTCAAAATCATTGATAACATGGAACCAAATATAATACAATACGGTTTTATATGGACCTTATATATTTTTATATAAAATCACTTTGAAAAAATTGCCTATGTGGGATTATATCATTATAGATGATTTTATAAAGAATGTTATAAGTTATATATGGGTTCATATTCGTCAATATATAATCATAACTAACACAAATTATAAAAGATTTCTTATATGGATCCACATAGTTTTATATTATTATGTATAGTGTCATACTAAATTATATATAAACGTACATGTAATTATGTCTTTTATATGTTACTTTATGCTCTTATATATAGCACATACATATATATGTAGGCCAATATGTAATAATATAAAATCACATATGTCTCCACATTAAAACCTTTGAGGAAAAAATATCTAACATATGACTATATAAAAGTATATCTGCTTGAATTTAAAAGCATATGTGGCCATATGTAAATATAAGTTACTATATGCAATTACATAAAATAATATATGATTATATCAAAACTTTTTTACTCGGGTTGGTATAATATCCCATGTGAAAATCGAAATATATATGAATATACATGATCATACATTGACTAGTATATGATCATGCATAGTCATACATGATCATATACGTCAATGCATAGGTCAATGTATGACAATACATGATCTTATATATTTCCATATATCTTTGGATCCGAAATATGAGGGTATATGAAGGTATGTGGCCATATATGATCATATATGAGCATACACGAAACATATGTGAGAATATATGGTCATATATGAGCATACACGAAACATATGTGAAAATATATGGTCATATATGAACATGTACGGTCATATACCCTCAAATTTCAGATCCGAAGATATATGAAAATATATGAGACAATGTATGGTCATACATTGAACTATGCATGGAGGTATCTGATCCTGCATGCCCATGCATGATCATATACTAGTCCATGTATGATCATTTCCGTTCATATAATTTCAATTTTCAGATGGGATTGTAAAAAAATTTACTTATTGCCGCATTTAGAAAATGACAAACTTTATATTAAGTTAATCCAGTAACTTGAAACATCTTAATTATTATTAAAAAATTACACGGTTAAAAAAGTTCATATCATATATATTTTTTATATGATCATATATGGTCATCCATATTCGTACATACTAGAAAAATCAACCTACATCTCCATATATGGACAAAATATGGTCATTTAAATTCATATATTATTTTGTATGGTCGTCTATATACGAGTATGTTCATATTTTATGTGTATTATCATCTATTTTGTTAGGAAATTTCGTATATAAATAAAAATCGCGTTTTCGATAAAAAGAAAAGTTTCTTTAAGTGGTAATACTCGTAACATTATATTTTTTTTATACATTTGTCATTTTTATCGCATAAGAACGAACTAAGGCCGAGTTTTTAGGATGTAGATTATCTTTAAGCTTAGTTTAACGCAATTTTAACACTGATTTTGAAAAGCGGTTTATTTTGTTTTACTTCAATTAAGATCAAAATTCAAAACGCGAAAAACTGTTGTGACAAATTTTTGTTGAAAAACAGAAATACAATATGTTAAATGTCTCGATTTAAAAACCGCGAACAAATTTGTTCACAACAAAACTAAATCAGTAGTAGAACATATAATTCGATTTAATGGTTTGTACGATTTCAAAATAATTAAAATATAAGATAATTCTATTAAACATGTTATACAGGTTGGAAAATATATTTGTAAAATAATAAACATATGCAATTACATAATTAACATTCTTGCTTTTGAAAATAAAATTTTTTAATTGGAAATGCAGCAAAAAACAATTTTATTTTAATTCAATAAAGACAAATTTTTCATAATTAACTTAGAAATTTCTCAAAAAAATAGTTTTTGGTTTAACTTACATCCCAAAAACTCGGCCTTAGTATAACGAATATAGAAAATGGAAATAGTTTATAATCATATATGAACGCATACACATATCAGCATATGCTGACATAAATAATAGTATTCATATGTACTTCCATGTATGTACATTAGAGTTGTCCAAAAAAAACAAGAAAGTTGGAATTCGCTATGTCTACAATAGCTCTGTTCCACGTACGTTACCGCGGGTACCCAATCTTACCGTTTCTATTGTCAAAATTGTGTGTAAATTGTTGTTGTTTCGGGTAAATTGGGTTCCCGCGGGCACCCTTGGTAACGACGTCGAACAGACATAATGTTACCCCTATTGCTTAATGTCTAAAATCCCTCTGTGCCAACTTTAAGCCAAAAAGTTCAGCAGAAAAAGTTGACTTTTAATACTACTTATTTAATTACAAAAATAATTTGATATTGGTAACTACTTATTTTTTAACCACTAATAAGTATATGAGTAAGCCTTATTTTTAACAACTTGTAACCACTCATTTTGTAACTGCTTATTAGCACCCGAATAACTAATTATTTTGGTAACTACTTATTTGATATATTTTTATAATGCAGCGGGTAAGCGGGTGCACAAATTTTGTGTGTTTTTTTCTGCAGCGAATATGGACAACTACTTACAAAAACGACTTTGTCGAACAAAGATAATGAGTTTTGACACCGAATTATGTATATGTAATAGACCCTAATTCTGCTGCTTATAATTTGGATATTAGTATGGAGCACTCATTACTGAGATTTTGCTGGGTGAGCAAATTTCCCAAATCTGATCTTTATTTTTACAGAGATTATGAATCTACAATCGACATTTGAGAAAAATTGTATTTTATAAATTATTCGCGGTTTTTGAAAATTAAAAAAAAAACTCAAGTTTTTCGAGGTATTTTCCTACATGAGTTCGTTTTGCATATAATAAATTACACATACTTCCAAATTAATACATATGACTGATTTTTGCAGATATGGAATCACATATACTTCCATATATGTCCATATATAAGTCCTATTTGTTTACCCAGATAAAAATCGACATATATGAATACATACAGGTTAAATGTATGTTCATGCATACATAAATCTCCATACATGCATCATATATGTCCACACATGTGCATTAACGAAATTTGAGGTAATATCTACATGCATGATCATGCATGTTCATGCGTGTTTATGTGTGTTCATACATGTACACACATGTAGATATTACCTCAAATTTCGTTAATGCTCATGTGTGGACATATATGATGCATGTATGGAGATTTATGTATCCATGTATGGACATGAATGCATGTTTATGAGCATGTATTCATATACGTCGATTTTCAGTGTTGGCAGGTTTGTCGATTTATCGTCATTTTGATGATTTTTAATATCAAAAATAGCCAAATGAAATTTTATTCCTTCAAAATTAAGATTTTTAATCCGAAATACCGCTGGATATTGTTTTAATTTCTAATTCAAGTTTTTATCTTTAAAAATTGCAGTATCGCAAAAAAACTTAACAAAAACTCCTGCAAAATTAGAAAATGTTTCCTCTCATGTATGATTTTTGAAATGTATTTCAGAATTAGAGATAAAAAGTATTGATATTGAAAGTCCAATTAAAATTATAAGCATCATAAGTTTTTATTTATTGCAAAAACGTCAATTTTGCTTTAAGATGCCCATTTTTAAATGTACAAAGCGTTTAGGGAAAATAACAAAAAATCTAGTAATTTTTGTACAAAACTTCTGTCTTAATATTGTTACGAATCTCAATTTTTAACCTGTAAAATACATATGGATTAAATACTTTGAAGCCTGAAATATGGTGGTGTATACCTTTTTTAGAGCAACTCTTTCCGAATATGACAAATTTCGATGTTTATAAATATTACCTATATTAAATATGTTAAATCGAACAAGCGCGAAATGATTAAAAAATGATAATTTTTACATTACTTATTAAGTTTTCAGGGTTCTTATAACACAAACAGATTTTATTTTGACGATTATAAATGATTTTTTGACGATTTTTCAAAACGCTATGACGAGTTTGACGATATATATAAAAATTTTGGACGATTTTGTGCCTAATAAACCTGGCAACACTGTTTATAATAGAAAAGTAAGAGATTACCTACCTTAACTTCTTATAAAACTCTTTAACGGGTAATAATAGAAGGTATTGTTGGGATTTACATTTATCGGATAAAGACCCAGAGCTCTATCACATATCCAAATTGCATTAAGATCGAAAGGAACCCATCGTCATAGTTTCGTCCTTAGTTGTTTATTTTTTTTAAATTTGAAGATTTTTTCCAAAACTTTTGTATTGAAAAGCCTTTAAAATTTTAGGACATTCTGTTTGTACAATTATATTTGTCATTAAAGGTGTAATAATTATGGACAGTTTTACAGTCAGAACAAAGACTGATTTTTTCTTATATATTTTTAAGTAAGAAATTTTTAAAAAATTTTAAAAAATGTTTTCTTGTGATATTAACCCTGCTTAGATAACGTACGTCTGCCAGACGTACGCTTTTTGAATTTTGTGCTCTCTCTACCTGGATTGTTAACAAAGAAAGTTATAACTCTCAGTTATCCCAGTCGTCAGTAGTAGCTTGTCGATAATAGTTGTTTTTGTTCTAAAAAATTTTTCTTTCTGAGATATGGATACATCGTACTTTTGAGCGACGTGTAACTTTTGCATTGTTTTTCTTTAGCATTTTATTTTATATTTCTGTTGATTTTTAAAGTCTTTTACAACTTTTTGTACCCTATACACTACGTCGATAGGTCGTATAGAGTTTGAACTGATTTTTGTAGAATCAACAAATATTGGGACTACTTAGAACCCACTCAGAATCATTTTTTGGATCTATTTAGCGATACATGTTTGTCTGCATGTATATTCTTGTGCGCACGCTAAAGGTCACAAATATTAAGATATTTTGATGAAATGTGGTTTACTGACTTTGATTTTGGTCAAAATCGGTCCATGTTTGGACCTAGTGCCCATATAAAGGGACGCAAAAAATTGGCCCTTGGTTATAGGCCGCAAATATAAATATATTTTAATGAAATATGGTCCACTGACTCACATTGGGTCAGTGACAAATCTTATTGATTTTGATAGAATTAGTCCATATTCGGATCTACCGCCCATATGGTCTCTATTTCGGATTTTCTCCTAAAAAGCAGTTTATATGACACCGAAATCTGATCATTTGCGAAGCGTTTTGGCCAACTCAAATTCATCGGAAGATGTGAGCAAATTGAAATACCGGAGGATGACGTCAGAAGTAACGACAAGTGGAGATCAGCCTGTCGCAAAAGATAGAAGGCACTCTGGTTTCTACCCATCAAAAATTAGACATACATATGTCCAAAATGGTATAATTTAAATTTAATACTTTTAAATGTAATGATCACGAAAATTTAGTTTCTGATTCTTGCATATAATGCTCTTCGAATTAATTTGTTGTTGTTTATATAATTTAACACAGATGTTAAAACTTAATTGGAGCCAGTGTTGCCACTTTTTGAATAATTATTCAAAAACGGGACTGTTTACACATTCGTTGGATAATTTTTGAATAATGACATTTTTGTGTAGTTTTTGCGTAATTTCACTTTTTGCAGAAATTTCCGAAAATTTTTAAAAGTTCCGTAAATTTTTGAAAGTTAATAAAAATTAGTCGATACGAGATTGGTTCACGAGATTGTCTGTGAACCATTTACCACAAATCTCCAGTTTCTGGTGAATGATTTTGTAAATTTTTTCAACACTAAATCGAGTTTAGAAGAAAGCAAAAATGGTGCTATGTATTTTTGGTTTTGTTTAAAGCTCCGTCTTTTGTTTATTTTTTGCGAAAATAATTCTCAAGCTTCTTTTGAAAATTCTCTTGGTTTGCAAGACCAGAGCTTCGAAGAATTAATTCCCTAATTCCCTTTTTTTGAACTGAATTTATATTTTGGGAATGAATTCCCTGACCAAACTTAAGGAATTGAATGAATTCCTTTTTTTATTCGATTTACATTAAAGGAATTCATTCATTTTTTTCTAATGCCTTCATAAAATTTTATGAATTCATTCAACAAGGAATTCATTCAATTCTAGTTAATTCAACTTTTGGTAAAGGAATTCATTCAATTCTAGTTAATTCAACATTTGGTCAAGGAATTCATTCAATTCGAGTTAATTCAACTTTTGGTCAAGGAATTCATTCAATTCTAGTTAATTCAACTTTTGGTCGAGGAATTCATTCAATTCTAGTTAATTCAACTTTTGGTCAAGGAATTCATTCAAGTTAATTCAACTTTTGGTCAAGGAATTCATTCAATTCTAGTCAAGGAATTCATTCAATTCTAGTTAATTCAACTTTTAGTCAAGGAATTAAATTTATTTCGTTTAATTCCCTACGGAATTAAATTTTTTTCGTTTAATTCCCTAGGAATTACATTTTTGTCGTTTAATTCCCTAGGAATTGAAAACTTAATTCTAGTTAATTCCTTGACTAAAAGTTGAATTAACTAGAATTGAATGAATTCCTTGACTAAAAGTTGAATTAACTAGAATTGAATGAATTCCTTGACCAAAAATTGAACTTGAATGAATTCCTTGACCAAAAGTTGAATTAACTAGAATTGAATGAATTCCTTGACCAAATATTGAATTAACTACAATTGAATGAATTCCTTGATCAAAAGTTGAATTAAGTGCACAGTTGAATGAATTCCTTAGCCAAAAGTTGAATTAACTAGAATTGAATGAATTCCTTGACTTCAAATTGAATTAAATAGTGTTGAATGAATTCTTTAGTGAATGAATTATTTAATTTTAATTCTTTACGCGTTGGTCAGGGAATTCATTCTATAAATTTGAATTCTTTAAATTCATTCACAGGAATTAATTCCTGCTTATGTCTTATTGATGAATTCATTCCTTGAATTAAATTTTTGGGAATTCATTCCAAAAAGGAAACGAAAATTTTGTGAACGCAGCAAGGTGGAGCAGAATCAAACTATTTTAAAATTCGGTAAATCCAACATGTTGCAGATTTCAACAGAATCGTATCAAATTTTCGAAAAAAAATATCGGTAATTTTTTGTGAAATTGTTATATTTTTATTTATGGTTAAAATTTGAGGGGTATGGGAGAGAATAATTATCAAGTAGGTAATATTTTTGCATGCAACGCATCTGAATGAAGTACCCTTTCTGAAAAAAAACATAAATACTTTTTTCTGAAAGAAGCTTTTAATGTGGATAGAATACCATTATACTAATATTCAAATTTAAAAGCACGTTGTTTTAAGCCTGAAAAATATATTGAATTGAAATTCCCTTTAGTTAATAGACTAATTTGTTATATTTTTCAGGGAAATTGGCCTGGATTTACTTTTGAAGAAGGCAAAACCTCAGACAGGTTATTGCAAAAATGTAAAATTTTAGTTTTGTCATCTGCATCATTGCAGATGACAAAACGCTAAGTCTTTAAAAATCGGTTTATAAATAGAAAAAATGCAAAACTTTGGTAAGAAATGGCGAAATTTTTTACAAAATATTTTTATTCTTCCCCACTGTGCTCAGGAGAGTTTATTTTGAAATTATATAAGAAATTATAATTTTTTGTGTAATTTCATATGGTTTTGGATAATTTTTGACCTACAGCTGTGTAATTTTTTCTTTTACTGGTGGCAACACTGATTGGAGCAGAAAGGAAATATTTTTTTGTTTTGTTTTTAGAATAAAATTGAAGCTTTTCAGAGAAAATTGTTTATGTAATTGAATTCTCACTCGAATAAAGGCCGTAACGTCATTGCTGGAGAAAAACGCGGAAGCCGCTATTAAAAGCCGCTATTAAATTTTTTATTCTTTTTTCGGCAAATAAAGCTTTTAAATACAGCTTAAATTTGAAATTTCGATGAAGGGGACCTGGAAAATCCCCGAAACGATCGTCTTTTCATTAATGAAAGAGTAGATGTTTTCTGAAAGCAAAAACTCTGTGAAGTATTTGTCAGGAGAGAATCCTGATGAAGAAAAATAGCAGTTTTTGAAAAAAGTACTTATTATGTTAACTCATAATAAGGAAATTGGCCTCGAACTGAATTAATAAATTTCTAATTAATCAATTAAAAAGATCGGAAAAAAACAATTTTTATTTTTTAAATAAAAATTAAAAACCAACATTTCGGAATTTGTTTAAAACAATATAAATTTAAAATTTTATACAATAAATTTCGCGGACTACGAAATAAAACTTTTTGAAAAATAAGCGGTGAAAATCTGAACTGAATAGGTGAAACTCAATATCTCTTAAACTACATGACTTTTTGGTGCAATTTTTTTCTAAAATTATAATCCTCAGCTTATATTATCTGTAGTAATAAAAACAAAAAAGTCTTTAAATTAATATTTGATAATGGGGAAATTGTTCATTACAATTAAATACAGAATTTAGTAAAATAGGAGTTGAGCCCTTTTCGAAATTCAAGACTCAATAATTTGTAATTTAATTAATTATTTTAATGGTTTTAAGTGTTTATTAAAAACCTACTTATTTTTGTCGGTTTTCGGATTCGGTTTTGAGGCTTAAAAAACCGCGGTTTCGGTTAAAACCGAACAGCAAACTCTATTATAAAATAAACAATTGGCATACTTTATAAAAATCGTTTTGTTACTAGCTGTATTTTGTCTCATGCCTATCAACGTTAAGTATTTAAAGCAAATCTACGTTAAACCGATTGTGGTACAAAAAAATTTTAAAAACGTTATGTTTATAATTGTTTCGTTATAATCGAACGTACCTCAGCAAAAGTTTTTAGGAAGTAACACGAATAAGTTACGTTAGATGTGAAAATGTATAAACGTTGAGTTTTCAACGTTGATAATTATCCGTGTTGAAAGGTATCGTGCATACGAAAAGTCATAAGTTATTTTCGTCTTAAGCGCGTTTTATGCACTTTAAATTTTTTTATGAGTTAACGGATATAGTTAAGTCGAAAACACGGCTACTGTTAATATTTATTTTTACATAAAAAGTAAAATTTCTATGTAATATTTTGAAATAAAATGGATTGTATTTTTTTTTTTTTTTGATTTTTTGCCGAGGTGTTCAATATTTTAAATAGTTTTTAATATTTGTATATTTATAAATAAGACTTATTTATCTATTTAACGATGTATAATATTGTTACGATTTTACTTTTTAAAAACGTTGGTTTATCTCCTTTAGATAAACCGGATTCTTTTCTATTGCAATCAAAATAACCAATCGAAATTCAGACACCAATTGTTACGTTTTACCTTCAAAACGTACGTTTATTTCCTTTAAATAAACCTGGCTGGCAATTTAAAATAACTAAAACACGAACACACTTAAGTTTGAACTAGCTTAGACATTCGTATTTATTTACACACTATTACTTATTTACAAACTCTCTCTATTATGACCATTACTAGAGCGATACTAACTCGCGGTCTTAACAGCTCAACTGTTAATAATCAACTTCCTTTCTCTAACGTTAACGCGCGCCTTATATAGTAACAGCCATACTTCTACAACTCACTGGATAATTCTAGAATGTTATACTTAACTCTACATTAGTCTTAACGCTATACATACACACAAACTGTTATAATAAATCTGCATTACGCTTAAAGACTATACACACACACAAACTATTATAATAAACCTACATTACGCTTAAAGACTATACACACAACCATCTATACAATATTACTCTACATTAGTCTTAACACTATACACACACACACAAACACTTATAATAAATCTACATTACGCTTAAAGACTATACACGCACACAAACATTTATCATTAACCAACTATACAATTCTAATACGTAATTAATTATAATTGTGTTTAATTTAATTATACTTAGGTGTATAGTTAAATATAGTACTATGTTGCCAGATTAACGTATGTTGTTCATACCGTCCCTTGGGCTATTTTCTTCTAGAAAAGTCCAGAAATTTCTATACTAGGGTATACGGTACGTATAGTTTATTGCAATGTATTTTTGTAAAAGGGTTGCCGTATTTGCTGATGTTTGTAACACTAAAAGATATTGGACCTAGACCCAGCTTATGGTATACCGATCGGCTTAGAATTTTTTTTATTTCGATTTAACGATGTCCGTCTGTCTGTCTGTCCATGCATTCTTGTGCGCACTCTACAGGTCGCAAATATTAAGATATTTTGATAAAATTTGGTACACCGACCTATGTCAGCCCAAGGACAAAGCCTACCCAGGTAAAAAAAATGATATGGAGCCATATGAAGTTATATTTAATTATATATAATCTTTTATGTTATTAGATATAATTATATCCGAAAAATGAGAACATCTTATTGTATCTTATTGTATCGAATTGTATACAATTGTATACAATTTGGTACAATTTGATACAATTTTATGCAATTCGATACAATTGTATCCGAATTTTGTCCTCATCCAATTACATCAAATTATATCTTTTTGTATAAAATTATATAAAATGGTTTAAAAGTGGACATAGTTTGATACAATTATATCTAAAAATTTACCTTATACTTTAGATCATATTATATATGACCATATCTAACAATATATAAAAATTATTTTTTTAAATAAAAAAGATATGCAATATCTGGAGATCAGACCTGGGGCATTTCAATTGCAATTGCAAATAAATGTAATTGAAATTAAAAAAACTCAATTACATTTCATGTATCTGTAATTGAAAATTTTCAATTACAAGTAATTGTAATTGAAAGTGATTTCAATTACAAATTTCAATAATATTTAGAATTAAGGTGTTTTTTGTTAAAATTTTGTAGAAAAAACTGACTGGGATAGGTTGGATAGGCGTGGATAAGTACCTACTTGTGCTTTTTCTCATTATTTCTTTTCCGAGAAAATTTAATTGTAATTCACATTTTTTCAATTACAATTATATGTAATGTATAATTGAAAATTTTCAATTACAAATTACTTGTAATTGTTTTTTTTAATTACAATTACAAATAATATGTAAATGTAATTGAATTTTTTTTCAATTACAATTACATGTTATTGTGTAATTGCATGTGTAATTAATTTCCAAATATAATGATTAACCCAAAGGTCTGCTGGAGATCCTAAAATTTCGATAAATCTTCCATTAATTTTATCCAGATTTACCATGGCAGTGCATTAAACATGAACAAAATTTTCTTTATTTTTAGGAATTTTAAAATAAAGTTAACAAGACTGAAATATTTAAGTTAATAGGATTATGTTATACAACCAAGATATAAGAAAAATAGTAAAAAAAATAGTAAAATATTACAAAATAATAAAAATTACTAAAAATATATGATGCAAAAAATAAACTCACACACGAATCATGCACGGGTTATATATTCTTATTCACGCTCACGCACGAATCAAGTAGGAATTATATTTAATTATTACTCACGATCACGTGTGAATAACGTGACTCACGGACATTTCTAGTCACGCGCCAATCCCTAGTAATTACTAAATCTAAAACTAGTTCAAAATCGTTGGTAACATAGAGCCACATATAATATAATACGGTTTTACACATGTGTGCAATATAATAGATACATTAAAATTTTTTCTAATTTTTTTCTCGATGCCTTTATTTTTAAAGATCAAAATAGTGGATAAATTCATCCCAAAATGCGAGGAGATTGTTCAGAAAATGGTGCAGAATATTAGCGTAATGGCCGTTTTTTTATTTTGTAACTTGTTTTAAGTAGGCGTGGCTTTTAATGAAAAAGAAGCGATATCGACCTTCTATCAAATTACATAGTAAAATTTATTGAGCAATGGTAGGATCTATACAAACTATATTTTTGGAAATTCTATATTTCCTTAAATCTTGCATTATCTTTATCTACAAGTAGTCTCCAGACTTAAAATGACAGCGCCTTAAACATGACCAGATTTTTCTTTGTTTCTAGCGATTTTAAAATTGAGTTAACAACACTAAAACTTTAAACTGAATGGCCTGATTCTATACTTACCGCTATAGTATAACAAATCAGACAAACTTTTTTTTACGTTGTAGTATAAAGCATTCCGTATTTAAATATCAGTGTTGTTAACTTTATTTTGAAATCGCTACAAACAAGAAAAATTTAGTCATATTTAAGGCACTGTCATTTTAAGTCTAGAGACCATTTGTAGAAAAAAATAATGCAAGACTTAAGGAAATATTGTAGGAATTTCAAAAATATACAGTTTTTACAGAACTGATCATCAGTACTCGCTAAATTTTACTATGTAAATTGATAGAAGGCCAATATCGCTTATTTTTCATAAAAAACCACGCCTACTTAAAACAAGTGACAAAATACAAAAACAGACGTCACGCTAAACTTCTGCACCATTTTCTGAACAATCTCCTCGCATTTTGGAGTGAATTTATCCACTTTTTTGATCTTTAAAAATAAAGGCAACGAGAATAGAAAAAATTTGAATGTATCTATTATATTGCACACATGTGTATATGGACCTTATATATTTTTATATAAAATCACTTTGAAATAATTGCTTATGTGGGATGATATATAATTATAGATGATTTTATAAAGAACGTAATATTGTTATATATTAAAGAAATCATGAAATATTGTAGATATGGAACCATATTAAGTTATATATGGGTTCTTATTCGTCAATATATAATCATATCTAACACAAATTGTGAAATATTTCTTATATGGCTCCACAATTAGTTTTATAATATTATGTATAGTTTCATACTAAATTATATATAAACGTATATGTAATTATATTTGTAATATGTTACTTTATGTACTTATATATAACACATGCAATTATATGTAGGCCAGTATGTAATAATATAAAATCACATATGTCTCCATATTAAAACCTTTGAGGAAAAAATATCTAACATATGTCTATATAAAAGTATATATGCTTGAATTTAAAAGCATATGTGGCCATATGTAACTATAAGTTACTATATGCAATTACATAAAATAATATATGGTTATATCAAAACTTTTTTACTCGGGTATTGATTTTGGTTAACACCGGTCCATGTTTAGACCTAGTGCCCATATAGGGGTCCCCCAAAATTGGCTTAGTTACAAACTGCAGGTCGCAAATATTAAGATATTTTAATGAAATTTGGTTCGCTGACTCACATTATAAAAAATTTTGACACTAGTCCCATTTTAACCCATTCGAATTTCGGATCCAAACATTAGTTGGGTTTTAACCAGAGTGGTGTAGGGTATTGTATAGTCGGCATGCCCGACTTTAACCGTTTTACTCGCTTTTTTACTAATTTTTCATGTAAAAGACATAGGTCCTTACTATAAAAGAGTATTTTAAATATAAAGTCGACTTTATTTTTAATCATACGGTTTTCTTCATTTTGTATATGAAAACACTACAAAAATATTTGTATTTTCAAACATTTTGATTGGTTGAAAATAAATTAACCAATCAGAATGCTCCAAAAATAAATCAAGTCAAGGCATACTGCCATCCAATATTTTAACCAAAGTCGACTTTAACTAAACTATAGGTTTGGAAAATATTGATAGTAAGGCTAATATTAAATAGGTATGCATTAATATGAGGCATATTTTTTTACTAATTTTCCAAGTAAAAGCCAGTTACTGGGTAGATATGCATTAGTATGAAGGATAATATAATGCCGTGTTATGGGTCTACCTATTTGAACGTTGTGTATTTTTTTCAAATCTGGTACAGAGTAACTATGTTTATCTGTAAAAAACACGTATTTTTAAATATTTACATATATCGCACTTGAACAACAAAAGGGTATTAACTAGGGATGCCAAACGGGAAATCCCGAATCCCGGGATTATTTCTCAAAAATCCCGGGATTTTCTTATTTTTTAATATTAATATAAACGCAAATAAACAAAGTGAGCAATTTTAGATTACCTACGTTTTTTCTTGAATTTTCTCATATTGACAAGAAATTGATACCAAGGTATTGGTAAAATTATAAATTAAGTAGATTATTCGAGTAAACTATGCAAAACTATTCTGAAACTGGGACTGTAAGTTTGAATTCTTCCATGAAAACATTTGATAACGATAACCAAATAACTTTGTTGCTATAATTACACGATTTAGTGGGCAAGGTTCTCGCAACGAATCTGTTTTAAAAGAGAAAAAAATCAAAGAGAAAATCAAAAAAAATCTGCTTACAAAATACTGGGCGCAAGTGTACTTACCCAGTAGCAAAAAATACTAGTTCAGAACCAGTTATATACTAGTTTATTTGAACCAGGCAACTAGTACGAGTTCTACCGCCTCTCCATACAAACAACTATAGAATTTAACATAGAGATGTCATAGGGATGGCGACAATTGTCCTCACACTCCCACTTTGGTACTAGTTGTAGAACTAGTTTGAAAAATTACAATTTAAGGACGAAAAATAGGGAGCAAAACTGGTACTAATGTGACACTCGCGGAACCAGTTCCGAAGTGACTCTTTGGAAATAGTACTGTACCAGTTGGTAAAGATCTAAATTATATCTCTATATATAAAAGAATAACGTGACTGACTGACTGACTGACTCAACATCGCCCAGCCCAAACCGCTGAAGCTAGGAAGTTGAAATTTGGTATGTAGGTTCCTCTTTCGGCGTAGACGTCCGCTAAGACGGGATTTTTGGAAATTCCTACCGGAACGGGCAAAAAGGGGAAAAGTCTCCCCCTTGGCTGCCTGCCAAAACCCCTTTGGCTAGAAAGCTGAAATTTAAGATATGTGTTCCTTAGAGTATGGGCTAACTTTTCTGGAAAGTACTTTCTGGAATTTTGGACAGCGACGTTGTAAAAATGGGGGTTAAGAAGGGGAAAAAGGCCCCCCTTGACGGCCTGCCAAACCGCAGGAGGTAGGTTCCTCGACCGGTGTAGACGTCCGTTGAGACGGCATTTTTGGAAATTCTAATCGGGAGGGGCAAAAAGGGGACAAAAAAAGTACCTTTTTCCAAAAAAGTACCTTTTCCCAAAAAAAGTACCTTTTTCCAAAAAAGTACCTTTTTCCAAAAAAGTACCTTTTCCCAAAAAAAGTACCTTTTTCCCAAAAAAGTACCTTTTTCCAAAAAAAGTACCTTTTTCCAAAAAAAGTACCTTTTTCCAAAAAAGTACCTTTTTCCAAAAAAAAAGTACCTTTTCCAAAAAAAGTACCTTTTTCCAAAAAAAGTACCTTTTACAAAAAAAAGTACCTTTTTCAAAAAAAAGTACCTTTTTCCAAAAAAAGTACCTTTTTCCAAAAAGAGTACCTTTTTCCAAAAAGAGTACCTTTTTCCAAAAAAAGTACCTTTATCCAAAAAAAGTACCTTTTCCAAAAAAAAGTACCTTTTTCCAAAAAAAGTACCTTTTTCCAAAAAAAGTACCTTTTTCCAAAAAAAAGTACCTTTTTCCAAAAAAAGTACCTTTTTCCAAAAAAAAGTACCTTTTTCCAAAAAAAGTACGTTTTTCCAAAAAAAAGTACCTTTTTCCAAAAAAAGTACCTTTTTCCAAAAAAAAGTACCTTTTTCCAAAAAAAAGTACCTTTTTCCAAAAAAAAGTAACTTTTTCCAAAAAAAGTACCTTTTTCCAAAAAAAGTACCTTTTTCCAAATAAAAGTACCTTTTGTAAAAAAAGTACCTTTTTCCAAAAAATGTACCTTTTTCTAAAAAAATGTACCTTTTCCAAAAAAAAAAGTACCTTTTCCAAAAAAAGTACCTTTTTCCAAAAAAAGTACCTTTTTCCAAAAAAAGTACCTTTTTCCAAAAAAAGTACCTTTTTCCAAAAAAAGTACCTTTTTCCAAAAAAGTACATTTTTCCAAAAAAAAAGTACCTTTTTCCAAAAAAAGTACCTTTTTCCAAAAAAAGTACCTTTTTCCAAAAAAAGTACCTTTTTCCAAAAAAAGTACCTTTTTCCAAAAAAAGTACCTTTTTCCAAAAAAAGTACCTTTTTCAAAAAAAAGTACCTTTTCCAAAAAAAAGTACCTTTTCCCAAAAAAAGTACCTTTTTCTAAAAAAATTTTCCTTTTTCCAAAAAAAGTACCTTTTTCCAAAAAAAGTACATTTTTCCAAAAAAAAAGTACCTTTTTCCAAAAAAAGTACCTTTTTCCAAAAAAAGTACCTTTTTCCAAAAAAAGTACCTTTTTCAAAAAAAAGTACCTTTTCCAAAAAAAGTACCTTTTCCCAAAAAAAGTACCTTTTTCTAAAAAAATGTTCCTTTTCCCAAAAAACATACATTTTTTCAAAAAAATACCTTTTTCAAAAAAAGTACCTTTTCCAAAAAAAAGTAACTTTTCCCAAAAAAAAAGTACCTTTTCTAAAAAAATGTTCCTTTTCCAAAAGAAGTACCTTTTCCAAAAAAAGTACCTTTTTCCAAAAAAAAACACCTTATTAAAAAAAAAATACCTTTTCCAAAAAAAGTACCTTTTTCCAAAAAAGTACCTTTTCCCGAAAAAAGTACCTTTTTCCAAAAAAAAGTACCTTTTTCTAAAAAAATTTTCCTTTTTCCAAAAA
Organism: Leucophora obtusa; assembly: GCA_949987735.1. NCBI lineage: Eukaryota > Metazoa > Arthropoda > Insecta > Diptera > Anthomyiidae > Leucophora > Leucophora obtusa. Next base: position 154,164,685 of record OX465295.1, on the reverse strand, counting down.
AAATTCCTTTTTCCAAAAAAGTACTTTTTTCCAAAAAAAGTAAATTTTTCCAAAAAAAAGTACCTTTTTTAAAAAAAGTACCTTTTTCCAAAAAATGTACCTTTTTCTAAAAAAATGAACCTTTTCCAAAAAAAAAGTACCTTTTCCAAAAAAAGTACCTTTTCCCAAAAAACATACATTTTTCCAAAAAAATACCTTTTTCAAAAAAAAGTACCTTTTCCAAGAAAAAGTACCTTTTCCAAGAAAAAGTACCTTTTCCCAGAAAAAGTACCTTTTTCTAAAAAAATTTTCCTTTTCCCAAAAAACATACATTTTTTCAAAAAAATACCTTTTTCAAAAAAAGTACCTTTTCCAAAAAAAAGTACCTTTTCCCAAAAAAAAGTACCTTTTTCTAAAAAAATGTTTCTTTTCCAAAAGAAGTACCTTTTCCAAAAAAAGTACCTTTTTCTAAAAAACATACATTTTTCCAAAAAAAAAAACACCTTATTAAAAAAAATACCTTTTCCAAAAAAAGTACAAATAAAGTACTTTGTAAAAACAAAGTATCTTTTTCCAAAAAATTTCGTTTTTCCAAAAAGTACCATTTAAAATAATATATAATTTCAAAAAAACTACTTTTTTCCCTCCCCCACGGATATCCCCACTAAAACAAGGTTTCTTGATATTCGGCATAGACGTGCGCTAAGACGGGATTTTTGGAAATTCCTACCGGAACGGGCAAAAAGGTGAAAAGTCTCCACATAAACAGTCTCACAAATTGGAAAAGTGCCTGCCCAAACCACTGGAGGTAAGAAGTTGAAGTTTGGTATAAAGGTTCCTCCACTGTAGTAGACATCGACTAAGTTTGTATTTTTGGAATTCCCTACAGGATATCCCAAAAGGAAACTCGGTATGTGAGTTCCTCCTTCTGTGTAGGCGTCCGCTTAGACGGAATTTTTGAATTTCCTATCGGGAGGGGAAATAAGGTAAAAGTCTCCTCCTGACCAATCCCTTTTGGCCAACCTAAAATTTTAAATATGTATTCCTTGGAGTAGGACTAACTCACCGGCAACGTAATTTTTCTATTTTGGAACAGCAGCATAGTAAAAATGGTGGTTGAAAGGGAAAAATGTCCCCAATAACGGCCTGCACTAACCGCTTAGGCAATGCAGTTGAAATTTGGTATGAATGTTCCTCATCCATCGCAGATAGCCGCGAAGATGGAATTTTTGTAAATTCCTAAAGGGAGGGGCAAAAAGAAGAAAAGCCTAACCTTGGGGGCCGGTAAAAACCCCTTCGGCTAGAAACCTGAAGATTAAAATGTGGGTCCCTGGAGTAAGGGCTAACTTATTAGAAAGATACTTTTTTGAATTTTGGACAGGGTCGTTATAAAATGGGGGCTCAAAAAGGGAAAGTTGCCCCTTAACGACCTGTCCAAACTGCTGCAACTAGGAAGCTGAAATTCGGTACTTAGGTTCCTCTTCCAGCCTAATTCCAACCGGGAGGGACAAAAAAAGAAAAAGTGTCCCCCTTGACAGCCTGCTCAAACTGCTGGAACTAAGAAGCTGAAATTCCCTGTCGATGGATTTTCTGAAATTTCTACCGAGAGGGGCACAAATAGTAAAAGTTGGCTAGAAACCTGAAATGTAAAACATATGTTACTTGGAGTATGGGCTTTTTGGACCGGGAAGGTGATTTTTGGACAGGGACATTGCAAAAATGGGGATTAATGAAGCGAAAAGTGCCGCTTAAAGGCCTGCCCAAACCGCTGGAGGTAGGAAGTTGAAATTTGGTATTAAAGTTCCTCCTCTATTGTAGCCATCCGCTAAGATGAGATTTTTGGAAATTTCTACAGGTAGGGTCAAAAACAGGAAAAGTCTCCCCCTTAACGGCCTGGCCAAACTGCTGGAACAAGGGAGCTTAAATTCGGTATTTGGGTTCCTTCTCCAACGTTGACGTCCCCTAAGATGGTATTTTTGGAAATTCATACCGGGAGGGGTAAAAAGGGAAAAAACTTCCCCCTTGACGGCCTGGCCAAACTACTGGATATAGAGACCTAAAATTATGTATGTAGTAGGTTCCTCCTCCAACGCAGACGTCCTCTAAGACGGAGTTTTTGGAAATTGCTACCGGGAGGGGTAAAAACGGAATAATTCTCCCTCTTGATGGCCTAACCGAACCTTTCGGCTAGAAACCTGTAATATATAATATGTTTTCCTTGGAGTATGGGCTAACTTATCGACAAGGCATTTCTAGGACTTTGGACAGGAACGTGGTAAAAATGGTGGTTTAAAAGGGGAAAATTGCCCCCCCCCCCCCCCTTAATGTCTGCGTCTTTAGCTAGAAACCTAAAACTTAAAGAACAAGTGTATATGAAACACTAAAATTAACAAACTAAATAGGAAACGAGTGGAATGAAACACTACACAAGTGGAGTGAAATGGATATAAACGTTGAACGAGTAGAATTGAAATTATAGAGAATGCAAATGGATTGGAAGAGGGAATTACCTGTTCAAACACTATCCACGGAATATGAAACTTATGTAGCATTGAAACTTACTCTCCAAAAAGTTAAACAAATTTTCTAAAAGAGAAAAAACCTTAGAAAAGGAATGGAACTTATATATTCCGATATTTAAACTTCATCTAACGAAGCACCGGTGGAAGAAACCGACGCAGTAAATTTTCCAACTGAATTTGTGAATTTACTTGAATTGCCAGGTCTACCTTTACATAAACTGGAATTAAAAAAAAAACTTTAAGACACGCTAACAACGTTCCCGCTATTTTTCATATTATAAAATGCTTTCCAACACTGCTTTACGTTATTTATTTTCATTCAAAACACAAATGAACAAAACTACTTACGGGTCTATCTACCTAAGTTCGCACTTTACCAAATTATCTTAACATACACACGTATATTGCAATTTATTATGGATTCATTACTAACAATCCACTTTCATGAGAAAAAGTGATCAAATATTTATTTATTTTAAACCCATTGTTGTGCAGAATTATTTATTTGTGGTGGCTGGGTGAAGGCTTTAAATAAAAAAACGAATGTAATAAAAATTGTGGGGGGCGAAGCCCCCGGGGGGGAGGGCGTAGCCCCCCCCCCCCTTAACCTTTAAGGCACACTAACAACGTAGCGGGCTGCGCCCGCTAGTACGTAGATAAAAAACAAACACTTTCTTTGACGAAATGTAGATTAGACTGATAGTTGCCTTACGGAGATAATTAGGTCCATTTACCAAACGAAATCTAAAATATTTTGTGTTTATGATTTCTAATCACAATAAAAAATTTTAGTGTTTATTCGCAACTTCAGACTACAAAAGTAAACAAAACTAGAATTTCAAAACTCCTATTTAAATTTAATCTTTCGAAATAGTCTCGCATTGTTTCAATCAAACTAATAGATACACAAATGGTTAAAAATTGTTTTAAGAATAAAAACAGGGAGCTGTACTGGTACTTATAAGAAATTTACCAAACTAGTTCCGGAGTGACTCTTCGGTACCAGTACTGTACCAGTTGATTTGCACCTCAAAGGCAATTTACAGTAAAAAAATTTGGGTGTTTATTTGCAAACTCTGATGTTCTATTAAATACAAATATAAACGAAATGATAATTTAAAATTTTGCATTTTAATTTCTTTTACAGTCCATACATATGTAGATCGTATTTAACTAGTATACAACTGGTTCAAAATGGTTATTTTGAGAACTAGTATTGTAGTATCTAGTCTAAAAACTAGTACTTTTTAGAACTAGTTCGACCATTTGCTACTGGGTAATGACAGGCCTTCATATATTATCCCAGCCAGAAAAATACAAACGGGAAAGCGATGGCAAGGTATTTTAACAGGTGGTGCAAGTACTGACAAAAATTGCTTTTCCAATATGATAACGTCAATAGACAAAAGGACCGGCAGATCAAAAAGCGCCGAAAAAGTACTGGAGAAACAAAATTTTTAACTTTGGCAAAACGCTGCCAAAACCAATAAATAGGTGGGTTGGAATTATATTTTCCAATATAAAATTTAAAAAAAGTTCATATGTATCTTTTTTTGCCTTGCCGTGATGTTTTGTAAAACAAATACTGGCAAGACGATTTTTGCAAACGTTGGCAAAGCGTCCCAAATAAGTGTTCTGCCAGTCATTTATTTTTAACATCGCGGTTACCCAGTGGTATGATTTTTTGTACCACTGTCATTTTCTGACTGAGATGTTTCAATATTCATAAAATGTACCACATTATTAATTAACAACTATTAAATAATTATAAAACGCTTTATTCTATAAAAAAAATTAGTTACATAACATAAAAATTTTTACAAATAAAGGAAAAATTTTTACAAATCCCGAAAAATCCCGTAGTTCCGAAAATCCCGGGATCCCGAATTTCATACAAAATCCCGAATCTCGGGATTTTCAAATATCAATCCCGATTGGCATCCCTAGTATTAACTCAAAATTTTAAAATTTTCAGTGGAGGTGAAAAACTGTTTGTGGTTACATTTCAAGAGAATTTGAGAATCCTAATAAATTATAATAATCAAATTCCATTTGAAAATATATTTACATTGTTTTTCTTTTAAATTTTTGCAATTATTGCAAAAAAAAATTTTTTTTTTGAGCTAACACCATTTTTCTGATACTTTGTTGATATAAAAGTACCCACTACACTATCACGAAAATGGTCTCAAATATGGTTTTCGAGATGAACGAGTAATCGGAATACGTTGAAATTTTTACAGTACACTCTAATAAATTTTTGTTGAAATCCACTCTATTAAAAGGAGGTAACTTAATACCTACTATTAATTGGGCAAAAATAGGCATTGTGTTTAAAATTAAAATACATAGACACTTTGTGTTTAAAACAATAGACATAATGTGTGTAAACGTACGCTTTTAAATGTATCAAAAAGGTTAGCAACATTATTAACTAGTTTAAATTTAAGTTTTATGTGCCTAAAAAAGCTCTTTTAAATGCATGAACCTACATTTTAGTTGTTTAGAAACACTATTAATATATTCGTAAAAAAATTTAAAAAAACCGCATTTTAAAATATAAATGTTTTATTAATAAAAAGAAATATATAAAACAATCAAATCATAACAATTATCACTAAAATTATAAAGAACAACAACAACAAATAACATATATTAAAACTTCCAGAATCTAAGCGATTTTCTTTAGGGAAAGCCTTTAGAATATATTGGTTTTTCTGTTAAAAGCCCGATTCTATGTGTGTTTTCATATAGTAAACATTTGTCAAAATCTGAGAGAGGTTTTCTATATAAAATGTGTTTATAATCTTGGGGTATTTTTATAGAAGAAATACGACAGGATCAGAACTTAGGCAGTTTTTTCGAAAAACCCTCAGAATCTGAGAATCCATAATAAAACTTTCTCCGAGTTTGAGGATTTTTCTTTTAAAAGCAGTTCTCAAATTCGGAAGGTTTTTTATAAAAATCTGATGTTTTTCTATAGGACACATGCTTTGAAACTGAGGGTTTTATGAAAAAGTCCTCACAATAGCGGTTTTTCTGTAGATATAAAGTCTTTTATATCTGTAGGTTTTTTTCTACAAAAAAAAGTGAAAAAGCGCCCAGAATCTAAGGATTTTTCCATCGAAATAATTTTAGAGCTTTTCTGAAGATTTATGTATATGGGAAATATAAAGAATTTAGGGGTTTTGCTATAAAAAAGATCCCAGATTTCTATTTTCTTATAACAAAAAGGCCCCAGAATCTGAGCAATTTTTCACAGGAAAAAGTATTTAAAAATTTAGTGTTTTTCTAATTGTATTTGAGAGTTTTTCTGTAGACATAAAGTCTTCCGTATCCAAAGTTTTTTATAGAAAAATCTACAGAATCCTATTTTTTTTATAAAAAAATCTAATATAATGTAAGGGTTTTGCTTATTATTATTCTGACGGAAAAAGTACTAAGAATCTGACGATATTTTTATTGGAAAAATTTCTTAAAATTTAACGGTTTTTATGTAGTTAAGTCTACACAAATGTTCCGCGAATATGGGTTATTTTTTACGAAGTATACAAAGAATTTTATTTGGAGCGATTGTAATAAGTTAAGCAGTTTATTTGCGTATAATCATTGCCTAGAGGAATCTCTAGAACCACGCGACCATCTATAATATTAAAAATTTCTAGAGTGCAAATGTTACCCCGCATTATATGAAAAATATTTTTCACGTAATATTAATAGTGGTGGTCTTTCCATGTTGAAACTCATATTTTCGACTTTTCGTCACCGGGCTTCATACTTCCACTACTACATTTTGCATCTGTAATAAATATACTAAAATTCTTTTAGTTTAAATTCTTCCTCTAAATCTTAACCCATATACTTACATTTAATTCAAACCTCAGCAGTCAAAAATTTGATACAACTATATTTACTTAAATTAATTTGTTAATAAAACAAACAAAACGCGATTTAGTTCTTTAAATAAAAATAATGTTTTTAAGATTTTTTGTTTTCATTTATTTATATTTTGACAATTTTGCCATTACTCTATAAAATATTTATCATTACGCATTTAATGACTAACATAAAAATTTAGGCACAATGTGTGTAATTATAAAATTGTAATGTAATAAAATAATAAGCTTTCAAACATTTTTATCAACATGCAAAGTACTTTATTATGTGTTTATTTTTAAGCACACAAATGTTTAAGCTACATTTTAAGCATTTTATGTATCAATTTTGGGCATTATGTGTTATTTTCTACAAAAAATTACTACTCTTATAGCAGTGAGTTTACACGCCTTTTTTAGAGTGTAGAGAGATATTGATGTTGTTAGTTGATTTCTTGCAAAAAGTGAAAATTTAAAAATTTTGAGTTAGTACCCTCTTGTTGATCAAGTGCGATATGTATATAGCCGTAGTAATTGTAAAAATAGATTATCTAAGGTAGGCTATTATGGAGATAACATTGAAATATAATTCCTTCTGCGATAAACTTTCCGACACTAATATACGATTTGAAAAAAATAGAGAAACTTGTTTATGTATTTGTTTACTTTTATAAAATATATGAAAAATTATTATATCACACAGGGAAAATACCAGTTGGAAAATTGTTGCAATTAGAGATGGGCACGTGAGTGAATTTTCACTCACACTCACTCACGCTCACGAGAAAAAATTCACGCACAATCACTCACGACAAAAAAATTACTACTCACACTCACTCACGCTCACGTGAGTAAATTGGACTTTCAGTGACACTCACGCGTGATTACGCGTGATTCACGTGAATCACGCAAATTCACGAAACAAAATAATATTTAAAAATTAAGAAAAATTAAACTTAAAAAATTAAAATGTGCCCAGTATAGGGTTTGGGGTTCGGAAATTCCCGGGCGGTATTTCCCGAAAGAAGCTTGACGGGAATCCCCAGGAAAAAAAATTTTTCCAATCGGTTTCAAACCACACTAGTTCTGCAACTGGTTCCACTGCAACCGATTCCATGAAACTGGTTCCGGAACCATGTCTGACGTAGAATCAGTTCTAGAACTAGTTGCAGAACTGATTCTATTGCAACCGGTTTCACTTTGGTGCTATGGAAGTGGTTGCCTTTGGGACAATTTCAAACAAAAATCATCGGTATTAGAATTGAGAGTAGAACGGTCTGTAAAGAAAATATAAAATATAAGAAATATGCACTAAAAACTATTATTTTTGCAAAAATAATAATATGTTTTCAACTTTAGCATAAGTAGATTATCATCAATGATTAACCCATCAAGGGAAACGACACTGATGATGGTTTTGTAGCGAAAGCCGAAAATACGTATTCTGTTTTGCTGGCCTTATCGAATTCTTTCAAAATTTTTATTCTTTGTAATTTACTTTTGAAAATTTTATCATCTTTCGTTAGTTTGAAAAATAACTTAAACAGAAAGTGATATTAATTTATGATCTATAATCGAACTAAAAATATTCACCTAACAAATAAAAAGATCAAATATACATACCATTCAATCAAAAATAATGCACTTTAAAACTAAAAAATATATTATATATTTAAGTTAAGATTTTCCATAGGTCAATATGGTTTTTAAGAATGTTTATTTTGATTGAATAAAAATATGAAACCCGAGTAAAAATAGTTATATAGGAAATTATATAATTTAATATGGACTAATATGTTTATATATAGTCAAGTGTTATACTATATCTGTGCGGATATAATTATGTATAGCAAAAATTTATTATATAATGTCATATATAGATCAGTATAAATATATATATCCCCATATATATTAATATGTACCATATGTAGTTACATATGCTATGACAATTTTAATATAGCGTCAGATATAATTAAAAATGGCTTTATCTGAAAACACATAAATTTTTATATAACTGAATGTTAATTTTTTTTTCTGAGTTCTTTTAGATACCCGAGTAAAAAAAATAATATGATGTCATATGTAATGATATCTAATTTAATATAATTGGTGATATGCTATGATCCGAAAAATGGTGGATAAAATTATATCGGATAAGTTCTAAATATATTAAATCATATATAATCTTATCCGGATTTTGACCCGATATAATCATATCTAATTTGATGTAGAATAACATAATTATACAACGCATTATATTACAGGCTCAGAACAAAAACTATTAAAAACTACTAAAAAATAACACCCTTAAGTTAAGAATTCAAAATTTAAATAAAACTTTAATGTATAAATTCATAAATGCTTTATAAAATTATAGGAGGTTTATAAAACAAATTTTCCATACAAAATTTGTTTCATAAGCCTTTAACTTTACAAAGCATTTATGAATTTACACATAAGTATTTAGAAGAAGTTGTACATAATTGTAACCAAGCATTTTAAGCCTTCTAATATAAACTTGTATTCTACCCGTAAACTGTAATCCTGGTATGTTTATGAGTTTAATGTCAAATTCCATACATAAAAAATATGGCTAGTATTTATACAAGGTTTACAAGGAATTTAGGAGTTATAATGAGTACGCCTTTTATATTTTGAAATCGTACATACATAAATATAACTCAGAAAAACATAGAATTTTTTTTACATGCGCTATACTTAAACATATCTAAAACTTAGAAAAAAAAATTAACATTGAGCTATATAAGACTTTATATGTTTACCGATAAAGCCATTTTTAATTATATATGACGCTGTATTAAAATTGTCATAGCATATGTAACTAAATATGGTATATATTAATATATATGGCGACATATATATTTATACTGATCTATATATGACATTATATAAGAAATTTGTGGGAAACTCAAAGCTATACATAATTATATCCACAAAGATATAGTGTCACATTTGACTATATATAAACATATTAGTCCATATTAAATTATATAATTTCCTATATAACTATTTTTACTCGGGTATGTTTAAGTATAGCGCAATGTAAAAAAATTCCAAAGCGTTATATAATTATGTCTTTCTACATGAAATTAGATATAATTATATCGGGTCAAAATCCGGATAAGATTCTATATGATTCAATATATTTATATCTTATCCGGTATAATTTTATCCACCATTTTTCGGATCATAGTATATCTCCAATTATATTAAATAAGATATCATTACATATGGCATCATATTATTTTTTTTACTCGGAAAATTTCAATTTTTTATATTTTTTTACAATAAAAAATGCTCCTAAAAATTAAAAATATGCACAAATATGAAATAAAAAGCACAAAATATGCATTAAAAACGCACTAAATATGCATTTAAAGTCAAAGTATGCAAAAACATGAATTTTTTACTAAATATGCAATTACAAATCAATGCCATTTTGTTCTAAATTTGATGATTCGGATAAATATTTAGTCCATATTAGTTTTGGACTAACGAGAAAAAACATGCATTTGCATCAGAGAACGGTTTGAGTACATTCGTTTTTATTGTGCAGTCAAACCACTCATTGCTTTTGCCATGTATTCATGCAGCAACAATAACTAATGCTATTGCTATTATATATATACATTCACTGTTTTTGATGAGTGGTTTTTACGCATTATTTTTATAATGCCACTACATGTCAAGCAACGAAATGAAGAGCTGACGCATAAAAAAAATAAAATCAATCTCAACATTCATTTAGTATTCGCTGACCTGTTGCAGTATTTTGAAAAATGCAGTGCGAAGAAATTTCCATTTTTTTTATTTAAATATGAAATATGCATATATTTTCTCATTTTGTTAATGTTTAAGTGAGAAAAATAAACACCAAAAATATGCTAAAATATTTGACAGAAAAAAATTTTCAATTTTTATACAACCAAGATTAAGACCATTCGTAACAATCGGTTTGTATTCATACCAATTATTTTATATTCGTTGCTTTTGTGAGTGGTATGTAAGATTAACAGAAGACATGCAGTGCAATGCATTGCTTTCGTCATACTCACTTTGTTTCAGTTGTGTCTGTATTGCTTTACTGAAATGATGTGTATTGACAACAATATGCACATTTTTTGTGATTGCATTCAAAAGTATAAAATAACACACTCAAACCGTTCTCTAATTTGCATGATATTCCTTGCCCTAGTAACTACCAATATCACATATAAACCCGTATTCATATAAACCCGTAATCTACTCGTAAACGGAGTAAACCTGTATTTTTAATTTGGCAAATTATATTTTAGCTTGAAACTTAACAAGACCTAAATTAACTTGGCAAAAATTTTTTTGACTTGATAAGAGAACTATTTAAATGTCTTACAAAAAGTATTCAAAGTTCAACCTTAAAATTACGTTCTACATAAAATACGACTTAAATGCTTTCTACAATATATTAATTAAACAAATCAAATGTTACCAAAAAACTGATACTTTTCGATTTTCATTCCCTTTTCCCGGGAAACCCTAGTCGAGTATGAAATTTTGCCATTTATTTTGTATTAAAAATACCCAAAAATATAAAGTCTCCTAAAACAATTACTTGAAAATATGAATAAAAAGCCCAAAAAAACAGCGTGAGTCGTTAAAATTCGACTCACGCACACTCACTCACGCAAAAATTTTACTCACGCACACTCACTCACGTTCTCGTGAGTAAATTAAGGTTTTACTCACACTCACGCGTGATTCACGTGAATCACTCAAAATTCTGCTCATTTGCCCATCTCTAGTTGCAATACATATGATTTTTTCACTATATCATAATTTTGGTTAAAATTATACAATATCAACTACCCAGCAAAACTTTCTATTACCTGGTAATAAGGTTTGTAAGAAGAAATTAAGGTATGTAACCTCTTGCTTTGCTTTTCCAACAGCTATTATTTTCACAAGGGCATGTCATTGGAGGTATGTACTTTCCAAAAGAGGGCTAGGTAACAACATAAGAACATGTTACTTTAATGTTACATGTTAGGAGTTACGTAACCACTTACATAACCGATACTGAGCACAATACTACTTACATAACAGCTTAAAGTAAGGCAAAAAAAAATGTGTTACAAACAGGTCTGAAATAACATATTAAAATTATGCGTTCACTTACTGTATAACATTGGCGGACTTAGGCCGGTCTGGACTGGGCTAAGCCCACCCTAGACTGATTTTTGCCCAACCCAGAATTTTAAAAAAATCTACCTACAATTCTTTTATCTATAATTTTGATGGCAAAAAGTATCACAATATTACTTTTTTTTATATCAAATAAACCTGTGTTTTTGGTTTGGGAAAATCTCTACTATATTCCTAGGCAGCTAAGTTGTTGAAATCTAAGGGTCAGTTCTATAGTCAGAACTAAGATCGATTTTTGTTTTAAATATTATTTAAATAAGAAATTTGTTTGAAAAATTTTTACCTAAGAAATATTTAAGAAACAAATCATTCTTAGTTCTGATTATAAAATTGACCATAAGAGTTTTTCTTTAAGAAAAATTATTAGAATCGCAAAGTTGTTCAATAATAGAAATATAAATGAACATTTTATTAGAAGGCAAGGAATCATTTTTAATTTTTTTTTTTGTGTGAAAAAATTGTAAGCATAATGCCGAAAGTGTTTGTTGGGATTAAGAAGGTGAGAATGGGCAAATAAACAGCAGAAAATTAATGGGTCGCTTGCCCACCCCAGAAAAATGGTCTAGGTACGCCAATGCTGTATAAAAATATATACTTACTTCTTACAAAAAAAATTAAAATAAGACGTTATCGTGTTGGTTTTTTATAAATGCTAAAACGAAGCATATTTATATTTAATTAATATTTACTCAGATTAATATAAAGTTAACAAAAAACATAAAAGATATTTCAGTCAATATGTATAAAACATATAAATTATTTGTATCGAATATTTTAAATAGAAAATAACACTCATGTATCGCATTACAAATAACTCCTTATTTTGAGGTATTTGAATACACCATCGGTAATAAGTGGATATTTCTATTAAGTGATCACGTATCACATTAAAAGCAACTCCTTATTTTACGGTTTTAAAATATCCCATCTGTAATAAGTCGCTGCTATTATTTAGAACTCATGTTGTGTATTACAAGTAACTCTTTTCTTTGAGGTGTTTAAATATATCATTGGTAATAAGTTGCTATTACTACCCAGTAGTTATGCAGCACATTATACGTAAGACATTACATTTTAGTGATGAAGTAATGCAATGGTAAGTGGTATGGTATTACCAGGTAATGTTTTCTGTAATACCAAAATATTACCAAGGTATTGCTGGGTATATAAGTACATAATTTTTGTTCATGACAAGCAATTTTAAACTGTTACCGAATTTACATGTTTTTGCCTGAACAATTCGGGTTTTCCAACCAATAAGAAAAATTTAAATTTATTTATAGCAATTCGATAGTGGTAACTATTTAAAAAATCAAAAATATTACAACTTCCCCCTTGAATTAGCAATAACCATTACAGGAAAGTTGTAACAACCAAATTTAAAAAATGTATCTGCACTAATGTCTTGCTAAATATTTTCTACCACATGACGGTTATATAAACCAATTTATAAAAATAGTTTTGATAGATTTTCAGTTACGATATCAAATACAAAAAATAAAAGTTTTATTTTCATTTTGGTCACACTCTAAAAAATGCTTGTAAATTCGCTATTATAATATATGTAAAATTTCATGTAAAATTACAGAAAATGCGCAAATTTGCGCACAATATGTCTAAACAATTTATTTACAGATATTTTTAAGCAAAAGTACATACAAAATTGTGCATTGTACACCCAGAAAACAGATTCGCTGTGATAACCGAATTTGTTGCCAATCGAATTGTGACGGTTACAGCAAATATTATGAAATTTAACGCTGTATTCAATTGGCATTATTGAATAATTCGGCTACGAAATTATATACTTTCAGTTGTGAATACTTACTTCAACTAAAAATAGTTCGGTACTTGGAACTGAATTTTAAAATATCCTACACCATTTCAAATTAAAATATTAAATTTATTTTATAAGTTTTTTTATTTCTTTGTAAACAAAAATTACAATTTCAATAAAATACATATTAAAATTTTCTAAAAGCAAGAAAATAGAAAGTTTTCAAGGAAAATATACTTTAAAACCTGTAGTATGTTCTGGATCCTAAGGGTTTTTCCATTGAAATGTGGTCTGGAGTAATGGTGGTTTAGACATATTTATCAATTTTTATACCATAAAAACTCGGAATGCAACCATTTATCGATTAAAAGGAGCAAAAAAGAAAAAAGAATTTCCGGTAAATTAATAAAAAAGGCTTTTTGTTTAGGAAAAGTTATCATTGTTTGTAAAAAAACTTAAAATACTATCACGGTTCTGTTGAAAATCCCAACAGGTTATTTACTGCTACAGAAATGGTCCCTAAAAGTTTCGGCTCTTCAAAAAACTTATCCGGGGCAAAATTTGTGGCATATGCGATAAGCAAGGGTCAATTTTTCCTTCTACTATAAAGCCATACAATAGCCAATATACTGGTCCCGTGGCAAATCATAAAGATAATATAGTGTGTATTGCTTTAAATTCTACGGACTTTCTTCCAGTCGTACAATTTTCATTAATAAAAGTTTTATCTAAACAAAAAAAAAATGGGTCTGAAGGTATTTTTTATTTTCAAAATAAAAAAAAATTACCTATATGTACTATAAGCATTCCTATATGCATATTCAAAAGTTGTTAGTTATTATTTCCAGCAACAGGATATTTTTCTAACTGGATAATCATCTGAAAATTTGGTAAAACAAGGCTGAAAAATAATTTGTTAAAGTCATGAAGTCTCTACTTTGTTAAAGTTATGAAAATCTCTACTTACCGTTAACATTTTTGTTGTTAATATGTTAAGTAGATGATTATTTTCGTGTTTATTTTTTTTTTAAACAAAATTGAATTTTTATTGAATAGAAATTGTTTTTTGTATTTTTATAATAATATTGACAACAAGTAATACTTATTCATTCATAAAAACAATTTGATTGCTACCACAAACAAAGAATAGGTGTTGTGATTATTTTATAATATAATAAACAGTTGTATCTACCGAAAGGTTTATTAACCGTATTTTTTATTTAAAATTAATTGGGACACCCAAAAAATTGTTACAAAAAAATTCCAGGCCTTTTAAGAATATTTTAATTTTCATAATAACCGAATTTCCTTTCTAATTACATAAATAATACACATTCAATTGAAATAGTTATTAAATAACTAAAATACAGAATATGCAACCGATGGCTAACTGATCTTTTTTCTGTGTGTACATTGTGCCTAAATTATCTATTTAGGCATAAAATGCGTAATACTACAGGATTTAAACGGTAACAGTAAATTTGTCAAAAGAAGCATAACACAATAAATTGAGATATTTTTGGAACAAACTACCATTTTATTTATTTAAATTAATAATAATAAAAACTTCAGGGTTCCGGCCAGTATATTGGTGTACAAGAAAGGGTAAGAAAACTAATTTAAGTTAAACGTGAAGAAGCGATATCAAAACATTTATTTCTTGTAGATATTAAAAGAAGATATAAAAATTCGTTAACTGTCGAATAATGGTACCAAAGGGATATTTGAGAAGGTTTCGCATATGTTGCACATAAGTTATGTGTTTCAAATGTGTTTTCACTTTTGGACAAACATCAAGTTTTTATCTACCTTCCACTACTTTATAATATTCCCAATAATTTGAACAAGGAGTTATCTTCCCTAATGGATCTCAAATTACTAGACGAAAGCATATTTCAAAGTCTATCTGCAAAAAGTTGTCTTAGGTTAAGACATTAGGATCCTGATAGAAGAGATAAAAGTAAGAGCAGTTAAAAACGGGTTCGAAAATTTCAATCGGGCATGCTGTCAATATGAAACCTACACCATAGAACGACTTGGGCCATATTTCACTCTAGAAAGAGAATTTCGGTTAAAACAAATATCAGCACAAAATTATAATGGTTCCGTGCAAGAAATAGTTTAAAATCGCTTTGGTTTGCAATTACCATCTTGGTTTAACGCTGACTAGGTCAAAATATGGGCCGCTTCTAAAAAATTTTATTTAATTTCGGCATTGGGGCACTACAAGCTGTTTCCTTCTTTCACAGAGTGGTGTAGGGTATAAATGTCACCTTCTAATATTGAGCCAATTTTTGGTAAAATATTGATAAAAAATTTGGTGAAGCTACTTCTGTCCACTCTAAAAAAAAATTACTTATAGCGAATACGGATGATTACAAAAACCACGACCTTTTAAAAAATATAAAAATTATTGCCACATTTACAAGAACCTACAACTTTATTCACCTTTGGTTTAAAAAGTCGGAAAATAATTAGAATTTATTATATAAACCGGTAAATATCTGCTCTCTTTTAAAGACACAAAATTTAAAAATAAATATTTGTTAAAAAATTGGGTGGAGGTTAAAAGAAATTCGCCAAAAACTTATAGGAAATGTTTATTTGATTTTATATGAGGCGAAAACTAACTTTTCGTATGCACGTTAATTTGATAAATATCCACGTGGAACACTGAACCCCAGTGTAGAAAATCATTACCAGATATGTGGTTATGTAACTACATACTTGGTAATGGTAACTAGTTACTTTTGTTATTACATTTCTTATTACCTTTAAATGAAGATGTCGCGAAAAATAATGATTATGGTTACACACCAGTATACGAAAAATCAAAAAATATATCGTTACCTATGTGCTTACCAGTACTGACAAAAATAATGAGTCTAAAAATAGATTTTCAAAAAATCACAAAATATGTGGTTACATATTATCATTACCAGTGTTTAAAAATAATGAGTATAAAAATAGATTTCAAAAAATTTAAAAAAAAATCTATAAAATTATTTTCTATTTGAAATAATGATAAAGATAAGTCATTATCAGTAACTCATTATTATATGTTTTAAAATAATGAAGAAGGTAAGTGGGTGTCATTACTGGTAGTCCAAAAAATAATATGTCATTACCGTTTCTAGACTGGGACGTGGATAATTATCAATATTGAAAACTCAACGTTTACACATCTAACATAACTTTTTCGCGTTACGTACTAAAAAGTTTTGCTGGCATACTTTCGATTATACCGCAACTAACATGTCGTCGGCCTGTCTGCAAAATATTATATGTGTATTTCTACTAGTTTTCAGGAGAGCAAAAAAACTGATTTATATAGTCCTTAAAGGAAATTTTTTTAAACTAGTCTGCATTAATAATTCCTTACTTCATTTGATAACATCTTACAGAAAAAAAATTCAATCGTGATCTTCATTAAGGAGCTATTCACGATTATTTAAAAAATCTACACATGTGACATTTTGCAGCAACCTTTTTTAAAATATTTTTTTCTAATTTAGTATATTTTATACACATAGGACATTTTTCCCATTGAAATATTACATGGTATATTAGCAAATCTGCAGGAAAAACTTGACACCAATAGATAATCTACAATAACTACGAGCTGTTATAAATATATATAAGGGGCATTTTTTGGCTTTTTGACTTCCGATTGCAATTAAATTTTGCATTTAGAAGCCCTATAAAGCCACTTAAAGATTAGCGTATTTAGTTTTTCAAGTTTCGACTAATCCAATATTGAATATTTATCGGATCCATCACCATTTAAATTGCACTGAAATGATAACCTCCAATACTTTTTTACTGCCGAAAAAATTTTAATAAAATACTATACAAATGAAAACAAAATAACGTTTAATTCATGAAAATTAATAACAGTAATACTATATTGTAAATCAAGTTAAAAATAAATAAATTTTAGTGATAAAGATTGTCATAAAAATATTGGTAATCTCTGTGCACATATTTATTCAAAGACTGGAGGCTGTTGTATTTACATGCATCAATTTTTAGTGGGGATTCATATAAGATTTTTGGTTCACTAATCTTTACAACCTTACCTCGTTTTTGATTAATTAACTCCCAACTATCAGTGTGCTGCAGCTTGTAGAATACTTCGTTGTCTTTAAAAAGAAATGCATGTATATTATTCACAGTTGCATCACCAGATCGTTTACCTGACCTGATTGAGGAAAAGTTTCCAGGGACACCTTCGTAATCCTTAAAGAATGAATACTCCAAGTAGTTAACAATATACGGTTGGGATGGTCTTGCCAGAAGTTTGCATGGCCATTGTAATGACTGCAACTTCTGAAGACATACTATCAATAACAAAGTTCTTGGCAGCTCTCGCATCTTCTTTTTTAGCTTTGTGCAATTCATAGTCCATTTCAACTACGTTACCCTCACCGTACCTACACAAAAATTGCACTGATCTTTGCGTGGTATAAAAATTTAAATTTTTTATTTTTTTCTGATTTCGTTGAATTTCTTCATCTTCACCGAATCTCTGTTGTTTTCTACACACCATTCAGTATACACCCTACGGGGAATGAGGGGTCAATTGCCCTGAAAGTACCTATCCTGTGAGTGGTTAAATCAAGACTTGTCACAGGATTGGTATAATTTACCATTGCTGTGGGTTAAGCAGTGACAATTATACTTAAAGGACTAGTCCCATGACTGGTGAAATGGTGACACACCACTTAATCGTCCTCAAAGTACCTATCCCGTGACTGGTAAAACGAGGACATACCACTAAATTGCCCTCAAAGTACATATCCCGTAAGTGGTTAAAGCAGGACTTGAAGCAGGACTGGTATAATTTACTATTGCTGTGGGTTAAGCAGTGTCAATTATACTTAAAGGACTGGTCTCGTGACTGGTGAAATGATGACATACCACTGAATTGTCCTCAAAGCACCTATCCCGTAAGTGGTTAAAGATGGTCTTGTCGCAGGATTGGTATAATTTCTTATTTCTACGGGTTAAGCTCTGTCAATTATACTTAAAGCACTGGCCCCAAGACTGGTGCAAAGAGGACATATCACTTAACTGGATAAGTGTGTTATAAAAAAACCCACAAGTAAGACTTTATTTTTTTTTTTTAAAGAGAAGCAACACTCAAGAAATTCTTCCTATTAATTAACGTGTTGCTTCCTTTGGAAAGGGGATAGAGAAGAAGTGAAAGATGGTGAAAGATGAAGGGCTTCAAATATGGCAACACTGTAATTGAGCGAGATGTTGAATTTTAGAACAGTTGTTGCGCTCCATCTGATGGTGATTTGGCGAACTTTGTTGAAGCTTTTTAGTTCATAGCCCTGTCATACTATTTTACTTCGGTGGGGTTAAGTGCTATGGGAACACCGAAGGAGGACGCTGCGATATGTATGAGGGATAGAAAAACGCATACATATTTATATTTTTCATAAATTGATGTTGCCTTGGTTGGGGATCGGATCCGCAACCTCACGTCCATAATTGGTTGGTTTCCCAGTACACTGATAGAATTATCCTTCATGATGAACAATTTCATAGAATTTTTTTCGTAAGTTCAATGAAGAATTTCGTTAAATAAAATGATCAAACAATCGTAATTTGTGAAAAATTATGTTTTTTTTTGATAATTCTAGTTCTAGTTCTAAGCACTTGGAGTTTTCTTTAAATTTTAGCATCAAGAACCCTGAGCTAATTGCTAACAACTTCAGCTCCAAGCTTTTGGAGAATTTTACAGGAATTTTAGAATCGGTAAAAGGTTCGACGCATACATATATCTTATATCTTAGAAGAACATCTTAAAAAAGGAATATGTATTTCATATTTTATTTCTGTGAAAAAACATACCAAAATTCTTCAAAAAAAAACAAATTTTTATATTTTAATTTGTTGACAAATGAAAATATTTGTGCTTTTTATTACATAACAATTTTGTCAAGATTTTGCTGTGACAATTTTACTTATAATACCAAAACCATAACAATTTCCATTCACCTCAGTTTTGTCACTGTTTTTGTCAGTTTTGTAATAGGACTGGTTCTGTATCAGTTCCTTTTAGGTTAGTTGGGTGACATATCACAAAATATACAAAGTGTGACTCATTCTTCCTTTTGGGTTAGTTCGGTGACATGTCTCTTTAAGTCAATTAGGCGACATGTCCTTTGGGGCTAGACCTGCGACATGTCGAAAGGTGTCTAATCTGTGGCAATACGTCATTTCCAATGACAACGCCATGTTTAAGTGATAGGTCCCTTTCAAAGAAAAAGACCGATAAACGACCTGTCTCTGCCCCTTTGGGACCTATCCTGCGTGTCATCTGGGACCGGTCCGTTTCCCCGTAGGGCAGTAAAACTCGCTTAATAGGAATTCGGTTAAGACGAATTCTCGGTTAATGCGAACCAACGTTTTGCAATCATTTTTCATACACACAGGAAAAAAAATTGCCAACCGAATTGCTAAGCCTATTTTGGTTGCTACAACCAATAAATTCGGTTGGTGAAACCATATTGGAATGTAATTCGTAAATATTTTGGTTATTGCAACTAAAATTCAGTTGTATAAACCAAATTTTGTTGTGAAAACCAATTTTAAGTTGTACCAACTTATTTTAGTAGATGCAACCGAATTTCAGTTGGAAAATTGCATATTTTTTCTCTGTGTGTATAAAAAACATATGTTAATACTAACTCGCTTAAGACGAACCCTCAGTTTAACCGAACTGTTTGTAACAGTCCCACATACTAAATTTCATATTATTCTCCATGTTTAATACGAACTCTTAAAAAACTGGGAATATTGTGTACACTCACAATATTTTATCCTTAAAAACAACCTAAAATACATATTAAATTAATTGAAAACACAATTAAAAAAAGGACTACCGATATTTCATTACGTTCAAACCATTTTGCTATTTATTTTCAAACACTGTTTAAACAATCCATAAAAGAAATAAAAATAATTGAAAACTATTAAAACAATGATCAATTTTTAACTGACAAAACGTAAAAAAAAAGGATTTTGTGATTTGTTTTTTCATATTTTAATTTTTTTTTTTTTTTTGTTTGAATTTTCAAAACACTACACCATTCACAACACACACGTTCATATTTTTCCCAATAAACATTTGGGAGAAATATCACCCTAAACATATTACGGCAATATCTTCTATTTTTCCTGCAGAAGAGAATCAAGTAGTTTTTTTTCTAAATATCTTCTATTTATCACCTAGAAGATATATCGGCCGACATTGAAAGAAAAATGTCAAATGTAGAGTTAGAAAATATATTTTTTCAAAATTACATACAAACGCTACTAAAACCATTTTTCCAAGGAAATGCATTGGAATAGAAGTCTAAAAACAAGACTTGCATAAATGTATCCAACTAATTTGCAAATTTAAGTGTAAGTAGAAATGCATTAAAGGTTCAAAAAGCATTGCAAATTATAACACAAATTTCTTTCTTTTTCAAAAAATAACATATTAGATGGTTGTTGAATGAAATCCACACCCCGCGGACGGAATTTTAGATACTGGATTTTATACGTAATGCAATTTAAGGTACAATAATGCGTTTTATGTTTATAAGTTTTAAATAAAAAGATAGAAAAAATATGTATTAAAAAGTTTTTTTTTAATCCTGTGAGGGGTATTGTGGCGATATCTTCTTTAAAACTTCCTGATGATAAATCAGCGATATTTGGTGACATTTTTTATCTTCTAAATGATAAACTAGCGATATCGCCTATTTATCTTCCAGGAGAATTGCTTTCGTATTGCTGTGAAGTATTGCATTCGGGACACGTTTTCTACCAAATGGGGTATCTTCCGCAATACGAAGGCGATTGTTGCCGCAATAAAATTTTTTTTTGAGGCAATACGATTGGAGAATCGTATTCGTATTGCCATGCTTGCTGGGTTATTGGCTATGTCTGTGTGTATGAGTAAAGAATTTCTTGTAATTTAAATTGAAATAATTTTGTATATAAACAAACTATTTTAGCAAAAAAGAAAACCGAAAATATTTGAATTTTTTGTTTTAAAACAGAAAACAACGAAATTATTAAAATTATTTTTTCTAAAAATAGAAATCTAAAAATAGAATATTTGACTGAAAATAACAACTCCTACAGACGATACATATTTTTTCTAGTTTGTTTTTTATTGATTGATAAATAAAGTTAAACAATATGTTTCAATTTATTTTAATTGATTCTTCAATTGAAAACAAACTTTAACTATTACTTTTTAAATAAACCTCAATCGGTTATGGAAAATATATAGTGAGTGTATAAATATTTTTCAATTTGACAAATTTAAAATTTTTCAAACAGCTATTTTCCTTAAAACGATTTATAAAAGCAAATGCAATGAAAGGATTATACAATTATTTATTAAAATAATTCCAGTTCCATGGAATCGGTTGCAGTGGAACCAGTTGCAGAATTTCTGTGGTTGGCTACCGATTGTAAAAAATTTTTCTGGGCAGTCTACAGCCCAAGAAAATTTTCTGTTCCAAAGAATCGGTTGTAGCTAAGCTACTTTTCATTCACAACCCCTTCTAAGTAGTGTCGATTCTAACACCGATTATTTTTGTTTGAAATTGTCCCAAAAGCAACCACTTCTATGGCTCCAAAGTGGAACCGATTGCCCTAGAATCAGTTCTGGAACTAGTTCTAGTTCTAGATAGATTCTAGGTCAGTCACACCTTCCATATGGGATCCCAGGAACTGGTTCTGGAACCAGTTCCATGAAATCGGTTGCAGTGTAACCAGTTGTAGAATAGGTGTGGTTGGCTACGGATTGTAAAAAATTTTCCTGGGAGGTTTTCGAGATATTAACATAAAAAAATATGGACGCATTTTCAAATCTACACACAGAAAACAGATTCGTAGTTCCAACCGAAGTTTTCGCCAACCGAATTTTTGTAGTTCCAGGTACAATCACTTTTATTTATTTTTAATACCATTGTAACTATCGAAATTTATTTACAATTTTTGAATTTTTGATGTGTTAATAGATTACTTTAATGTTTGTGGATTATAAATTCTATAAATAGCAAAACACGTTCCACAAAATTTATTTAAAAATTAAAATTTTTTTTTGTCGCTAACTGGGATCGAACCCCCGACCCTCCGCTTGTCAGCACATTGCTTTCCCTCTAAGCTAAGCTCCATTTAAATTTTTTTTGTCAAATTTCAAATTTGACTATAATAAAATTATATCAACAATAGAAAATCAGTTGTGTCTTTTAATTTGAATAAAAAAAAATAAAAAAAAATTTATATCGCAAACTGGGATTGAACCGGCGACCTTCCGTTTGTCAGCCCATTGCTTTTCCTCTAGGCTAAATTCGACATAAATTTTTTTTGTCAAATTTCAAATTTGAATTTCTTCAGGTTGAAAATTTGAATATTTTGTTTTTGAATAAAATTATATTCAGAAAATCAATTGTGTCTTTTAATTTAAATCAATAAAAAAATTATTTAAAAAAAAAGTAATGCCTTGGTTGAGGTTTGAACCCAAATCTCTAAGGCTGTGTCTCTACCTCCTGCGCCCATTGGCGGACCTAATTTGATTTTTGCCCACCCCAGAATTTAAAAAAAATCTACCTACAATTCTTTTATCTATAATTTTGATGGCAAAAAGTATCACAATTTTACTTTTTTTTATATCAAATAAACCTGTGTGTTTTGGTTTGGGAAAACCTCTACTAGATTCCTAGGCAGCTAAGTTGTCGAAATCTAAGGGTCAGTTCTACAGTCAGAACGAAGATCGATTTTTATTTTAAATATTTCTTAAATAAGAAATTTGTTTGAAAAATTTTTACCTAAGAAATATTTAAGAAAAAAATCGATCTTAGTTCCGATTATAAAATTGACCATAAGAGTTTTTCTTTAAGAAAAATTATTAGAATCGCAAAGTTGTTTAATAATAGAAATATAAAGCATAATCTTTTTTGGTGAGTTAAATATCTTAGATTTCATAGTTTTCTAAATGAATAATTAGTTGATATCTAACTAGGAAATTTCTTCAAACTAAACATTACTATGTTATTTTAATGAAATTTCAATATTTTGTAGAAAAAAAATTGTAAGATGAACATCTCACTGTTTTTGACCACCTCGGTAATTTAAATGATCAGAATATGGGGTTAGAAAGGATTCGTCCGAGGTAGAATTAGACAGGTTGATCTTAGATTTCTTTTCTCTATCATAATAATCTGAAAATATAGCTTAGAACACATTCATTGTACGAGGTTTTCTTTAGAAAAATAGATGCACTTGTCAGAGTTTTGTATAAAAATATGGCGATTTTGATAGGAAATGTATGAACATTTTATTATAAGGCAAGGAATCATTTTTAAGTTTTTTTTTTGTGTGAAAAAATTGTAAGCATAATGCCGAAAGTGTTTGTTGGGATTAAGAGTGTGAGAATGGGTAAATAAACAGCAGAAAATTAATGGGTCGCTTGCCCACCCCAGAAAAATGTTCTAGGTACGCCAATGCCTGCGCCACAGATACTTATGTTAAGTTGTTGTCTAACTTATAATTTAAACACGCATATGTATGAAACGAAAAAATATGATAGATTCCAAAATTTTATTATGATAAATAAAATTGCTGTTCCTTGTCGCAATATATTATTACAATTACCAAAATAATGGAAATTAATGGTTAAAGCTACTAAAGTTAAAAAAAAAATTTTAAATTGATTAGAAAAACTAATACTTTAGATAGAGTGATCGATTTTATTGAAACACAACTGATACTAAATTGTTGCTGCCGGTATTTTATTCAAATGACTAAATCTTCGATAAATTGGTGGTTGTTGGTATTGAAGGTAATGTGGAAGTTAGTAATTTTTCAATATTGGTTAGAAAAGCCAATATTTTGGATAATGTGACAGTGTTTTGGTTAATCATATATATTTGTTGTTCACAAATAAATATAACTTTCCTGATGATGAATTTTAAATAACTGCAATTAAAATTATTGAATGATGAAAATATTTCGTTGGTTCCGATAAAATTCCAACCAATTTATTTTCTGTGTGTAAGACCTCAAACTAACTTCTTTTATCAATTTGGATACATAAAAGTTCAGTTTTGTAATCAAAAGAAAAAAAATATTATGTACATCTTTTTTTTAAATTTTACGAAATTTCGTCTTTTAAGACTTCTCGCCGTTAATTAGTGTATTTTACACAAAACTTATTTCAGCAAGAATGTAGTTCATTTAGTTCTTTATCGAGTTTATATAATTTAATTTTAATAAAACTCGTAATTCAGTAAATAAAAGTATAAAAGTGAAGAACGCTTTTGGCGGCCATGTGCATTAGAGGGCTTATATCGACGTGTCGCAGCTTGTCCTTATCTTGATAATCTTTAAGTAGATGAACTACTACAGAAAACTCTTATAAATAACATCTTATTAATAAAAAAAAGAACTACTACCTGAAAATGAACACATATGACTTTTTGCAGGAATTTTTTATATATGATTTACACATAGGACATTTCGCTATATCCCGAACCAATTGAGATATAAAAAAACGGCTTGGTAGGAATATGTATGAACAATAGTGGATTACAGTGGGCCAATAAATAAAAAATCCGAAAATTACACATGTGACATTTTGCAGGCCGGTCGACGATGTACTATTTCCTGTTATTTTAGCAGAATTTTTACCTATTTGTACGGACTTTTTTAGAGAAAATAACAGAAAAATTAGTTCAATTTAATCAGAACGCGCTTAACAGACCTTTGTACTAACTTTTTTTATTAGTGTATTAAAAATGTTAAGGGTCATATGCATAATCACTTTTTAAATCCATAAATGGCTTGTAAAACAATTTTTTTCAACAAAATTATTTTTATAAACGCGTTATATGGTTTTCAAATTATTATGCCTAAGCATTTAACTCTTTATATTTTTTATACTTTAGTCTCTTCCACGTATATTTGCTATAATAAGAGCTATTATTTTATTTAATTAACTTACATAAGTTCTTTTTTTTTAATTTTAAAAAGTTTAAATTTGCAATTTCTAACAAAACATCCTTTAAAAATATATTTGTTTTTTAATCCTTCAAATGGAATCATTTGGGTTGATTAATATAAAGCACCAAGAATGTATATATTATGGTTTGGGGTTCGGGAATTCCCGGGAAATCCCGGGAAAAGTTTGCCGGGAATTCCCGGGAAAATAATATATTTTTCCCGGGAAAACGGGAAATTTTAAAAATATTAAATTTTTTGAATTGTTTTTGTTTCGAATAGGATTTTTTAATTTTAGTCATAAAAAGCATTTTAAATACCAAAACAAAAATGTCATTCTTAAAATCTTTTAAAAGGGAATACATTTATTTGACACACAAATAAAATCTTTGCCAAGTAATTAGGAACATTTCAACTAATAAAGATTTTTCGCATAACTTATTAAAAATTTAAGTAGTAAAACCTAAAAACTTGTTAAAATGTTTAAAAGAAATATGAAAAAAAGCTTTATTTCTTACAAATAATCGCCCTTACTATCTAAATTTTTCAAATGTATAATTTAGGTAAAGTCGACTTTAGTTAAAATATTGGGTGGCAGTATACCTTGACTTGGTTTATTTTTCAACCAATCAAAATATTTGAAAATATAAATATTTTTGTAAGGTTTTCATACACAAAATGAAAAAAACCGTTTGATTAAAAATAAAGTCGACTTTAAATTTAAAATACTCTTTTATATTAAGGGCCAATAATTTTATAAGTAACGTTTTCATTAATAAATGTGAAAAGAAAAGACTGGTTAACGGTGGTATCTAAATTTGGTTATCCGACATCTAAATTTAGTGCACAAAAAAAAAAAAAAATTTCAACCAATCAAAATATTTGAAAATATAAATATTTTTGTAAGGTTTTCATACACAAAATGAACAAAACCGTTTGATTAAAAATAAAGTCGACTTTAAATTTAAAATACTCTTTTATATTAAGGGCCAATAATTTTATAAGTAACGTTTTCATTAATAAATGTGAAAAGAAAAGACTGGTTAACGGTGGTATCTAAATTTGGTTATCCGACATCTAAATTTGGTGCACAAAAAAAAAAAAATTGATGGTCATGCAACTTCTCTTGAAGAAAACAATAACAAGAATAACGTTTCAGCTAAAATTAGCAAAGTACCCGAAGAAAAAAGTGTAAGCATTAAAGGTTTTAATGTAGGGCAAACATTTCCTGAAAGCCGCAGTCAATCCGCACCATAACTAGATCTTCGTTTATTCGAGAAAGTTTTTATAATAAAAACCTGGCATTGCAAAAAAATGAAACCGATGTAAAGAACATTATATTAAATTACTACAATTATTCAATAAAAATGAGTCCCGAATCCCGGGATTCTTAAGCTCGAATCCCGGGATTTTTACAATTGCAAAAACTTGTGGTAATTTTTCCAAAATTGTAACCCTGCTGGTATTTTTAAACCATTTTTGTTAAATATAATTTTATATAAATATATTTTGTGCTGTATTTCTTATTATATTTTGGAAATCATCGATTAAAATTCAGAATAAAAAGTGGTATTTCAGAATTTTTCATTTGAATTTCTGTGTTTATGCATATGACCCTATATTTTTTTTACATAAATTTGAAGTTTATACACATTTTTTTAAATAAAAAAATTTCCAAAATGGCAAAAAACACGAAATCCCGAAAAAATTCGGGATCCCGAAAAATCCCGATCCGTCCCGGGATCCCGTTTTTTAAATTTTAAAATCCCGAATCCCGGGATTTTAAAAAAACAATCCCGATTGGCATCCCTAATTTGTACTGAAATGGTTTTTTTTTAACAAAAATTACTTATATAGGTGGTTTTCATTAATAATTTTTTTCAAAAATATTTCCCGGGATTCAAATTTTTTCATTCCCGTTTCCCGGGAAATAAAAAAGTCCGGGAAATCCCAAACCCTAGTATATATACATACTTTACGTGTGGTTGCAAGCATTTTATCTGTATCTTTACATATTTTTGAATAATATTTTAAGCACAAACTCTGTAATTTTAATTAATTATTTTTAATTAATGTACACACAATGTATGTAAATATTTGATTTTAGGCACAAAAATGTATTTTTACTGAAATTATAGTAGGAGAAAAAATACCTACTATAAATGGGGTAAAGTTACATGAATTTTTATTAGAGTGCATCATAACCGATAAAAAAATATAGTAGCTTAAAATATCAAAATAGAAACACAAAACGAAATACCAAAAACAAATTCTAATTAAAATTCATAACAAATCAAGTTTTTCGCAATTACATGATCATTAGAACAAATAATATGTATTTGCAAATAAAACTGGCGGTGCATCATATTAATAAAAGGTAATCTTAGCTAATAACTTATGTTTTAAATAATTATTATATTTTTTTAACAATTGGTATCTTTTATGAAGTTGACTACTGAAAGAACAATTTCCTAATATAATGTTAAATAAATATTTGACTTGGCAACGGTATACAAATAGTACAAGGTAATCTTGGAAGAACTGAACAAATTCAAAGCCAGTTTTGGGAGAGCAGATAATCAGCTTTTCTATATAAAAATAAGTTTTTTAATTAAAAATTCCAGAAGCTATATTGCAAAATAAAATCCTTTATTCTCCTTTTATCAAAGAACTTTGCCGTTAATTTTATAATATTTATATATTTCTTTTTAATTATACCAAATAATAAAAATATACAAAAAATATATTGGAAACAGTGTAATATTTAATTCGATAGGAATTTTTAAGGAATTCGGTTGGATCTACTGAATATTAAATTCGATTTGGTTAACCAAAATAATTCGGTTGCAACGACTTTCTTATTTTTCTAATACAGTAGGTATAACTGAAAATGCCTATAGCTACGACTAAATAATGTAATAGTACATGCAACTACTAAAATTCGGTTGGCAACAAATTAGGTTATCACAACGAATCTATTTTTCTATATCTTAATTTATAAAAAAATGAATCAAGATTGACTAAAGTGTTATTGATGACAATAGTTATTGATGACAAAATTGTGGTCTGAGAAGGCGAAACAGGGAGAAATTGTAAAAGCAAACTCTGCTAATGAAATAAAGGATTCTTTTAAATCTGGATTCTGTAAATCTGTGCAAAAGAAACAAAAGAAATTGTTTATGTCGTACCAACTACATATCCTAAGCATTTAAAGCGTATGGCTCAAAGTTAGGGTTTTTCTTTTCCCGGACTTTTTCATTTCCCGGGACAGCGGGATTATTTTAAGAATTTCCCGGGATCCCGGGAATTCCCGCTCGTTAGAAAATATATAAATTCGACATATTTTGTACTTGAAAAACTCGATTTCTATTAAAACACCGTCCGAAAAAGTTCATGTTTTGGTTGTAGCCATGAGAATATGTATTCTGAAAAACGGATTAAATATAAAATATCCTTGTCTTCCACTTTTTCTAGATCAATTCATTTAACAATTTAAACCGTGAATTAATATTTAAGTAATATATTTATATGGAAGGCCGTCTTAATTTTAAAAAACTCTTAGAAATATATTAACTAAATAATAATTTCGCTGTTTAAACGGGTATATATGATATGATATAGAAAAAGTGAGTCACGAGTATTTTAATTTCATCCCTTTTTTAGAATATATTGGAATTGTTAATGGGTGCAAACTTGTATCGGACCAGTTTTATAGTCAGAACTAAGATAGATTTTTTGCTTAAATATTCCTTAAATATGAAATCCAAAAATTTCTATTTCTAGATATTTTGCTTCTTTCTATGAAGATTTTCAGAAGTATCGGTCTAGAATTATTTTTATAAAAAAGTTTAAAAGTGAGTATTTTTCACACCAATTTTTAGGCAAATACGCCTAAATTGTATTATAAAATTAAACACTAAAATATTATTATATATTTTCTTAACTTTAATTGATTTTCTTGAATAGAAATTTTTTATTCCACAACTTCTTAAAAAGAATTTATTTAATTTTCATATTTAGTTGTATTTTATATTTACATATAAAAAAAATCCAAAATAATTTGAAAAAAGCATCTTATTATTTTAAAAATAAACAATATTTAATAAATACAAATGAAATAAAGGAATAGCAATTGAACTTCAAATGAAATTATTTGAAGTAAAAGAAACTAAAAATACGTATGTCAATTGAAAATACGAAAATATTAATAATTTTTTTTAATTTTAATGCCTAGTTTTTTGGAGGTATTTGGAACACTATAAGATTTTGGGTACGATTTTACTTTAGTACACATGCAAAACATATAGGCAAGGCAAATCTTTCCGAAAATATTGTAGTGTAAACCAGCCTATATAAATATTGCTTTATTTGAGCCAAGATAATTTTAAAGAAAATTTTTCCGAAGTACAATACAAGTATATTTGTTGGTAAACTTGGTAATGGTTGATAAAATTTTTTTCTCTTTAACTATACCAAATGCAACTGACATCCAAAAACAATTTGGCCTAATTCATTTTATTAAATTTTAAATCGTATTTTTTAATTTTAAATATTTTTTATTTAAATTCATTTCAAAAAATTAATGCTTTAAATTTAAATAAAGCTTTCAAAATTACAATAATACTAGCTAAAACTTCTGTGTTAATTGCTATGAGGGACTCATGCACATTAATGAGACTGTCGATATTTCAGCGAGTTTGAATTACCCGTCACTGTTACAGGGAGTTGTAACTTAGAAATATCAGAATGTTAATACTAATGTATGAACACCCTTTTTTATTTATGGATTAATATCCAGAAGGAGGGAACAACTTCAAGAGCAGGATGGGATACCTGGATGGTTTGAGTTCGGTCGGAATTCAGTGTAGACTCCCAATAAATAACCCAAAGCAACACGAACATAAACTTATTTCACTTCAACTTACATATTTATTTAAATCCAATTATATAAAGGTTTATGCTGCTGTCCTCTTTGGTTGTTGAAAATAGAAGAACCGCTCTTTCCTCACATGGCTGTCAGGAAAGCTCGGTTTTAAAACAAAATGGCTTACCAAAAGGAGAAGTAGCGATAAATGTCAGATAAATAACACAGAATAAAATATTTGTTTTACAATCTAGAGATGGTAAAGATTATCACCATCGATAACTTAATGAAATTCATACAATTCAAATATATATAACTTTAAATTATAATTAACGTAGGTTGGCTTACATTAAGTAATAATATTAAAGAAAATTCATAAACGTTGTTCAACTATGTTGAACATATTGGCCGCCTTGGCCTGAAAGGCCAAATAATGGCCTTTTTAACAATGTCGCTTCGATTTAACTTCAAAGGCCCTTTCCCAAGCGTTCTAAAGCTCGAACGACTCTTCGAATAAGTTGACGTGTGTTCCGGGAATTATCGTCCAAACTGTGATTGATTGGTTCGTTCATCAGTTGGTCATTTGAACGACGAGCTTGCGGACTACCGGCACGGCGATCTCTTCGTCTCAGTTGCTGTCGTCGTTGTATTATTTGACGTTGTTGTTGTTGTTGGCGCCGACTTTGCCGTTGTGGTTGCTGTTGGCGCTGACGTGGACTTTGATGTTGTTGTTGACGTGGACGTCGTAGTTGTGGTGGTGATTGACGTTGCGCTTCTCGTGAGCGATCAGCATGAAAAGATGTCAGGTGTAACAACGTATGATGTTCCCGTCTACAGTGCTGACACCGATCGGGGGATGTACATTGTGTTGTGGTGTGCGATCGAGCTAGACAATTGGCACAATACGAATATTCGCGAACAGCGCTGCGGCGTCCTTCTACCGTCAAAGCAAGGAACCTTTTACAAAAGCGTAGAGAATGAAAGTGTTTGCAAATGCGGCATTGGTGAAAGTTAAGATTTCTTGGAGTCCTGGGAACAAAATAGCATTTTATTGTACGTGTACAAGAAAAAGGGAACATTAAATGTATGTGTATTTGTGGGTTAAAAAATAGAGAATGATAAAATGAGTTTTGAAATTTGAGTTTTAAGCACTGCTTATGCAATTAGTTGCAGTTGAAGGGGTGTCAGAGGGAAGGACACATAACTTTACGATGGCTCTGGTGACTGTACCTGCTTGCGTCCGAATGTCAGCTACCCGAACGAGCTCATCACGGCCTTGATAAATTTTCACAATTCGTCCAAGCCTCCAGTCACAAGGGGGTAAGAGGTCATCCTTAATGACGACAAGCTGTCCGACTTTAACATTCTCTTCAGAGTTTTGCCATTTATACCTCTTATGTAGTTCTTTTAAATATTCATCTTTCCATCGACGGGCGAACAGATGGTGTAGACCTTTCAATCGCTCCCACCTGTCCTTGAAGGTTAAGGGTTCTACTGGAGTCTCGGGAAGAGCTACCAGCGGTGCTCCTCTCAGAAAGTGGCCGGGAGTTAGCGCCAGGTATTCGAATGGATCATCCGTCATGGGTGAGAGAGGTCGCGAATTTAAAACAGCCTCAATTCGCGCTAAGAGTGTAGAAAACTCCTCAAAGGTGAATTTTTGATTATGCGCTACTTTTTTAAAGTGCATTTTGAAGGACTTGACCCCCGCCTCCCATAACCCTCCCATGTGTGGTGCATTAGGAGGTATAAACGACCATTGAAATCCGTGAGCTGCATATTTTTCAGCGGTGTCTTTGGGAGTGTTTTTGAGAAAATCTGTAATCTCCTTTGCAATAGCATGCTCAGCACCGACGAAATTTGTACCGTTATCAGAGATAACCTTTTTTGGCAAACCCCGGCGTCCCACGAATCTAGTGAAAGCCGCTTGAAAGGAACCGGATGATAGATCAGAGCACAGCTCAAGATGTATTGCTTTGGTACTGAAGCAAACGAAAATGCAGACATAGCTTTTATGGTAAGGAGCATTTCGTAAAATCGAGGTTTTAGTTGAGAATGGACCGGCAAAATCTAAACCCGTTATTGAAAAAGGGAGGGAGAAAGAGCTTCTTTCCATCGGTAGAGGAGCCATCATTTGTGATTGGACTCTTTGCTTATATAGAATACATATTTTACAATTTCGAATGCAAAATCTGATTGCTGACCGAAGTCTTGCAATATAATATTCACCACGGATGGCTCTAAGCATTAAGTTAATGTCAGCATGCATAAGAAGATTATGCATGAAGGAAATATATAATTTGCAAAATAGCGATCTCACGGGGATTATTATAGGATGACGCTCATTGAAGGATAAAATCGAATTGGAAATCCTGCCATTCGCTCTTATGACGTCATGAACGTCCAGATAGGGATTGAGTGGGAACAGAGAACTTTTTCTATGAATCCCTTTTGAAACAAATAATGACGAGTATTCACGCTCATAATATATTTTTTGGGTGGCTGATATCAACTTATTTCTCGTATTTAGAAATTCCTGTTGATCCACAAGTGGAGCATTTTGAATCATTAATGTGATTTCTTCAGATGTAGGCATAGTTTTGTTACGAGACCTAACAGAAGGCTGGATGTTTGATACCTTAATTTCCTTTATTTGTTTCCTAAGCCTATTGAGAAATCTAAAACCATATGACATGACCCTAATAGCCTTATCCCATTTCGAAAAAAGTGTTAAAATATCTTTATCATCATTCTCACTAGCGATTGTGTGGAAAGTTTCTACCTTTCTACTTTCGGGGGGATCCTCGTCAGTATTCATAGACACGGGCCATTCTGGGGGGGCGCTTTGAAGCCAAGTTGGTCCATGCCACCATAACGAACTACTTGACAAATCCTGAGCTGAACAACCCCTAGAGCCTAAATCCGCAGGATTATCAGATGAGCGTACATGACGCCATGATACATTTCCAACATTGGTTATGATCTGGCCGGTTCTATTAGCGACGTACGTCTTCCATGAAAGAGGAGGCTTTTTTAACCACCCCAACACAATAGAAGAATCGCACCAGAGATAGAGATCGTAATTATAGATCGGTAAAGAGGAAAGCATCTGTTTGACTAATTTAGACAGTAAAACTGCTCCACAAAGTTCCAAGCGAGGAAGGCTTACAGGGACCAGGGGTGCTACACGACTTTGAGAAACAAGCAGGTGCGTAAATACGGCTTTTTCAGTTTGTACACGAAGGTAAACGGTTGCACAATAAGCCCTTTCAGAAGCGTCGCAAAACCCATGTATTTGCGTGACCATTGAGGGGGCGAAATTAACCCAGCGTGGAATTTTAAGTTGTGAGATTACGGGGAGATTTTCGACGAACCTATTCCATTTTATAAGGGTACCGGGTTGCACACATTCGTCCCAGCTGCTCCCCTCAACCCACAGCTGCTGAAGGAGTATCTTGGCTTGAATGACAACTGGAGAAATCCAACCGGCTGGGTCGAAAAGCTTAGAAACCGCCGATAAAATTTGTCTTTTCGTCGTGGAGCTAACCGGCTTAAGGGAGTCAACTGTGTAAGAAAAATAGTCAGATAAGGCATTCCACTGTATGCCAAGAGTTTTCGTAGAACTGGATTCCTGAAATTTTAAAAAATTGGAGTCAAATCTATTCTCTTTCGGGACCGCTTCTAATATTTCTGCGCAATTTGAGGTAATCTTTTTTAGGGGAAACCCTGCAGATTTAAGTACAGTTATTACTTGCGACAGAGAATCGAGAGCCGATTTTATGTCGTGCGACCCCGACAGTATATCGTCTACATACGTTTCCTTCCTGAGAATGTAGGATGCTTGAGGGTACAAGTCTTCAGAATCACGGGCCAGTTGAATAAGTGTTCTAATAGCTAAATAGGGGGCACAATTTACTCCGAAAGTCACGGTCTTTAATGCAAAATCTTGAGGGGAGCGGTTTTTATCCTGCCGAAAGAGTATCCGTTGGAACTGAATATCTTCCTTGTCAACGAGAATTTGGCGGTACATTTTTTCAATGTCGCCATTGAATACAAATTTATATAGTCGCCATTTAACAATTAAAGTCATCAAATCGGCTTGCAGGGTGGGACCTACGTGGAGAATATCATTAAGAGAGTTTCCTGAACTTGTCTTCTGTGAGGCATTAAAAACAACCCTGACCTTAGTACTACGACTCTCAGGTTTTATGACCGCATGATGTGGCAAATAGTAGGAGTTATAACAATCGTGTGACAAGTTTTCCCAAGAAGGTGTGGTTTCCATATGGTTGAGAGTAGAATACTCTTTTAAAACATAATCATAAGCTTCGGCTAGTTCCGGTTTATTTTTTAGAGATTGCTCCATTCGAAGATATTGTGCCATCGCTGTTGTCCTGGACGCCCCGAGTGGCTGATCATGCGAAAAGTTTGATTTAAAGGGGAGTTTTACTATATAACGACCTTCAGAGTTACGAAATGTCGTTTTTTGGTACAGGTCTTCGCAATACATATCGTCGTTGGAAATAGGTCGGTGATCAGAGACCTCTTCTTGTTCCCAAAACATTTTAAGTTGATCGGCAAGAGGATCATGAGGCACTTCGTTAGCAACAATTGAGAATGCAGAGATGGCTTCCCCATCAATAGGCCCGCTAATAATCCAACCGAATATTGTATTTTGTGCCATGAGAGAGTGGCAAGTAGTTCGGAGTCCCTCGAGCATTATACCGGGTAAGGAATTGCTACCAATGAGCAAGTCTACATGACCAGGAGTGTGAAAATCGGGATCTGCAAGTTCCAGGGTATTTAATTCATCAAAAGGAAGGTCAGATTGAGAAACCGTGAAATTGGGTAACAGAAGGGTTATTTTAGGAACCAATATCGCCTTCACATCAACATAGCGATTATATTTTTCAGAAAATAACGTTAAATGACAAAGAGTATCAGAGTTCCCCGCAAAGTGACCGCCAAAACCACTAATCTGAAAATTTTTTGGTTCCGTTGGAAGCATGAGTCGTTGTTGAAGCTTTTTAGAGATAAACGATCGCTGCGAAGCTTGGTCTAGAAGAGCGCGGGTCCTAAAAGTCTCGCCTCTATGGGTGATATCTACGATTGCGGTTGGAATGAACGTTCTTTCAGGAAGTAATTTAGTTCCAGTTAAGACAGCATGGGCCAAAGTTCGAGTGGCCGTTCTAACTCTAGCTTGCTTTGAAGATTCGGGTTCTTCATTTCGAGAATCGGTGGTGGTATTGTTTCCCGTGATAGGAGAATTAGGTTTGAAAATATGTAACAATGAATGGTGGTTATTTTTGCAGTAAGAGCATAAATATTTACTCGTGCAGTCTTTTCGAAGATGGCTGTATGACAGACAGTTTAGACAAACCATATTTTGTGAAACAAAATTATTTCGAGTTTGAGGATCAAAACTTTTAAATTGGGGACAGTTTTTGAGTGGATGACTAGCATCACAAATCTTGCACGGAAATTGCGTCGTATTTCCCGAGCTACAAGAGTTTATTCCAGAATCCGAATTCCTTAAGTTGGATTGGATACTGTTTTGCAAGCGCTCAACCACTTCATATCTATTACAGAGAAATTTGTCCATCTGTTCCCATTTAAGTAGGTCTCTATGAGTCTCCAGCGACTGTTCCCATAAAGAAAGAGTTTCATATGGAAGCTTTCTCGCAACTAAATTTACCAAAATGGGATCCCAATCTGCGGTGGGAACGTTCATGGCTTTTAGTGAGGATAGGCACGAGTTTATCGTGGACTGAAGCTCTAGAATAGCTTCACAGCTTTCGGATTTAACGGGCTTTAGATCCAAAATCAAATTTACCTGGTTATCTACCAGAACACGTTTGTTTTCGTATTGTTTTTTCAGCGCCTCCCATGCGATGCTAAAATTCCCCGCGCACAATTTATACTTCGATATAATCTTACCGGCATCCTTCCCCACTTTTGCCCGAAGTGCCAAAAATTTTTGTATGGTAGGTACCGCGGGGTTATCGATGTAAACAGCAGTGAACATGTCGCGAAAAGTGGGCCAGTTATCATAACCTCCAAAAAATTCCTTTACATCACAGGCAGGGACTCTCACACCGACAAGCGCACTATTCGCCAAATTTGCGTCCAGGGAAAGTTCAGCGGGATTTGAAGTCGGAGTGATGGGCGCTATAAGCGCCTTTTGAATATCAAGCATTCTTGATTTACATTTGTGAAATGCCTTCGTGCAGGCCCCGTGCTTTCCGCGAGCGGAATCTAATAGCTCTTTCGCGGGTTTACCCTCTTTGCCCACACAAAGTAACCGGTAAGACCTCTGAAGACTTGACCATCGATCGTTAAGATCTTGAAGTTGAACTTCCAGAAGCGAATCGGTAAGCTCCTCAGTAGGAGTAGAGTCTAACTCAGAGCAAAACGTTATGAGTTCATCGGAGTCAAAAATAAACTCTTCTGACATTATTCCCCGTTTTTAGCTCAAACTTCAGAGAAAAAGGCAAAGACTGTGTTAAAATAAATAAAAGACAGCAATGTAAAGTTCAGTTTAAATGCCAAACAACCAAAAAAATATATTCTTCAATTTAATGTCAACTTTGTAGTGTTTGAAACAGTAAGTAAATCTACCGTTTTCCAGTGAGGATCGACCTTTTCCCGCTGATTTACCAACTTAATAAAATGTTTAAATTGTATGCGTGCGTTTTTCCGAAGCCTTGGCTTTAACAATTTAGAGCATATTACCGTACGATTAATTTTACGAAAATAAAATATTGGATTTTAAGATGTAATAATTTAATATTAATTTTAAAACTCTTTGTGAATTTTGGGACGATTAACGAGCATCTATTTGAAATTGTCAAAACGAGAGTTTAATACCAGCTATCAGTACAAATTATGTTATTTATTAAATCTGCTCAGCAAGACCAAAATTGTTTAAATAAATGACAGTTTTTATAAGTATTGCTTGCATGAAATAAATTATGCAAAATGTTGGTATCACAACGTAGAGAGATGTATTTTAACTTTCTTGTGATAGTAATTGTCAATGCAGCTTTCAATAAACAGTATAAGTTACAAAATATTTCATGAATTACTAAAATATTTATAACATGTCCAAAGTCGTTTAAACACACAAACTGTTGGATGCGTACAAACTTTTGATATATACGTACAATAAAGTTCTTTATACAAAATAATAGACCTCGTAATCATATACTTTTATTTAACACAAACTTTTCAGCATCGTAGAGGTAATAGTAAACATTAATTTGTTCTTTTTAGCGTTTACGTCATCTTTTGGGCGAATTTTACTTTTCACAATGTTGGCATCGTTATAAGAAAAGATTTAATGTGTAGTTATAATTAAAAACATTCAGCGCATACAAAGCAACTATTGTACCAATTAAAAATCTACTGTATTTTTATTGGAACGTAAGGCAATCGAGGGTAGTGAAATTACAATTAATTTGTCTCCAAATGTATTTCAAAATATAAAGTACTTTATATTTCTGACAAAAAAGTGTTTTCCACACAAAATTTAGTCCCTTTTTTGTTTTAGTTTTTTATGAAAAAAGAGTATTAAAGTGTTAAAGTATACGCTTGGTACGTTTTCAAACCAAATGTACTGAACAAGAAACTTAGTAACAATCAACCCAAACCTGATATTCCGATTGGATTCTCTCTTTGCATTTGCACATTTAAAAGAGATCGTAGAACCAAGTTATTGAACAAAATTAAGGGTTATTTATTCTATTTATTTTGCTTTGAATTCACAGGTTGAAAGTTTGTGTTATGATGGATGGAAATTGTTTGAATTTTACTTAAATGCAGCTTAAAAACTTACGATTTAATTTTTTGGTTTGATGACAACTGCCGTAATGTAGTGTGCAACGAACTATCTGTGTTTCCAACAAGTGGTCTAGACAAACAATCAAAAATTGTATTTTGTTTTGTATTTTGAAATTTTTGTTTTTCTTTCTTTTTTATCCGCACAAGCAGGTGTATAAAACTTCCAAAACTGGTTTATTTGGGTGCACCAGATAACATCCGTTAATTTCTGAGCACTGCAGCTTTCGCACATAAAACAAATAGTATATCTTCCCTGTTGCCAGTAGGTTTATCCGTATATGACAAGTATGACCATTTGTTAAAATTGTTGTAGATTGTTCTAATATATACCTAGTGTTTGGGTTGCAGCATTAGTAATCGGAATAACAGGAAACTTTGTATATTGTAAATTAATCTTTACACGTAAATATTTGGCCAGACGTTATTGGTTTTCTGGTCCCAACAGATTCCATACACTAATGAGCCAAATAAACGCAACAAATTTGTGTGTGTTTTTTGCTTTTCACACGATTTGATATGCTGGTAAATGGAACAGCCTTAAATCCACTTTTGAGCCAAGAAGTTTGTTCCTCCTTGTGGTGTTTCGTATAAGAAAATATTCTTCGTTTCCTTTACAAGAAAGGAACTTTATGTTGAAAAGTTTCGTATTTTTCGTGCTAATATATTATATTTTATAATATAATAATTTCCACTATTAACGTTGACTCTTAAAAGAATTTAGAAAAATGTGCTTTTTAACTTCCTTTTGCTTCCTTCTTTCTCTTTCGACTGTTCATCACCAATGTCAAAGCGTAAGAACAGAGCAATATAAATATGCGCAAAACCTTAACCAGATAAACACAGTGTCGACCGCAGAGCGACGTTTTGTCGATGAAGCAGTTTTTTGTATTTTCTTTTTTGGCTTTTTGTTTTTGGGAAAGGGGAATGTGTAATGAAAAAATTCTGCCAAACAGAGATTTTATGCAATGGGAGTTGCAAATAATTATACTGCAAGTAATTATACTAACAAAATATTTTTATATTTTTTTTGTTCCTTTTTTCAATAAACTGACATTTATATGTACCTTGCATTAAAAGGGAATTAAAGTGGACTGTATTCTCATTGCCAATTCAAAGGAGGTTCGATTGACCATGTTAATTGCTATGAGGGACTCATGCACATTAATGAGACTGTCGATATTTCAGCGAGTTTGAATTACCCGTCACTGTTACAGGGAGTTGTAACTTAGAAATATCAGAATGTTAATACTAATGTATGAACACCCTTTTTTATTTATGGATTAATATCCAGAAGGAGGGAACAACTTCAAGAGCAGGATGGGATACCTGGATGGTTTGAGTTCGGTCGGAATTCAGTGTAGACTCCCAATAAATAACCCAAAGCAACACGAACATAAACTTATTTCACTTCAACTTACATATTTATTTAAATCCAATTATATAAAGGTTTATGCTGCTGTCCTCTTTGGTTGTTGAAAATAGAAGAACCGCTCTTTCCTCACATGGCTGTCAGGAAAGCTCGGTTTTAAAACAAAATGGCTTACCAAAAGGAGAAGTAGCGATAAATGTCAGATAAATAACACAGAATAAAATATTTGTTTTACAATCTAGAGATGGTAAAGATTATCACCATCGATAACTTAATGAAATTCATACAATTCAAATATATATAACTTTAAATTATAATTAACGTAGGTTGGCTTACATTAAGTAATAATATTAAAGAAAATTCATAAACGTTGTTCAACTATGTTGAACATTCTGTAAAAGAATTCAAAAAAAATCCCGGGAAATCCCGCACAAAATTCCCGGGATTGCGGGATTCAAAAAAGGGCGGGATTCCCGGGAATTCCCGGGACATAAACCCTACACAAAGTATACCAACACCAAAATCAGAAACATTATTTACCAGTGAAGAAGCGCTAGCTCTTATTCTAAATTTGGGGTTAACAAGAAATAAATAGGGTAGTTTAAGAAAAGCTTTTATTGAAAAAAGGTGTGATATTTTGCCTATTAGTAAATCAATAAAAGAAACAAAAGCAAACATTTTAATCTCATTATCCAAAAGAATGGAAAAAACGTGTTCGTTTCAACCAGAGATGGGAGTAATTAATTACTTTGTAATGACCATTGCGGGTTTTCATTACCATTGAATCTATAAAATGAAAATTAAAAAAATTTATTACCATTACAAAATGTAATTGCAATGAAAAAAATGTTCATTTGATTTGTTTTATTTACATGTTCGCAATGGTAGTAAAAAAAAAATCATTTCCATTGTTTCTATACTAGGTAGATAAATGAAATCTTTTACCATTATCATAATGCTCTAAAGAACGTTTTGTTCCTTGTTCTACAATGAAAAATTTTCCTTTATGCAAATTTTTTTCGCGATTTTTTTTTTTTTTGCAACTAGCCACCAAACTTTGATGTATGTCCTTAGATTATAAATTTGAAAAAACCGCACTTAAAAAATTCCAAAATAATGGCGAAACACGAAAAAAGTCTTTACTGTACAGAAACTGAATTAAAAAACCTAATCAGTGATTAACATTCTGCAAACAAATATATTGGTGTAATAAATTTCCTTTTTGCAAAATTTTTTTCGCAATTTTTTTTCCAACTAGCCACCAAACTTTGTTGTATGAAATGTGTATTATAGTCACTAGAATATAAATTTTAAGAAACCGCACTTAAAAAATTCAAAAATAATGGTGGGACGCGAAAAAAGAATTTATGGTAAAAAGTTTAATTGAAACCTTAATCAGCGATTTACATTAGGCAAACAAATATATTGATTTAAGAATTTTCCTTTTGGAAATTTTTTTTCGCGATTTTTTTCACGTTTTTTTTAACTAGCTCCCAAACTTTGTTGTATGAAACGGGTATTATAGTCACTAGAATATAAATTTTAAGAAACCTCATTTAAAAACTCCAAAATAATGGCGGGACGCGAAAAAACACTTTATGCAAAAGAATTGAATCAGAACACTTAATCAGCGATTTACATTCTGCAAAGAAATACAGCTATGGACATAGAAATAGGACACTTCATACAAAATTATCTTCAAGCATTTCTTTTAATAATTATAAAGCAATAATTATATTTCTTTTCTATTATAGTAAACTGTAATCAAGTAGTCTCAGATTATATATAAAACTTTGCAATATTTAAAACATGCAAATATTTACAACAAAATTACTTTACTTTGTTCATATTTGACTTGGACATAAAAATAGGACACTTGCAATAATTGTCAAAATTTTACTCGATGCACTTAGTAATAATTTTCTTTTCATAATTTGCGTTTGAAATAAGTAAATTCTTTTCTAATTGTAACAATATGGGATGTGGAAAACATTGTAATCCAAAAAAACGAAGACTTATATCTCAATTCCACAACGAGATGACATCTCCAACTGAAATTGCTAAAATACTAAAGTGTTCGCGAAATATGTTATACAATGCTATTCGTCTATATGCTGCCGACAAGAAATATCATACGCAAAATAAAGAACGTAAGCCAATCCGTCGTAAAACTACAACTTATATGGACAGGACTATAGTATGCAAAAGCAAACTCGTCAAATAAATAATGAAATCAGGGAAAAATTCAACGTTCAAGTGTCAGACAGGTTAGAAGAAGACTGAATGAAGCAAACTTATTTGGACGAATAAGTAGAAAGAAGCCTCTTCTTTCAAGAAAAAATATTAGGAAACGTATTGATTTTTCCAAAACCTACAAAGGAAATGAGTTGTCCTTTTGGAAAAATGTGCTTTGGAGAAGGTGAAACGAAGGTAAATTGTGTCGAACCAGATGGTAAAACATTTGTACACCGCCCAAAAAACCAGTACCCCGTTTCTGTATCTGATGCGAGAAGTTTTCTCATCGAGAAATTTATGGTCACCCTGCATTACACAGGGTGATTTAAGAGATGATAAAATGGACTGTAGTTTTAGTCGTAATTCTTTCAGATATCGTAACATTTATAACTGTGGACACATGAAGTTTTGTAAAATACCTAATTAAATTAAAAATAACTTACATGCAGCGCATTATTAGCTGATTTGGTTTCATATATATTTAATTGTCTGCGACTCACCCTATATAAAGCAGAGCAGGGTTGCATTTCACATGGTTTTTGCGAAAAGTGTTTCGATGCGAGAAATACAGAAACGGGGTGCAGGTTTTAAAAATTAAGTACACTCAGAAGACCTTGAAACACGGTGGGGGTAATATTATGGTATGGGGGGCTTTTTCCTGGTGTGGTGTTGGGCCCATCGCAAACGTAGAGGACAAAATGGACAGGTTTCAATATCTGAGCATTCTTAAGAATGTTATGGGAGCCATTTGCCTATGAAAATATGCCAGTTAAGTGGATCTTTATGCAAGACAATGATCCGGAACATTCGTCGAACATAGTGAAGGATTGGTTTTTACAAGAACAAATTAAGGTTTTGGACTGGCCAGCCCAAAGTCGACCTTAATCCAATAGAAAATCTATGGAATGATGTAAAAACAAAAGTTTCGCAAAACAATTACAAAAATTCCACCGACCTTTGGGCTGATATTCAAGAAGCCTGGTATTCTATACCAAAAGAAAGATGCCAGAGATTAGTTGAGAGTATGCAAAGAAGATGCGAAGCGGTTATTGATAATAATGGATACAGCACAAAATATTAGTGTAAAATAATAATTGTTTTAAAAACCCAAAAATTTACGGTTTTTTGTAAAAATATAAAATGTTTCCTATTTAGAAGTCCAGGTATTTTTATTAGTTTATCCATATTTACCAATATATATAAAATAGTTGAAGGATTT
Source organism: Leucophora obtusa (assembly GCA_949987735.1). NCBI lineage: Eukaryota > Metazoa > Arthropoda > Insecta > Diptera > Anthomyiidae > Leucophora > Leucophora obtusa. The sequence goes on along the minus strand of OX465295.1, from coordinate 154,121,792 downwards.
TTATTTAAATAAAGAATGAATTACAATCATCAATAATAACACTTCCCGTATATGAAATAAAAAATTTTATTTTTGTTTTATTTTTCAAAATAAATAATTATGTTTCTTAACACATAAAAGTGTCCTTTTTCCATGTCCATAGCTGTATATTGATGTAAGAATTTTCCTTTTTGGAAATTTTTTTCGCTATTTTTTCGCGTTTTTTTTTTAACTAGCCCCCAAACTTTGCTGTATAAAACGTGTATTATAGTCATTAGAATATAAATAAAAAAAAAAATTGAACTTCAAAAATTGCAAAATAATGGCGGAACGCGCAAAAAGTCTTTACGGTACAAAAACTGAATTAAAAAACCTAATCAGCGATTAACATTCTGCAAACAAATATATTGATGTAAGAAATTTCCCTTTTGCAATTTTTTTCGCGATATTCTTTCGCGGTTTTTTTTTAACTAGCCATCAAACTTTGTTGTATGAAATGGGCATTTTAGTCCCTAGATTACAAATTTTAAGAAACCGCACTTAAAAAATTCAAAAATAATGGTGGGACGCGAAAAGAGACGTAACGGTACAAAGACTTAGGTAAAAAACTTAACCAACGATTTACATTATGCAAACAAATATATTGATGTAAAATTTGTCCTTTTGTAAAATTTTTTCGCGATATTTTTTGGCGGTTTTTTTTTGCAACTAGCCACTAAATTTTGTTCTATGAAATGGTTATTATAGTGCCTAGAATATAAATTTTAAGAAACCGCACTTAAAAAATTCCAAACTAACGGCGAGACGTGATAAAAGATTTGAATTAAAACACTTAATCAGCGATCTACATTCTGCAAACAAATATATTAATGCAAGAATTTTCCTTTTTGGATTTTTTTTTTTCAACCAGCCACCAAACTTTGTTGTACGAAATGAGTACTATAGTCTTTAAGCCAGCCCCCCATACATTTGCAATTTTATGTCCAATATAATGGCGCAGAATTTTTCTCGTTTTACCACACACCATACAATAAATTGCAACATATATGTAACAAAAGATCGGCACAATATTTTATGCAATATATGAATTCAACATAACCTCAAAATGCAAAATTAAAATTGCACAGTGTTCCCAATAGAGTATGCAATATTTCAAGTTGTCCAATAAAAATCAAGTGTTTTGATTCTTTACATAATATTGCTCAACCTTCAATTTCATACATACGCGGTCAATATGCTTGCACCACTTGGAAAGTTGTACCATATATTGCAAATGTATGGCCCGCTTTAGATTATAAATTTAAAAAAACCGCTCTTACAAAATTGCAAAATAATGGCGGATCGCGAAAAAAGTCTATGGTACTAGAATTGAGTTAAAAAATTTAATCAGTTATTTATGTTGTGCAAGCAAATATATTGATGCAAGAATTTTCCTTTTTGCAATTTTTTTTTTTTCAACTAGTCACCAAAACTTGGTATAAAATATGGATACTGTTTAGAGATGCCCCTAAACTAATGCCCATTAGTGTGCCACTAAACTAATCAACTGCACTGTAATCAACGGTTTAGCTGAATTTGCTTTTACATATTGTTATTGTTGTTAAAAAGAATGCGTATTGATGCATTGCAAAGCATCAATACGTAAACCAAATTATTTTAAAAACACTCTAACTTTAACAATTGAACAAAAAACACACAAAATAAAGAAACATATTACAGTGAACAGTGGAAAAAACAGTGGCACATTATAACAAAAACAAAATTACAATTACAATACAAATTACAACAATTAGAAATTAAAAATTATACACAAATTACAACACAATTTAACTTAATCTTAAAACTAAAATAAATATTAAAATAAAACTTAAAACTAAATAAAAGCTAAACTTTTAACTAAAATCAAAAAAGGACCGTGTTTTTTATTTAGGCAAGCCCTAAACAGATACCATAGGCCTCGGATTATGAACTAAAAAATGCTTTTAGTAATTTCTAAACCTCATGTTTTTAAAATCATTACTGTGTAAACATTAGGTAAAAGTAATGAAAATTAAAAAAAGGTTCTTTTAATTTTCAAAACAAATGAAAATTAAAAAAAATGGTAATGATAAAAAAAAGCTGTAATCAAGCGCGGATACAAGTGGGGCTTTGGGGGCTGAAGCCCCCCACCCCCTTGAGGACCAAAAAAAATTTTTTTTCAAATAATGCTATAATGGAAAACATGAATAATTTAGTAAACATACATTTTAGAATTTGACATTAAACAAACATTTTTAATTTTGAGATTTTGTGTAGATTCTTGGATTCAAGAATCTCTTTTGTGCAGGAAACCTAAGAGATTCTACATTTTTTCAGGAGATAATTCTCAAAATTTCTTTGTAATGAGCTTTTTTTGCAGAATTAATATGAAACTATTAACTATTTTTTGCAATTCAACAAGTATTTTGAGCAGGGACATAACAGTTATAACTTTTTAAACTGATTGTTTTACAATTATTTCTTGTTTGAATATTTTTAATTTTCTGTTTATTTGCTCTGTTTGATTTTATTTTTAATTCAAACAAAAACAATCCAAACACGATTTTTATTTTTCAAAAATAATAAAAGTTATTTTGTGATCTTTTTTCTTAATCAAAAATTAACAATTAAGAATGTAAATCAAAAGCCATAGAACCAATGACTTCAACAATTATAATATCCTGATGATGTCAACTAGTGTTAATAAGAGATTGAACGGTGATTTAAAGTGAGTAAATATGTATATTCCAGCAACTTCCGGCATTCAATTTAGGTCAATTTTTAATTTTTATTTTGTTATCAAATAAAAAAGTTAGTGCTTAATTTTTTTAAAAAAATCACTCTTTAACTTTTATAAAAAGTTTTAAAATAAAAAAAAAACAACAGAAATTTATAGAGTAAAATATAAAAATTGAAAAAGCTAAAATGTTTGCCAAACTTTGTGATTTTTTTGTGCATTATGATTTGTAAAATATAGTGCATTATTGAAATATTATAATTAAACAAATTTTGGTTGTGACTTTTTAATAAATATAACAGTTACTTTGTGTCTCTGATTCTGAGGCATTTTACCGAAAAATTAGTATTTAGGGTCAGTTTTATTGTCAGAACAAAAATAGATTTCAAACGAAATTAATTAAGATATATTTAAGAAAATAATCGTGCTTAGTTCTGACTATAAAACTTACCTTTTATTTTAAAGTGAATACTACAATTTTCTTCTTAAGTGCACTACTTTTAAAACCTCTTAACAGACCGTCTTAAATCTTTTTTTTTTTTTATTTTTTTGCTCTTAGGATCCCATCTCATCCGTAAGTAATGCTCAAGCTATCATTTTCTTATTGCGGACAACTGAAGAGTTGGGGTGATGCCCACGAAATATTTGTATTGTCTATCTTGAAAATGATCAACCTTTTTGAAAAAACAAATAAAATCTAATATGACGATATCATATTAGAATTTGGACTTGAGGTAGAATAATATTCTAACTAAATATATGGAAATTCCTTTTATTTATGAAAAGTATCATACACTCAATGAAAAAATTTCATAAAGTATATGAAGCTTTTTCATAAATTTTAGTAATTTTTTTATTTATTTCGTTAAGAAACTTACATTAGTTTAATTAAAAATTTCATTAAAACTCGTCGAACAAATCTATCTGTGTGTACGGTTAATGGGTGTTTGTAGGGAGTTACCTCAATCGACATGTCCTTGCTAAAATCATACGTTACATAAGTAATAGAAAACTAGAAAATCTCTTAATCTCCAATTGCATACCTTAGATTCTTCTTATAAAACTCATTACCGGGTAACAATAGAAGGTTTTATTGAGATTTGGATATTTGGAAACTTTTGCCGCAGAATTTTATCGCATATCCAAATTTTATTAAGATCGGAAAGAACCCACCCTGATAGTTTAATCGTTAGTTGTTTATTTTCTTTAATTTAAAGCTTTTGTTTCCAAAATTTTCAGCCTTTAAAAATATTTTTTTTTATTCAAAAGTTGTAATAATTAGGGCAAGTTTCATAGTCAATACAAAGGTTGATTTTTTCTTATACAGGGTCCGCCAAATAACTTTTTTTTTTTTTAAATGCTATAAAAAAAAAACTACTGAATATTTTCTCAAATTTCTTTTTTTATTTGAAAGTACAATCCTTCCGGTTAATAATGGAAAATAATTTCATTCATATGGCTGCCTCGGCTGGCCATGCAGTAGCCTACACGATCGGCCCAATTTTTAAGCACATTATCGATTGTGTGCAGCTGTATTTCACCAATGGCTTCACGAATATTGTTCTTTATAGCGTCAATTGTCTCTGGCTTGTCGGCGTAACAATTATCTTTGACGGCACCCCACAAATAATAGTCCAACGGTGTCAAATCGCAGCTCCGAGGTGGCCAAACGACATCAGCTCTGCGGCTGATAATGCGATCTTCAAAACAGGGCGCAAAACATCGAGTGTAGCTTCGGCTCTGTGGCACGTAGCGCCGTCCTGTTGAAACCAAATGTTGCCAATATCCTCCTCTTCAATTTTTGTGAACAAAAATTCGTTCAACATGGCCAGATAACGATCGCCATTGACTGTAACGGCCACTCCTTGCTCATTTTCGAAGAAAAATGGCCCAATTATGCCTCTGGACCAAAATCCGCACCAAACAGTGACTCGTTTTGGGTGCACCGGCTTTTCAATGTATGCGTGGGGGGTTTCTGTGCCCCAAATGCGACAATTTTGCTTGTTTACATACCCGCCAAGATCAAAATGAGCTTCATCTGAAAAGATGATTTTTTTTTGGCAAAATCGGCATCTTCTGTAAGTCGATCGCAGGCCCACTTAGCGAAGCGAAAACGCATTGTTCAAGCGTATACACAACCATATTCGTTCAGCGGAAGGATAAAACTAATTATCTGTCAAATCAGACATGAGCTAAGTGTTACCATTCACGAAATAAGCACTAGTTGAAAAAAACGTTAGATGGCGGACCCTATATATTTTTAAGTAAGAAATTTTGTTTTTCTTAAATATTTCTTAAGGCAAGCATACACGTTCAATATTATTGATCAGTGTTTTTAAAATGAACCAATCAGAACAAAGTATGTATTTAAAAATAAAATGTTCCGATTGGTTGATTTTTGGAAAACTGATCAATAATATTGAACTTGTATGCCCTGCTTTAATAAGAAATTTTTAAAGATACTAGTTCTGATTATAAAACTGCCCGTTAGGCACTTATTCTATTTTAAACCTATTAGATTTGGAATCATTTTTGTATTCGAAAAACTCTTTGACACTGGAACATATTTTATATTCTATGTTTAATATGAAAGTTTTAGGAATTGCAGTAATTTTTCTTATAAAAGATTCACAAAAAATTTTACAATTTACGGCGTATTCCTATTATCATATTGTGAGAATTTTTCCCGCATCAGAATCTCCGTTTTGTTTGCTATGGAAATATTTAATTTTTAAATGATTTTGAAATGAACTAAGTTTGCAATTTTAGAGATATTTTCTCTCAAAAATAGTTCGGATTCTGTACTTAACTTCCCAGCAAGAAATTGATGATGGTACAAAAAACTAAGTACTCTCAAAGCATTTTCTATACCAAAAATAAAACGTTTTGAAAACGTTTGGAAAACACCGTCTTTAAAATGCTTTGATAACGTTTTTTAACAAATTTTGCAACTGTTGATTAAAAGAAAGATTGTATGTGTTTTAGTAATAAAAATTATGTCTGTTCCCGTACTTTACCGAAGTTACACAAACTAGCCCAAAGGCATTCCCGTACTCAAAATTGCGTGTAAATTGTTGTTCTTTGGGCTGTTTTGGGTTCCCGCGGGTACCCGCGGTAACGTACGGGAGCGCACATATTATTTTTATTACTTGTGAAATGTTTTGTTACGATTATTTATGTAAAAGAGAAATAGCAATTGATTCATTGTAAGAATGCATTTAGCTTCCACCTTATGTATACCTATTTCAGTGTTGTTTTCATCTAAATTTCTTACATTATATAATCCTATCTCCTTTGATGAGAACGGGTAGTCAACAAAGATTTTAGTTTCCTTGAAAATGTTGCCTTTCAAATGTATATCACTGTATTTGTGTTTCGTATGTTTTGTAATAAAAATTTCTTTCACAATCATAATGTTGCCATTGTGTTAACGTTCGTTCTTCGCAATTAATTTCTTCAACGGGCTGGCATATCGCAGCAAAATGCAAATATTTCGAATTTGAATTTTTTCCATTTACTTGGATGCCTTCATTAATAAAAGTTAGATTACTTAATTAGGCTTGAGACTAAAAAAAATATTTATACCTTCATTAGTTAAAAAGTTGGCTTCCAAAACAAGTTCTTCCAGAAATTCTCTAGCGGAATGCGGTTTTGAATATCCATAATAGAGACCAATCAAAAATGGCTTGGTAATGTATGCGGTTGAAAACAAACACCTTTCCCATTATGGACCAAAAGTTCTTTTTCGATTTTTCAAACACATCCATTCTATATACATGAATTATAATTTTAATTTCCTTTTCATTATAAAGATTGGGATCAATAATGATATCAAGATTAGACTTATTCCCAAAAATTGAAATTTTCCCAAAATATCGTCTAAACCTAGCATCATTTTATAATCGCCGCTCAAAATAGAAGTTCCTAAAGTAGGGCATACACGTTCAATATTATGGATCAATTTTTGTTTGTTTACAAATTAATTGAAGGTCTGTATCCTATATTGAATGTTTATCAATTAAATTGAAAAATTCAAAATATTTTGGATTTTTGTTTTTCAATTTCATATTATTGAAATGTGTGTGGCCAATATTGAAATGTTAGTTTTTTTTTTAAATTTGTTTGTTGTTGAAAAATAAATTAATAAAATTAAAAAGCATATAAATTATTGCAAAATAAAAACGTAATAACCCAGCCAGAAATTGATGATGGTACAAAAAACTAAGTACTCTCAAAGCGTTGTTTATACAAAAAATAAAACGTTTTGAGAACGTTTGGAAAATACCATCTTTAAAATGCTTTGATAACGATTTTTAACAAATTTTACAACTGTTGATTAAGAGAAAGATTGTATGTGTTTTAGTACTAAAAATTATTTTTATTACTTTTGTAATGTTTTGTTGCAATTATTTATGTAAAAGAGAAATAGCAATTGATTCGTTATAAAATGTTGTAGGAATGCATTATGATTATACCATATGATTACCTATTTCAGTGTTGTTTTCATCTAAATTTGTTACATTATATAATCCGATCGCCTTTGATTAGATCGGGTAGTCAAAAAATTTTTAGTTTTCTTGAAAATGTTGCATTTCAAATGCATATCACTGTATTTGTGTTTCGTATGTTTTGTACTAAAACTTTCTTTCACACACTCACAGAACGATTCGGTTGGAACGAGGTTGCTGCAACCGAATATTCGGTTGGTGCAACCGAATTTGGTTGTGGCAACCAAATTCGGTCATCGCAACCGAATTATGAGGTTGCAGCAACCGAATTAAATTTCAATTCGGTTTTGGCAACAAATTTATGTTATATTAACCGGATTTTGTTGTCACAACTGAATTCTGCGGCTGTAGCAACCGAATCGTTCATTAATTCGGTTGCAGCAACCGAATTATTCACTAATTCGGCTACAGCAACCGAATTGTTCATTAATTCGGTGATGACAACCGAATTCCTCATAAATTCGGCTGATGCAACCGAATTGTTTTCCAATTCGGCTGCCACAACCGAATTGTTTTCCAATTCGGCTGCTACAAGCGAATTGTTTTCCAATTCGGCTACCACCACCAAATTAATTAAAAATGTTTGTTTGTATCTGTTTTGAATTTTATTTAACTTCAAAACAAAAAATAATACAGAAATTTTATGTTCATATAAAAAAATATTTCGTAGTAATTTGTTTTAAAACGGAGGTTTTAACATAATTTAACCGTGATTTAATAACAAGATATATTTATAAAAGAAGGAATGTAAGTACATATATGGTAGATAATTAAATTGTTTTATAAATAAACTCACCATTATTTTTTAGATTATGGGAATTTTCATAAACGTGCTCTACAACGAAACGTCGTCAATTTTAAAAATTGGAAATAGCGGCGTATTTAGTAATGCTGATATATATATAACAGGTAAGAACAGCTAATTTTTAGTGACATATAATAAATCCCACGGGCACGATTCACATTTCTGATGTGGAGACTATGAGAAATGTGTTGGCCATACGGTTTTGGTCATAACTTTCAATTGAAAATGATCATATTCCCTGTGAGCCTAACGACCGTTCATTATTAGGGGTTTATTCTCTATTTTGTGTTTAAAGTCGGTTTAAAGTAAAGTTTTTCTGCGTAGTTGTCTTGCTCTTGGTTTTCTTCTCTATTGTATTTTCGAAACCGACTTTGATAATAAGGCGGTCTCCTGGCGCGGAGATTTTAATGAACTTTGGATATGATGTAGAGCAGGAGAAAATAAGAGACAAGTACAAATATATTTTAGCTGCCCAATACCACGGATAAAAAGTGTAATAAAAAATAAACGCATTTATTTATGTATAAAAAAGAGTTATTTGTTTCAAGGGAACTATTTGGTATTTTTGGGCTTTATGTACATCACACTTCTTCCCTCTGTGATATTGATCATTAACAAAAACTCAATCCATCAAAAGTTGCTTGCAAAATTAGTGTTGCTAAAAAACATATATAAACAAATGTTATTAAATTTTATATTATATCTCGCTATTCAGAAATTATTTAGGAAACTTTTTTAAACCTCACGAATTAGTTTATCAAAAATATTAATATCCTTCATTTTTGATACGAACATTAATATTGAGTAAGCATTGTATATGCATTACACGATTTTGCGTATAATTTGTTATTTAGTTTTAAACACAGATATCAATATGTGCGAAACATACGATTTACTTTATTTGTATAATTTTTAAGATTAACTAGAGACGATTATATCTATATTGCTGAAACTATTTCTAAAGTTTTTCCGGGAGAAGTTCCGGAAATTTATTACTCGACTGCATTATATGGTCAGAAACCTTCCGGTAAACTCTACGATGCGTACAATAATTTGAGGAAGAAGCTTTCTTCAGTTGGCATTATATGTACAAGACCATACGCATCAAGAAAAACAACAACATTTGAAGTTAATGGTAAGAGTATGTTATTTAGTAATTTCTTAATATAAATATAATTTTACAATTACTTTACTTTTTTAAGAATCTTCTAATGAAGATGAAGACTTAAATTATATTAAAACTAATAATATAATTAATGACGAATATACAACAAAATGGTTAAATTGTCTGAATCACAGACTTAGTTTGCTAAAGAAAGAAAGCATTTCAACGTACGATTATCTCAAACAATTTCCGGTTTTCGGATCAAATGATATCTCTATTTTTAAACTGGTGAGTTAAATATACCTTACTCTGTTATTTTGTGAAAAATTAAAAACAAAATTAAAATAGTTTTCAGAAGACACCAAAAAACAATATCCCTCTTTAAAAGGAATTAACGTTTGGGACAATTTGTATGATAACGTATATATAAATTTAATGAATTCAAAAGATGACAATGTACAGAATTATATTCAGTTGTCATTGGAGTGGCCAGAAGGTAATACTTATATATGTACATTGGGGTGGGTCAATTTTTTTTGTGTGAAAAAGCGTATAGCAGAAACGTGATCTACATTAAATTCTAAGAAAACTTTCCACTACGACATATCAAAAAAATCATTTTCGAGGCGCCCAAATTTAAATTTTTTGCAATTTTCTAATAAATGCTAGATTAGCGCCATCTTGCGGTGGCTTTTTGAAAGAACTAATGAAGTTGTAAACAATATAACATTACAACCTTTCCAGAAAGGTATCACTTATGAAAATCGGATAAAAAGTGTGGCAACTAGAGGTAAAAGTCATCAAGCAGAAAATAATTTTACTTTAATTTTACCTCTAGTTGCCACATTTTTTATCCGATTTTCATAAGCGATACCTTTCTGGAAAGCTTGTAATCTTATATTGTTTACAACTTCATTAGTTCTTTCAAAAAGCCACCGCAAGATGTCGCTAATCTAGCATTTATTAGAAAATTGCAACAAATTTGGGGGCCTCGAAAATGATTTTTTTGATATGTCGTAGTGGAACTTTTTTTTCCTCATGCCAAAAGCTATCGAAAAATCGATTACGCAATATGACAAAATTTTTGTCCATACAAATCGTCCCACTCTAATATACATATATATATATATATATATATATATATATATATATATATCTTAATATATATATATATATATTTTTTTTTTGTCTTGTTAGATGTAAAAAAATCTATGGCATTTGTTTTGCTACCTTATCTATTTCCTTCAGTTGTTACTAGAAAGACTAAGTCCAAAAAAAAACTTGAAGGCTTCAAAAATAGAGACACAGGAAAAGTTTATACCATATTTTAATGTGAGTATTATACTGAAATATCGTTTATATCAAGGCCGGTATAAAAGATGTACTTGAAGTATTTTTTATTTATAAAGAAAATATTAATATTCCAGGTCTGAAGTTTAAGTATTTTGAAATATTTAAAGTTTGGAGTTAAATACGGTACTTAGCTATATTTTGTAAATACATATTTTTAAGTATTTATCAAAAGAACGGATTCCTTTTAGGACAATTTGAAACAATAATCATTTGCCTTTCCAGCAATATCTAATTTACATATTATAAGGTTTCTGAGACCACAGTTTTATTTCCAGTAAGTTCAACGGATTATGGCTTACAGTGGAATTAACCTTTTTTTCAAAACAGTATCCATTAAAGGTAAAGTGTTGTTTTTTCAAACGCGTCTTATAGGGTTTGGCGTTCGTATGTGTCATTTTTTATGACCTTTTAAATTTTTTTCCTTATCTTGATGTTTTTTCGCTTAGTTGTAACATTTTGGCAAAAACGTAGTTTAACATAACTCGAGAACCACTTGTCCGATTTTGATGAAATAAATTTAGAAAAATTTAGAATTACAATTTCTCTATACCGTTTTCCTATATTTGCAACACTTTCGAAGTTAAAAATGAATGTATGAAGGGAAAAAAGTATTTTTTGCCTAAAAATTTAAATATTTTTTTTTAAAAATTCATAAAAAATCCAAAATGGAAAAAAGTGCCAAAACTAATTACTTTCGCGTAAAGTCAGATAACTCATGAGCAAAAAAAGGCATAGATCATGAAAATCGATGCACGCGTTTCTCATTTATTCACAATTAGGTAAATGTATGAATTTCAAAAATTTGCTCCAGATATGCACAACATTATTTGGAGAAAACATTGACACTCACAAGCCGAACTCTCTCATATTTTTCTACTGTACTAAAAGAGAAATATTGATGTGGCAACACTGGTTCTGTAATGTTCACATAAAACATGCATTGTCATTATACTTCTTCTCTTTCTCACACTGGTTCTGTGATTTTTGTCATTCAACAAGTGCCGACGAACGCGAACAGTAAAAGTGATTTTTCTCCAGTTTTTTAAAAGTGAACAAAAGAGAACAGAATATGGAACTGTGCAAGCCAGATATAAATAGCTTTTGCTACTGCTGTGGTCAATATGTCTCAACACATAAAAAAAGGGGAAATTTCAGTACTGATTTTGTTCAAACATACGAGATGTACTTCAACCAAAATGTTATAGTGAACGAAAATTGGGTACCAAATATAGTGTGTAAAAGCTACTACAACCGTCTAATGGATTGGAAAAATAGAAGACGTGAAAGTATGCCATTCGGTATCCCAATGACTTGGACTAATTCTGGCGAAAGTCACAATCCATTGAATTGCTATGCATGTGCGAATAAAGGAGCCGCAAAAAGGATAAGAAAATCGTATAATTACGTTGGTGTTGCAAGTGCCGCAACACCATTGCCTCATTCGGACCACATTCCTGTGCCAAAAGCTTCTAGCCCAGATATTTTCTCTTCTACGACTGCTCCGACATATCATGCACGTGATGATTCCCCATATGAGCCATTAGTATCCAATGAGCCAATTTTAATAAATCAAAATAAGCTTGATTCAATTGTTGCCAAGTTGGAATTAACACAGCATAAATCGGAAGAGCTGGCTTCCATTTTGAAATCAAACAATTTGTTGGCACCCGGTGTGAAAGTCACAGCTTATCGAAGTCGTCAGGCAACACTCCAAAGTTTATTCCTTGTGAATGATGAAAAAAGTTCTGCATATTGCCCGGATGTAGGAAAATTGATGGACGCAATGGAAATAAAATATGAAGCAGATGACTGGAGATTATTTATTGACAGTTCAAAACTCAGCTTGAAGGCGGTTTTACTGCATAAGACCAATAAAAAACCTTCAGTTCCAATCGCCTACAGTACAGAAACGAAAGAAACATATGATGCACTGGAAAATATTTTAAAAATGGTTAACTACGCCAAACATATGTGGCGCATATGCTGCGATTTAAAAGTTGTAGCAATGCTTTGCGGTCTTCAAAGCGGCTATATAAAATATATGTGCTTTTTGTGCGATTGGGACACACGATTTTCCGGTGACCAATATGCATGCCACGGATGGAAACTCAGAGAGCACAGCAGGTTACAAACGGCCAATATTATTCGTGAGCCTCTAGTGCCGAAGGAGAAGATATTGCTGCCTCCACTGCATATTAAACTTGGAATTGTTAAGAATTTTATCAAAACTGTCGCCAAAAGAGATGAAGTTTTCTTGTGTTTGAAACTAATTTACCCGAGACTCAGCGAAAGTAAAATTAAAGAAGGTAAGTTATAATATCACATTCATTTCCCATGATTTTCCATCTTAAAAAATTAATTTTTTCCAATCAGGCGTACTAAATATTTTGATTGACGCTGAATTGAATGCATGGCAGGCAATCAAAGAAGTAATAGAAGGCTTGTTGGGAAAGCATCGTTCTAACAACTACGATGTTTCTGTCGCAAGGATGTTAAGAGCATTCTCGGAAATTGGTGTCCACATGTCCTTGAAAATCCATTATTTACATCATCATCTGGACTACTTCAGCAAACAATTGGCTACCGAATCTGATGAACAAGGTGAACGCTATCATCAAGTTGCTATGCCATTTGAAATGAGGTAATACTGATTTTTTATATTTTCAAACTCATTTTAATAAAACAAAAACTTACAGATATAGAGGCAAAAAGTCGCCGAGTGCAATAATTGCGGAAATTTGCTGGTGGAGTAAGTTAGTGTGGCAAGACAAGGATGATCTTGATGATAAAGAATTTTCAGGAGATGCAGAAGGGCCAACAGTGGAGTCACACATTGACATTATGTGTGGTTCAGAAACTGATGATAGCGATGAATGCGATGCCACTAGTCCCGAACAACCACCATCGAAAAAGTCTAGGCAATATTTATTAAAATAAATAAAAATAAATAAATAAAATAAAAATAAAAAATTATAAAAATGTTTACTTAATTTTTTTAGTAGTTTATGGCCAGAAGTCTGGAGTTATTGGGGAAAATTTATGAAAAAGGCGATAAATGACACTTTTTTGAATAAAAACAAATATCAATATTCTTGTCAAAATGGGATACCTTCACTTAATTGTAAATAAAAGCAGAACGCGTTAAATTTTGTTTATAGGTTATGTGACTTTACATGAAATTAATAACACTTGATCCTTTTTTCCGTTTTGGATTTTTTATGAATTTAAAAAAAAAAATTTTAATTTTTAGGCAAAAAAATATTTTTTTTTCTCCACAAATTTATTTTTACCGGCAAAACTGTTGATTATAAAGAAAAACGTTATATGAACGGATTAAAGAAATTGTAATTCTAAATTTTTCTAAATTTGTTTCATCAAAATCGGACAAGTGGTTCTCGAGTTATGTTAAACTACGTTTTTGCCAAAATGTTACAACTAAGCGAAAAAACATCAAGATAAGGAAAAAATTTAAAAGGTCATAAAAAAAAAATGACACATACGAACGCCAAACGCTTTGAGGGTTTTACTATACTGACCTAGTACCATCACCCTGACTTGGAATTTCTCACCCCCCAGATTGGCTGTTGTACTGTGTTATTAGATGTATCGAAACTCAGATAACGAGTTTTATATTTTTGAGACTTATTTTAAACAATTTTGGCTGGTTTAGAATTTTATAACATTATTCAGCAAAACAAAATGTTCTTATTTTTTCAGGTCTCAATAGAAACAATTTTAAATAAAAGCTCAATCTTAATTTGAAAAAATATCTGTTAATAATTGAATTGTACTAAATTGAATAAAGTAAACTAAATGTAGTACAATTATGAAAAATATTTCAAAGTATCAATTTAAGTATTTTTCAGTAACTAATTATACAGCTCTGGTCATAGTATACAACATCCAAAAATATCTTCTCTTAAATACATATTTTTAAATAATCTTGGTAGGATGAATCCTAATCCAACAAAACAAATATTCGATAGCGATTTCTCAAAAACCATCCATTAGCAAATTGTTTTGTTGCCAGAAAGCTTCCCAGCAAGCATTGCAATACGAAGAAGATTTCCCGATCATATTGCCAGGAGGAAAACATTTATTGTCGGCAATATCAATTCGTATTGCGGAAGTTTCTTCCGTCGGGAATAACTGTTACCCGAAAGCAATACTTCCAGGCAACACGAAAGCAATACCCCAGGAAGATAAATCGGCGATATCACTAAGTTATCACCTGTTAGATAAAAAGGTGATATCGCCAAATACACTGCCCGGTACAATATAAAGGATTTATTTTTTCATTATTAAATTTAAATCTAAAAAAGAACATTTGCATACATAATCCATTGACCAATTGATTTCATTGTAGCCGATTTTTTCCGCGCATTAAATCTTGATTTTTTCGAAGAATTTTTTTTCTATGTATCTTTTGATTGTTTTTATACAAATTTTGTTTTAGTTTTTTCCAAAATGACAAAGAATTTCAAACAAATTTTCTTTATCTTCCTGATGATAAAAAGGTAATATTGCCGCAATATTATCATAACAAATTATGACATAAAATTCAATTTTTGAATTATTTTTTTTTCAAATATCACCGAATTATCTTCCAAGTAATAAAAGGAAGACAATTTTAAAATACTACTTGATTATTTTCATTCAAATAAAAAATATAAGATGTCGCTTTAATATCTTCTTGGAAGATATCTTCCAAATGTTTGCAGGGTTATTATAAAAGTTGTATTGCAAGAGGGTTCCCTGAAAAACTTGAAATTTGTTAAATCGTTTTATTAAAAACTCCTTATCTATTTTACATCGATTTAGAATATCCAAGAATCCGAAAATTATGAGAAAGAGTGTATCAAGGAAAAACTTATTCAACCTCGAATAGTTTTCGTTGGACAATTTGATGATTTAAAGGCGTATGTGACACTATATGAAAAGAAATTCTATTTTTCAAATCCGGTGTTGGCGATTGAGAATTGCTTTTTTATGTTTATGGGATTGAACGTTCGCTATCCAGATGAATCGACTATTGTTTGGAATTTTATACAAAAATATATATTTGGAATTTCAACAAAACATGATCTGAACTATGCATCATTAAAATCAGTATTTCAAAAATTAAGACAATAATTAAATCATTTTTGAATAATATATACACCTCATTTAATTAGCTTTTTTAATTTTCTTAATTTTTTAACTTTTAAAAACTTATAACCGTTTATATGTTATTTCTATCGAATCCACTTTTATTTAAATAGTTAAGTTATCGTCTTTTTATAAACTCTTAAAAACGTATGATTTTAAATGGTTTTTAAAACACTGTTTAATTGAAATATTTACTATGAACATTAATTAACATTATACCATCTTTTGCAAATTTTTTTCTCCTACATTTTATATAAAATATGTTTCATAATATTGCTATACCTCTTAGTTTTTTACAAAATTAAACATGAATTGTATAATATGTAACACTACATTCAACACATTTTTATTGTATTCAAAACATTTCAGAAGTGTTCATCGAGATACTACAAGGTTCCAATGCAAATATAATGAGTGCAAACGGGTGTTTTCATCCATGTGGAATTATTTAAAACATACAAATCAACACTTCCAAGTAGTTACTCCAAGCTATAACAATACATTTTCCCAAGAAATTCCTTTGGAGGAAGAAAGCACTTCATTTTTAACAACTGAACAAAATATAGTTCCACAAAATGCTATATTAGAAAACAACATTAATATAGATGGTATTAAAAAGATTTGCTAATAGCTATTTTAAATGTATTGAGCGATATAAGAATACCGAGAACAACAGCTTTAGAAATATTTAAATCTATATTTAGTATATACGATAAATATATTAAAAATGCATTAAATTTTGTTAACAATGAAAATGACAATATATTTCAACTACAAGAAATATTAAACTCTTTAATAAGCCCAAAGGAGTTAAAGTCAGAATTCCTTATTTTAAAACAGTTAAAACTTTTAAATTTATTAGTTGAATTTGAAACAGTGTACTTAGGTTCAGAAACAATTATTCAAAATGCTACCACCAATCAAATAATTGAAGTTAAAAATGATTTTTTCTGCATTGTGGTTAATATTAAACAACTATTTGAAATGTTTTTTTCAGAAACAAATATATTGGTAGAAATTACTGAATACTTAAAAACATTAAATAACGAAGAAAAGGTGTGTAATATTACTCAGTGCCCATTTTGGAAAACAAAAATTCAAAGTATCGAAAATCATTCACCAAATGTAATACTTCTACCAATCATGATATACTTTGATGACTTTGAAATTCTCAATTCCTTAGGGTCTCATAGTGGACAATTAAAAATAGGAGCAGTCTATACAAAATTACTATGCTTACCACCTCATTTAAATTCAAAGTTAAATTCTATATTTTTAACAATGTTATTTTTTAGCGATGATAGAAAAAAATTTGGAAATGAACTTATTTTTTCAAAATTAATTTCTAAATTAAATGAATTGCAAATTAAAGGCATAAAAATTCAACATAATGTAATAAAATTTATTTCATGTGTAATAGGAGGCGATAATTTGGGTCTGAACTCTATTTTAGGTTTTGTAGAGTCATTTTCGTCAACACTCTTTTGTAGATTTTGCAAATGCGATCCAAGCGAGACTAAATATAGATGTGAAGAAAATTCAGATAAATTAAGAAATATTCAAAACTATAGTGCAGATATACAAAATTTAAACCCCTCTCCTTCAGGTATTAAAGAAAAATCAGTTTGGATCAATTTACAAAATTTTCATGTAACTCAAAATTTTAGTGTTGACATTATGCACGACCTGTTAGAAGGTGTATGTAACTACGATCTTAAAATAATTTTAGAAAAATTTATTTTAGAAAAAAGAAAATTTACAATACAGGAGTTAAATTGTAGAATAGAAATCTTTAATTTTGGTCCCAGTATAAAAAAACCACCACTTTTTGATAACGATTGGAATTTAAAAACAAAGTTTAAATTTACAGCCTCAGAAATGTTCATTTTAATTAAAAACCTGCCTTTTTTAATAGGCGATCTAATCACAACAAACTCGGAGGAGTGGGAGTTGCTGCTTTTATTATTAGAAATAGTAACTATAGTTTTTCGGAAAATCATAAGTTCAGGTACAATAAAACATTTAAAATATCTTATAATTCAACACAACAAATTATATATAAAAATTTCGGGAACTCATCTAAAACCAAAATTCCACAATTTAGTTCACTATGCAACAATTATGTCAGAAATTGGTCCAATTTCGGAAATAAATTCTATAAGATTTGAAGCAAAGCACCAAATTTATAAAAAAATTAGTTATATTTCAAACAACAGACTTAATATTTTAAAAACAATAAATATAAAAAACCAATTTCAAACAGCCAATTTCCTTTTAAATAAATAAATGTCGAAGTTCAAATATCTTACAGTATTAAATCTAAATTTCAGAGTAAAAATTATAGATTTATTAATTCCGCTGAAGAGCTGAATTGGGTAGATTTTGAGAATTTAAAATTGAAAAAGGACCATGTTGTGTGTACAAATATTTGTAACAATAGCGAACCTGAGTTTGCACTAGTTGAACATGTCGTATCTGTGCTTAAAAATATATGAAACTTGGTATTTCGATAAACACTTCTTTAGCTATAAAGTAAGCTCTTGTAACATATATAACATCCCAGGAAAATTTTCTGTTCCAAAGAATCGGTTGTACAATAGCTACTTTTCATTCACAACCCCTTCTACTGTCGATTCTAACACCGATTCTTTTTGTTTGAAATTGTCCCAAAAGCAACCCCTTCTATGGCTCCAAAGTGGAACCGGTTGCTCTAGAATCAGTTCTGGAACTAGTTCTGGAACTGATTCTACGTCACCCACACCTTCCATGTAGGTTCCCAGGAACTGGTTCCGGAACCAGTTCCATGGAATCGGTTGCAGTGGAACCAGTTGTAGAATGGGTGTGGTTGGCTACCGATTGTAAAAAATTTTCCTGGGATATTAATTATAACAAAGTTAAACATTAGATATACTTCACATATCTCAAAATCGAGTCACGAAGAATTCGTATTTTGGGATTTCTAGTTTTAGTGACACTAGTTATATAATTCAAATTAAAAAATCGTTAATAAAAAACCACTATGAATTTTAA
This sequence comes from Leucophora obtusa, assembly GCA_949987735.1. Taxonomy (NCBI): domain Eukaryota; kingdom Metazoa; phylum Arthropoda; class Insecta; order Diptera; family Anthomyiidae; genus Leucophora; species Leucophora obtusa. Next base: position 154,103,109 of record OX465295.1, on the reverse strand, counting down.
AATGCATTTTTATTATAGGGTATATTTTTAAAACTACGATTTAAATAAAAAAAAATTCAGTTACGACAACCTCGTTTCATTATAAATTCGGTTGGGACAACCGAATAGCAGACTACAATTCGGTTGCCTCAACCGAATAGGGTCGGTTGCCCAAACCGAATTGGTCGGTTGCCCCAACCGAATTGGGTCGGTTGAGGCAACCGAATCAATTCGGTTGGGGCAACCGACCAATTCGGTTGGAAAAAAATTCGGTTGTCTCAACGGAATTCTTCTGTGAGTGCAATCATAATGTTCCCATTATGTAATAAACATACATATATTATCAGGATGAATAGATGTAATTCGAAATCCATAAATGTTTACGAAAGAAAAATCTCTAGACTTTCCCCAGAGAATAGTTGCTGCTCTTATTGAGAGGATATACTAATGGAATATTATTTGGGGAATTGGTATTAAAAACATGCAATTTCCTTTGTAATGGGATTAAGTAGTTGCCGATTTTACAATAGATTTAACAAAACCTAAGCTATTTTCAAAATCAAATGTTGAAAATTTTGATATAGGCGCCCCCATATTATTTATGTTATATGGAATATGTATTAGATTATGAATATTCATTGTCACTGAGCTTGAGCCATAAAAATATGGCATAAGTTCCACAAAAGTGATATTAAGATTAGACTTTATTCCAAAATATTGAAAATTTCCCAAAGTATCGTCTAAACCTAGCATCACTTTAGAATCGCCGCTCAAAGTAGAATTTTCTAATAAAGTTTTAGAACATTTCGGAAGAGATGTATGTATAACCTTCAGATCTCATTACCATTAATATTTCGTCTATAGAGGTTTGTGTAAGAGTTTTGATTTTCCTTACAACCCAATTTTTCAGTTTTTGCTCAATATGATCACATGTAAATGTGCTTAAATCACTATTAGATTCCTCAGGAATAAATTCATGCGAACTTGTTTCTCCAGGTGTGCTTAAACTGGAACTACCAACGTCCTCATCACCTGAATCTAAATTTTCCTCTACTACTTCTTCATCAAACACTTCACTTTTAACTATTTCATTGTCGTCAGAACGATACACCACCAAAAAATTGAACACATCTACATTTCTCTTAATATCCTATAATTTTTTAACTTAATCATTTAAAACTAATTTAAGTTCTAATAAAATATATAAAAAAATAAATGTTTTTAAGTACTAAGAAATTACTTTATTTTTTGTACTCTAACACTAACAGTACTCTCAGCAATTTTCCAGTACTCTGAGTACTGGAAAATTGCTCTACTTTTCGTTTTAAAATTCTCGGAAGACACTCCACTTTTGTATTAATACAATTTAAAATCATTTTATTTTTAGTTTTTCTAATGTTTTGAAAACGTTCTATAAACAAAAATTACAACGCTATAAAATCACTTTATTTTTGGCTTTTGCAACGTTTCTAAAATACTCTAAATACAAACATGAGACCGTAAATCATGGTTATAATTTTAGTGTTCTGAGAATACTATAAAACCCAAAAATATGTTGCTTTGATAACGATTCAACCACCATACAAAGTGCTTTCAAAACGCTTTTATGTTTGTCAATTTCTGGCTGGGTTATTTGTGATAAAATTTGATATTTGTGAAAAAAATTTTTTGAATATAAAAAATATATCGTTAACTAATTAATAGCAAATTTTTCTAAGTTTATGTTAACAATTTTTTGGTTAAATCTTATATTTTCATAACAACTAAAACTCAAATTAATTTTGTTGGTTCTTATAAAAAATTTCATTAATAATCTTTACTTTAACTCAACCAACAGTTGTCTTAAGTTAGAAACTATATTGATAAAATCGTTAACGAAGATAGAGGACCAAACTAATGAAACAGATTTTCAATTACAAAAAACTAACTGAACATTCAAAAAATGTCGAAATGGGGTTAAACAGATTTTTCCGAACCCTTGTTTGGTACTCTTTGGAACAACTTGGCAAACCTATGCTAAAACTGTATTAAAACCTATACTTCTAGTTCATAAAATATCTATAGATAAGATATAAAAAATGTTTAGCCCCCCCCCCCCCCTTGAGCGAATCCTGGATCCGCGCCTGGCTGTAATGGTAATGATGTAATGGTATTGATTTCAGGCCATCTCTGGTTTCAACCAATTTTTTTAGTTTTTTTGAAATTTAAGTGCTTGCTAGTACTCAGTGGTGGTTCCAGCTCAAGTCTCTGGGGTGGGGGGAAGTTTTGAATTTTTTTTTTAATTTTTGGTCTCCACAGCGCAAGGTTAAATATTTTATGAGGGACACTTTAGGTATAAGAGACAATATAAAGTCCAACGGAAAACTCTAAGTAATATTTGTCATCAAAAACTTTAATATTTGATACGTATTTTACCTCCAAACAAAGATGGGTTAACAATGCCCAAAAAAGTTTATATTAGAGTGGTGTTTCTAGATGACGTTTTTCGTTACACGAACGAAAATACAATAACAAAATATAAGTAATGCAAAAACAAAATGCATGTAGTCATTCATTCGACGAACGACGCACGTCTTGTAGAAACCCCCCGTAAATAACTTAGAAACTATCGGCTGAAAACATATAAAATCAACAATTGAAATTTTCGCACTCCATTTACATTGTATCAAACTTGCTATAACTTGGAGTGCTTTGTATAGCTAAGATAACCCCCAAAAATTTGTATTAAATTTGGGGAAAATTATCAAATCTGCTAAAAACTTTCCTTACATAATTTGTTTATCTTTTGTATTTAAGTTGGTCTCCAACTCATTCTTTAATTTGATAATTTCTGATTTATCAAAAAAAATTAAAAATTTTTACAACGACCTAATTATTTCTATCATTTTATTATTGAAGGCATGATTGCGCTACGTGAACAGTCACTATTTTGAAATTCACTTTAACCATTTATCTTTATCAAAGGCCTAAAGCCATTTTACCTTAATCCGCGGTTCGAGATGCTTTATCGTAGCTTTTTAATATTTTTGTATTAGTTCTTAGTTTTTTTTATCAATGACACTGTCAAATATCAGTTTGGTTCTGCTTTTGGTACCTGAGTTCTTTACAAAAGTGTGAGAAATTCTAGATCATAATACATACCCAACAAACATCGATTCAAACATTTGAAAATTTTTAAAATTTTTATTTGATAACAAGCTTAAAATTCAAATAATTCTCGATAATATAATTCTAGTCCTTGAATTAAATTTGAGAAGCATTCAAAAACTATTTGAGAATTACGTTAGAATTTGCTTTTAAAAAGTTCCAATTGTTGTGTTTGCCGTAAGCGTATTTTTCAAGTGTTATTTTAATTTAAGAAATGGTATGAGACATTTCATATATTTCGAATTTTTATCAAATCGTCGACCGGCCTGCAAAATGTCACATGTGTTTTTTCAATAGATTCTCAGGAGAGCGAAAAAACTGTTACAAAATCTACTTTTAAGATATTTTATTGGCATCATATGGCTTACTAATGATTTTACTAAATGAGGTCGTAATATCTTAAAAGTAGATTTTGTAACAGGTTTTTGCTCTCCTGAAAATATGTTAAAAAACACATGTGACATTTTGCAGGCCGGTCGACGAAATGTTTTTCAAAATAGAAAAATATTTTATAATAGCATTTGAGAAAGATTTGAAACAATAATTTTTTTCCACAACAAAAAACAAATAAAAAAAATTCTGAACCGATCGGTATACTATAAGGTGGGTCTACGACCAATAGTTTTTGGTGTTACAAACATCAGCACAAACTTATAATACCCTGACCACATAGTGGTGTAGGGTATAAATATAGAAAATGTGTATAAATCCCGCGAAAAAAATTGTTTTAATGTATTCGATGGGCTTAGTTTTGACTTAAAAGTTAAGTGTTAAAATTTAAATATTCTAAGGTACACTCATAAAAAAAAGTCCGTACAAATAGATCAAAATTGTGCTGGCGGAAATACATGTACTATTTCCTGTTATTTTAGCAGAACTTTTACCTATTTGTACGGACTTTTTTAGAGAAAATAACAGAAAAATTAGTTCAATTTAATTACAACGCGTTTAACAGACTTTTGTACTAACTTTTTTTTATTAGTGTAGAATTTATTACAAAATAAATCCCTTTATAGTTTTACAAGAGACTTGCCATTTGGAGGAGCGAAAATCTCACACCCACTTAGATTACGAATATACCCAAGGTAAGTTACTTTTACTAAAATAATTCACATCATTTTGCGGGATAATATCATACGCTTTATTGTAGAAATATGCAAATTCAATGCGCTGTTAGTAATAATTTAGATTGCAATGCTATTCTGTATTTTACTAACATACACATATATTTTCTTTGTATACCCAGAAATCTATTGAAGTAACTCTGAAATATTGCCATTACTCCAGCTCCAAAGGAAATCAAATACTCAGGAAATACTCAAAACAAGGTGACTTAGATTGCGATAATTGCCAGATATCGCTATTTAGTTATTAAAAATGTTCTGTGCCACTTCATTTTTAATGTATTTCTATTAACATGATCTGTATTTTAAATTCTGCAATCAATCAGTTTTTTAAGTGTAAATAAAGAAAATTAAAAAAAATACATAAATAAATACATTTGAAACTATTTTAATAAGCTTTGAGAATGATTTGAAAATTACACATAATACTTATTTGATACGTAGTCTATTTCGCAATTTGAGAAATTCATTTGTTATCAAGGAAATCTCAAACTTATTTCTCTAGTTTATAACAATTTGAAAAAAAACACTTGAGAAATAAGAAGCCGTTTTTATTGAGAATGCTATAATTTTGCTGTCGAGATATAAGCTTTTCTCAACTTTTTCTCAAAGGTAAGGCTTGAAAATAAAATTTGGTTTCAAATCAATATTAAATGTTTTTCACTAATTATTGCTTGCTGGGTAGTATTTAATTAAAAAAAAAAAAAAAAAAACAGTTCGATTTTGCAGCATTTGTAAAACTAAGGAGGCATTTCATATAATTTCGTAAATTCCTTGTTCACCTTGTATAAATACAAACCATATTTTTTATGTATGGAGTTTGACATTAAACTCATAAACATATCAGGTTTACACCGTTTACGAGGAGAATACGAATTTATATGAAAACCTCTATTATTTTTGTTTATATTTAATTTATTTATGAGAAGCAGATCTTTTATATTCCAGTTATTGACTTTAACTAGCAACTTCTAATAATAAAAAAATTCTTATTTTTGAAGTATTTTTTCGAAATGCTTCGCAGACCTCCTAGCATAAAATTACGGACGCTTAGGTTCGGTTAAGGTTCGTGATCATTGGAAAACGTATAATTAAATTTTCATATCGGTTTTGATATAGCCGTGGTAGCCACCCTACGGGGAAAGGGACCGGTCCCAGATGACACGCAGGATAGGTCCCAAGGGGGCGGAGAACGGTCGTTGGTCGGTCTTTTTGTTTGAAAGAGGCATATCACTTTAACATGGCGTTGTCATTGGAAATGACGAATTGCCACAGTTTAGACACCTTGCGACAGTAAGGTGGTGTGTCTAGCTTTTCAAATAAACTAATAAAAAATTAAGAATTAAAAATAATCTACTTGGCGTCGAAGTAGGGCTCGATAACACAACCTCCTGCTTGTAAGGCAACCGCTCTACTGTTCAAATAAAAAAGAAAAAGAAAAAAACAAACACTACAAGCAAATAAAAAAATGGAAAAGAAAAAAATAGAAAAGAAAACAACACTAACACACACACAAATATAGTGCAAGTGCCTTCAGTATGCCCCCGATTGACCAGTCACGGGATGGGTCCTTTAATGGCAGTTGAGTAGTTTTCTGCGTTGGCCATATTTAAATTAAAAAATCAATTAAAAATTAGAAAATTACCTCAAAAACTCTGATAAAAAATTAAAAAAAATTGTCCTTAAGTTAAAAAAAAAATTTAATGAAATACCAATTGTTAAAACTAAAACAGCTTTAACATTAAAAAACGTTAAAAATACAAAACTTAAAATTTTTAGCATAAAATTATAAAAATTTAAAATAAGAGCTAAAATAAGCAAATCGTAAAAAAATAAAGTTCAAAATAAATAAAACAGTAAAATAAATTAAAAAAATATTTTAAAAAATATGCCGCGAATTTCATTTTTTATTTCGGTATTGGTCAAGTTTTTTAAAAGCAACAGTGAAAGTAACGAATCGAAAAATACTTAGAAAATTAATTCATTCTCTTTGGTTCATATTTCTACTAATTTAGTAATATGCCTTCGGTTGACCGGTCATGGGATAGGACCTTGGAGCGCAATTGACTCCTCATTCCCCGTAGGGCAGCTTCCGTTATTAATATAAGGAATAACTGGCCAACTTTGCTTTGACGCTACACCAACACTCCGTATTATAAAGTCAAAAACTTTACAGGTTGGGAGGAAGTAAAGGATTTAACGCTAGTCAATTACTCGCGTACAATTAGATATTGAAGAATATTTCAAGAGATTATTTTAGGATCATAACTGTATACTCTGCGATATCAACATGATACGTCAGTAGAAAAATCTGTCAAACAGGTTTCAAATCGATTTGACTAATTTTTAACAAATTTATAGTTGAAACACTGATTTAAGCAAATAGTTTAGTTATCTTTATTTAACACAATACTACAAATCCTCAGTACTTTAACTAATTTTGAGTATTAATTTTCAAAATTATTTCCTTTTTGAAACTATACTTTTTTTGAAACAAAATATTACATGCCTTCAAACAGGAAGGAACAGGGATGGAAAAGGCATAATCCGAGGACTATAATACCCATATCTTATACCAAAAATTAATGGTTAGTTTGCAAAAAATTAAAAAATTCAGAAAAAAAATTTCTTTAAACAGTCATTTTGTACCGTTATATTCGTTTGCAGAATGTTAATCGCTGATTAAGTTTCTTAATTCATTTTCTGTGGCATAACTCCCTTTTCCCACTCCGTCATTATTTTGGAATTTTCTAATTGCGGTGTATTTTAATTCATAATCCAAGGACTATAATACCCATATCTTAAACCAAAGTTTGGTGGTTAGGTTGCAATAAAAAAAGAAATACGAAAAAAGTTTTGCAACAAGGAAATTTTTTGCATCACTATGTTCGTTTGCAGAATGTCAATCGCTGATTAAGATTTTTAGTTTAATTTTTGTATCATAAAATCTTTATTCGCATTCCGCTGTTATTTTGTAATTTTCTAAGCACGACTTCTTAAAACTTATAATCTAGGGACTATAATACCCATTTCATACAATAAAGTTTGAAGGTTGTTTGCAAAAAAAAAAAAAACCCGAAAAAAATTTACAAAAAGGAGAATTTTTGCATAATATATTTATTTGCAGAATGTAAATCACTGATTAAGTTTTTTAATTAATTTTTTCCCCTGATTAATTTGCAATTTTTAAGTGCAGTTTTTTAAAATTCATAACCTAGGAACTATAATACCAATTTCTACACCAAAGTTTTGTAATTAATTTGCAAAAAGAAAATCGCGAAAAAAAATTTCAAAGGAAAATTTTTGCATCATTATTTTCGTTTGCAAAATATTAAACGCTGATTGAGTTTTTTAATTATTTCTTTTTCTACTATAAAGTCTTTTTTCGCGTTCCGCTATTATTTGGCTGTTTTTTAAGTTCGGTTTTTTTAATTTATAATTTAAATCTGTTAAAAGAAAGTTTAGTGGTTAGTTGCAAAAAAAAACTTTGCGAAAAAAAATTTTAAAAACAGAAAATTTTGGCATTAGTATATTTGTTTGTAATGTAAATAAATCGCTAATTAAGTCTTTTATTTCAGTTTTTTAACCAGAAGGCCATTTTTCGCATTCCGCTATTATTTTTCAATTTTGTACATGTGGTTTTTAAAATTCGTAATCTAGAGCTACACTCTAAAAAATGCTTGTAAATTTACTACTATAAAATATGTAATTTTTTGTGTAATATAGCGCAAAATCCTTAAATGTAGACCCCAAATGTGTAAAAAATTTGTGCACACATATTTGTGTCCAAAAATGCACATAAAATATATTAATAGGCATTTTATATTTATAATTACACACTTTGTGTGCACAATTATTTTAATGTGCTTAAAAATAAATATTAGGCACAAAGTGTGTAAATTTACACACAATGTGTGTAAAATTCCAATCTTACACACATCGAGTAATTTTACAGACATTATAGTAGGTAAAAAGTTACCTACTATAAATAGGGTAAATTTCAATAATATTTTATTAGAGTGTATAATACTGTTTGATATAGTGTAATTAAGGCTCCATTCTTGATTGGTTTGATAACTAAATCTTTTTGGATGGCTCGCTCGAGATTTTTTCCATCCCTGGTTGCAATTGAAGTTTGAGTCATACAAAGAGCGCAAATAATCATATTTGATGTAAATATTTAATTTTTATTATGTTCCTGGTTTGAGTATGTTCTTGTTTGAAGTCACATTGTAGAACAAAAGCTTTCTCACTGAAAGAGCGTTTCGCTATCTCTTTATAAAATATATACTCTTTGATATGTGTCCAAATGCTCTGAATTTTTTAATGGATTTTAATAATTCTCAACAAATTTTACCTTTTGGACCAAATTAAAGCTAACAATTTACTTCTTTTCCAAATTTGTGGAAAATAAATAGCTATAAACATTTTCGCTGGAATTCAAGTTGAAATCAAGTTCAATTCCAGCCCTGTTTTCCAGTTTCAAGGCTTGAATTCAACTTTTATTACATTTTATTTGAATAGCATACTCCAGCAAAAGGGAAACAAAAATTCAAGTTTGAAATATTTTTGTTAAATAAACAAGTGCTAGAATTTGAAATATACTTTACTTCAAGCAAAATTTAAAGTACTTGCATTTTTAAAACCTATGTGCTTATTGGGTACGTATATATATGTGAAATATTTTCCATTTCCGTTTTCAATAACAAAATGTTGAAAAAAACAAAAAGTATCCCAGCAAACAAAGGTGATCATTAATAACTCTGAAATAAGCTCCACAAACACGAACATTTCTTCACTTTTGCCTACGAAATTGGTCCGCCGAAAAGAGCACTAGAAATACCCAGAAATAACTCTGAAAAAAGAAAGTCTAAAATGGAAATTTTCCTCATAAATTTAAATAATTTTGCAATCCTTTACTATTAAAAACGAGCACTCATTTTGAGACAGATTTTTTGATTGTAGAGACCACATTTCGGATCGTTTTCTGAGGGTTCATATTTTCTACCAATTTTCATAAAACAATCATTTTTATGAGTGATTGCGAAATCTTATTTATTTATGATCGCTACAAAATTGATGGCAGGAATGGTTTTGCCACGCACAATTCAAATTTCATATCACGAAAAAAACGTAAAATAGTAGCCCAATTGGAGCTCTTAAATTTTAATCATATTTTTTAGAGCACATACAAGTACAAAAACACTCACCGTAATCATCATCATCTGACATTGCCATTGCTTGTAATCTGTTTATTGTATTTTCGTTCACTTCCTTGTTGCTGTAAGGATGCGATGTATTGGAGTTTGATTTTAAAACACCATTATTCTTTGTCATCGCACCATCACACAAGTTGTTTATGGTATATTCGCATAAACTGCCATCGACATAATTTCCTTGACAGTCAGCTGTCGTGCAATGACCATCAACATCACTGATACTTGTGCCAACAATACATGAATTTGTACTTAAATTTCCACTACTACAGTAACCACCGCAGTGACTATCATCAATGCCAACACCACCGCCTCCATCATCTTCATTCGTATGATGACGAATATGATTACAGGCCTTGTGCAGTTGTTTCGCTTTGCTATTATTTGTACTAGCATTGCCATTACCATTGGTCGGTGTAATTGCAAAATTATCAATATCATCAAATGGATCATCGATTTTATGTTTTGCAGAGGACGCATCATCAGAGTCAGCACTAAGGCGTCCATATGCTTTTCGTGGTGGTCTTTTAACGTATTTATCTGTAATGGAAATATTAATTACAGGTAATATGATTATTAAATTATTTTTTATAGTAATGTATTCAGTAATAAGGGTGGGTGCGAAATGGCTAAATAAAACCTAAACTAAATTCAGATTTCTAAATTTCTATGAAATTTGCAAAAAGTTTTCATAAAATGTTCAAAGAAATTTTAAATCCTTTTGTCAATTTGTTTTTACTTAAGAATTTATTTAGCCACCTCGCACAGGCCCTAAATATTATTTTAACAGATTGAAATTTCGTAAGAAAAACATGCGTCTGTACCTGTTTTTCAACAAAAGGACCAGATATATTTAGTATTTACTACCCAGAAAAATTTGTGGTTAGGCATATAACGCGACTAAAAATTTATTTGACAATTTCAAATTTGACGTGCTGTGTATTATCAGCCAATAACACTTCAGAGTACATTTCTAAATCAATGTAAAAAATTCTTTATTTTTTTTTTGTATTTTTGACTAAAAGCTTTCGCACAAAGCGATTTTTTAATTTTATTTTTATTGTATTTAAAAAAAATGTTTTTTTTTTTTAAAGTCAAAATTTAGAGATTTTAATAATACAAACCAAAACTGTTCATAACCAAATAATTGGTTATATACATTAGAGCAACTCACCTTATATGGACAAAAAAAAAAGTAAAAAAGTGCCCCCTCAAAATAAACCTTGGTTTGTTTTATGATGATTCCCAACATATTTCGGGTCCAGCAATAAGATCTCACGAGCTGGACCATTTTTAAAAAGGGTCTTTTTTTAGTTTTTGTAAGAAATTTGCATCTTATCTGAAGAAAACATACTCAATATGGGTATCAGGTTTTTTAGAGGCCCGTCCAGCGGTATATATAATATGTTCAAGCATATCCTGACACGTCCTATTTTCAAGGATATTCTATAAAAAAAAAAGATTTTTGACTCTTTTGTACGAAGATATTTATGATTGAAATGTCAAACTTACATATCATAATCTATAGACGATTTAAGTGAACACGTGTTTCAGATTTTTTTGAAATTCGCTGTTCGCGTTTTATCAGAAATTCAATGTGGTGGAAACAATGTGTTCTAAATAGGGCAATGTTGATACCAAAACTTGTCTTTTGACTAGCAAATCATCGCTGAGTGGATATAGTTTGGAATTTTGCAAATTTAATACATTTCTCACGGTGCTCTGGATCAAATTTTGATAAAAATTTAGAGCTATGGTTTGTTCGAAAAATGCCGATTTTCTTTTCTAATTAAAAAAAAACGCAATTTTAATTTTAGTGCTTTCCCAGCAAAAAAAAGTCATTAAAATTGTGAAGTATTTACAATTTAACACGTGGTGTTCCCATGTTGTCAATAGTTCAACTTCAGCATTTTGTTAATAATTTAAAAGTGATGTACATAATGTTAAAAGTTTGTTGTTTTGGTATACATTTTAATCACATCAATACCAGTACATTTTGTTTGCATTTTTAGAGTGATTCAGAAGTACTCTTTATAATATATAATATAGCGGACAAAGCCCTCTACGTTGTTAGCATGTCTTAGACCTAGTTTTTGGGATGTCAGTTGTGCTTGGTTTAGTTAAACCGAAAACGAACTTTGTCGTATCGTGCAAGCCCGCTACTTTATTAGTTAGCGAATCATTAAGTTTAAAAGGTAATTAATTTTGGATAAGAAAACTATTCTATGAAAGTATGCACAGCGCATGCTACGGGGACAGTTTTTCGATCTTCAGTTTAGTCTGGAGACATTTGGTTAGTTTGGGGACTGTCCTCAAACTCTTCCTAGGTCTTGCGAATACTTTGAAGACATTTTATACTAATATACAGCATAGTTTGGGCACATTTTTGGCTATGTCGCCAAACTATGTGCTTTATGTGGTGCGCATGGTTCGGAGACATAGCCAAAAATGTGCCCAAACTATGCTGTATATCAGTCAAAAATGCCTTGATACTATGCGCTAGACCACTACAGAACAGTTAGAGAATCCCACTACAGATAAAAAAGTATTAGATTTAGAAAGAAATACATACAATTTTGGCTTCACTTAATTTTAGGAACACCGCTTTATCTTAAAGGCAAAAGGCTTCGCCATTTTCATAAATTTTTTCTACAAATTGCTTCATGTCTCCCAACTTTAAATGCAGTGGTGGCGATTTGGTGCACGAATATCCTATTCAAAAAGATAGCATGGGTGTTTTGTATAACCACCTTGCATACCAAATAAAATTGTAAAAACCTTTAAATCAGCGATGACCTTTCCATTTATGCGTGGCATAGCTGATGAAGCGGAGTAATTTTTACATCACCTCGTAAGTTTCTTTTGCGTTAGTCGCATATGCGATTGGCACTGATGGTAACAGATTTTCGTTATGCAAGCCTACACTAAAAAAAATAAGTTAGTAGAAAAATTAGTAAAACGTACATCAAGTGTACTAGTTTTCAGCAATTTTTTTGCTGAAATTCCGTTTTCAGCAAAAATTTTAGTTATATTTTTTTAGCACTAAACTAATTTTGAACTAATGTTTTACTAATTTATTTTGCTACAAAAACTGTGCTGATAACCGCATTCATAGCGTGGACGACAACCAGATAGACAAGATGTAGATGTCGCAGCTTGTCTGGAAACCGAAATGATAAAAAAAAGAAAAACAACTCTACACATATTCTCTATTTAAATTTTCAACAAATAAATTAACTAAAGTAAAATTTCGCTACAACAACTCATAGCGACATGACGCACAAGCATAGTTTTCTACTGAAAAATTGATAAATTTACAGCAGTATCGGATCTTTAATATGACACGCACGTGTTAAATTCATTGATGGAAATGCCAAATTTTGAACTACTAACAGCTCCAGAAAAAACACAACTCAAAAATAAAAGTAGTTCAAATTTGGCATTTCCATCAATGAATTTAACACGTGCGTGTCATAGGAAAGATCCGATACTGCTGTAAATTTAACAATTTTTCAGTAGAAAACTATGCTTGTGCGTCATGTCACTATGTGTTGTTGTACAGGGTCCGCCATCTAACGTTTTTTTTTTGTCAACTAGTGCTTATTTCGTGAATGGTAACACTTAGCTCATGTCTGATTTGACAGATAATTAGTTTTATCCTTCCGCTGAACGAATATGGTTGTGTATACGCTTGAACAACGCTGGGAAATATTGCGACATTACTTTGAAAATCATGGAAATGTTACAGAATGTTAGCGAAGTCAATGGCGATCGTTATCGGGCCATGTTGAACGAATTTTTGTTCACAAAAATTGAAGAGGAGGATATTGGCAACATTTGGTTTCAACATGACGGCGCTACGTGCCACACAGCCGAAGCTACACTCGATGTTGTGCGCCCTGTTTTTGAAGATCGCTTTATTAGCCGCAGAGCTGATGTCGTTTGGCCACCTCGGAGCTGCGATTTGACACCCTTGGACTATTATTTGTGGGGTGCCGTCAAAGATAAGTGTTACGCCGACAAGCCAGAGACAATTGACGCTTTAAAGGACAATATTCGTGAAGCCATTGGTGAAATACAGCTGCACACAATCGATATTGTGCTTAAAAATTGGGCCGATCGTGTAGGCTACTGCATGGCCAGCCGAGGCAGCCATATAAATGAAATTATTTTCCATTATTAACCGGAAGGATTGTACTTTCAAATAAAAAAAGAAATTTGATAAAATATTCAGTAGTTTTTTTTTTATAGCATTTTCAAAAAAAAAAGTTATTTGGCGGACCCTATATTTGTTTTATTTTATTTTTGCATTATCTTTTTTAGATTGTAGGGAAAAAAGTCATGCATTAAAAAGTAGTAGAACAGTGCTGCCGAAGATTGCCGATTGCGTTGTGTCGGATACCACCGACCCGAAAACTGCCGAATCCTGCCGATACGACAACTGCCAATTGTGTTGCGCCAACCCGAAAACTCCCGATTGCGTTGTGCCGAACATTACCGATACGACAACTGCCGATTGCGTTGTGCCGAACGCTGCCTACCCGACAACTGCCGACTGTGTTGCAGAGTACCAAGCCGACCGGCGCAAACTCCGACCACTTTTATGCTTTATTAGCCGCCGCCGTTTCAAACGACTCGCTTCGGCTCAAAAGGGCAGCCGACCAAAACAAGAGCCGCCGAATTATTTTCGCGCCGCCATTTTTTTAAATTTATTTTTCTTATTTTAGAGATTAATCAGAACTGGGTCGACAACGACAATTGCTTTTTCATATATTTTGTATGGCTAACTAACTGGTAACTATGGTTAAGCACTAAAGTCAGTTTATTTTGAGATAAGTTAACAGGTCTTAAGCGGATTCAATCAGAAAATAATTAATTTTTCAAAGCTCTGTTATTAACAGTGCATAGAAAACAATCCGAGCCGTCAATCCAGCCGCCGCCGGTTTATATACATAAACGCCGCCGCCGCCGTAGTTGTTTTGGTTGCGCCGCCGCCGCCGAAAATTTTGTTCGGCTTGGAACCCTGCTGTGTTGTGCCGAACATTACTGATACGACAACTGCCGATTGCGTGGTGCCGAACGCTGCCGACCCGATAACTGCCGATTGTGTTGTGCCGATCATTACCGACCCGACAACTGCCGATCGTAGTGTGCCGAACATTGCCGACAACCACCGGGTGTGTAGCTCCAAACTGATTGCTGCCGATCTCCAACAAACCGACGCCTGCCGAATATACGATACCGATCTTTACCCCTACTCAACGGTACCGCTATCCGTGTACGAATCCTGCCGAAATCGACAAAGCCGACTCCTGTCGATCCGGTTCCCATCGAGCGATTGTCACCCCGTTTCGTACAGCCAGCACATCCCATTGAGCGGTAAAGAAAACCCGAGTGGAGAAGAGGACTTATTGCCCAGCAAATTTATAAGAATTTATTGTAACGCATAATTTGAGAATAGAATAAAAATATAATTTGTTGTTCCACCCCCACAAAAGAAAAAATAACTGTGTTTTCATTACTTAAAGTTTTGAGGGTCCTCAAGTATACACGACTGATCTACTTCAGCCATGACAAAATCCCCGTTACAGTGTATACGAAAAAATAATTAAAATGAAAGAATAAAAAAAAATCCATTTTTCCGACCACCCTAATGGCTATCCGGTGCATTATAAAAGGGGAAAAAACTGCCTATAAGCCTAATTTTTCATGTAGAATCGATTCGTGAAGTCAGATTTTAAATATATTTAGCGGTTTCTGTTCTACAAAGTAAGGTACCCAAAATTCGCGATTTTAGCCGCCGAGAGGGGGTTGAAGGAGTTGGAATTTTTCAAAAATAAAAACGCCATTATTTTTATTGGCGCAAAAACCTTCTAAAAAGTTATGATATCCGAAAATCAAAAACAAAAACCAAAAAAAAAACACTCTGATATACATATAATATAATATGTATGCATAGCGCATGGTACGGGGACAGTTTTTCGATCAAGTGTTTAGTATGGAGACATTTGGTTAGTTTGGGGACTGTCCTCAAACTCTTTCTAGGTCTAGCGCATAGTATCAAGACATTTGTGACTCATATACAGCATAGTTTGGGCACATTTTTGGCCATGTCTCCGAACTATGCGCACCACATACATATATATATGTATATATAAGAGCTTAGAACCATTTTTGTAGCAATTTTAAAATTGAAAAATTTTTAATTTTTTTATTTTTCAATATTTTTTTTAGATATTTTTTTTCAATACGGCTAAATATGCTCTTTAAAACGAGCTAAGAACTAGCTATTGTAGTTTTCGAGATATTCAAAAAATAACCTCGTAACAAAGCAAAAAATTATGATATTTTTTGAAATTTTAAATATTGCATAACTTTTGAAAAAAAAAAATTTTAATTTTTTTCCTTTGGCAAAACTTTGTTATATGATAAAAGAAAAGTTCTGAACAAAAAGGTCCAAACTATGCGATATATTAGTCAAAAATGCCTTCAAAGTATGCGCAAGACCCCAAACTAATCAAATGTCTCCAGACTAAACTGTAGATCTAAAAACTTTCCCCGTAGCATACACTGTTAAAGAAAAACACCATAAAGATGTATAAAAAGTGCAAAGAAATTTTAGTATTCCAAAGACCAAGGTGGGTTATCTACAAATTTACGTGAACAGTAATTCAACAACAAAAATTTTATATTTATTTAAATATTTTAAATTACAGGACCATATCTTCTCATTTTCATCACATTCAGAACACAAATGCTCTATGGAGCAAGTAAGACAAATTCATATTAAGTGTGTTTGTTTACATGCTATTTTTTACTAGCTTTACCATTTCTACCAGTTTTACTCAAAAATCCGTTCGTGGACAAAAAAAATATTAAGAACTAGTAAAAAATTTAAGGCGAAATTATAATAATTTTTACTTGAAAAATTTCTTCAAACAAAAATAGAGTTGTCAAAACCGGTTTCCGAATTATTCGATAAACCGGTTTTTTCCTATATTTCCGGGTTTTTTAAACCGATTTTTGAAAAAGGGCGGTTTTTGAAGTATTCGAGAAACCGATTTTTTCGTGTCGAATAATTCGATATTTTGGAATATTTATAAGGTGGAAATTTCTAATAAATTTTCTTCATTTGTTCAATAATTTTGCAAAATATTTAAGTGCCTTTGCATAATAATTTGAAAACCTTATAACACATTTATAAAACGAATTTTGTATGGAAAATTTATAATTCACTTAAAAATTTTCAAAGTGATTATGCATATGACTTTTAATGTTTGATTTTTTTGAAGATTTCTACATTTGCTCTCTATCTTAAAAAAGTCATCATTTTTTGACAAAAAGTTTAGTAGGAAAGATCTAAAAATTTTTACTAAAATGCATATACATTAATGTTTTCCATTTCCTCAATAAATAAAAAGAGTTTTTTCTTATTTTTTAACTTTTCTCCCCCCGTGATAAAACATTTTGCGATTTAAAACCGTAAAATTGTAATAAAAATTTTAAAAGTCACAAATTGTTTCACATTAATTGGAAAACTACAATCTTCAAAAGGCCAAAGTTTTTTTTCGACATTTTCAAATCGTCTTGTCTATTAAATTAATGCAAAAAAAATTCCACCACAATTTTGTAACAATTCCAGAGCAAGTGAAAAATCATTTCTGTTTTTTATGGACGTTAATAGCTTTTTTCGCAAAAATTACGAACAGAATACTGCACTTTTAGATCTGTCCGAAAGTTTTTTTATTTAGCAAAAAAAATAGCGCCTTTAGAAATCATAACTTTTAGTTTTAAAGGTAGATTCGCACTAATGGAATAATTTACGCTGCGAATTGCTTTCAAGAAAGGAAAAAATAGAATGTTTCAAGATTTTTAGCAATTTTTTGCAAGTTTTATAAGAAATTTTCCATATATAGAAACACAAAATGATTATTTACAAAAACCGGAGAAACCGGTTATTAAAACCGGTTTTGAATTAAAAAAACCGAAAACCGGTTTTTCAGAAAGGCGGTTTTTAGAAGTATTCGAAAACCGGTTTTTCAAATAGGTCGAATACTTGACAACTCTAAGCAAAAACTAGTAATATTGAACACATTTTTATGTGCATCATTAATTAATTAATTAACTCTTATGATTCGCATTAAAGTTTGCACTCCGCGGACGTTTTTATGCGATTTTTGTAATTTTTTTTGTTAGTTTACTATTCTTACAATTTTTTTGTTCGATTACTTTTGAATATTTTGACAACTTTTTAATGTTTTTATTAGTTTTACTAAATATGTAAGCGTACAAACCTGTTTATTTCTTTAAAATTATAAAAACTCACAAGTTCATGCACAATTTTCCTTAATAATTTTTTTAAAATAAAATTTGTCAGACTTTGAACACTAAAAATCTCCATAGGCCTTGCCGAATTACACAAAAATTATTTTAATGGTACAGTCGTCACCATTTGTATTAATTTAGAGCGGAGCCACGAAAAATTATTCGTTTTTGTACAACAAATTCATATAATTTTATGTGAAAATTAACAATTTTATGTGGTTTAGTTTTTCAGAATACCTCCCAAAACCTTAAAAAATATTTTGGTAAAGCAGTAAGGTCGATTTTTAAACACATTTTGCTTTAGAAATATTTTATAAAGAGCACAGTTATAACGAATTTTAAGGAAATCAACAATTTAGTTTGTGATAGCCGTACGTCTTTATTTGCGTATCCTATTAAAAATTTACAATAAAAGCAACGGTTCATCCACAAAAGCAAACATACAGAATTAAAAATTCCACACTAGCGTATGAGTGATATTCAGTCACATTGCTTATACGCAACATGTGCCAATTACAAAACACTCATTAATTATATATAGATGCACAAATGCTTTATATATATTTTTTTTGTAATTTTCTTTTATATCTAGTTTTGACTTTTATATTTTATTACATCCACATGCTACACCATATGTTCTATTATGTGATATCAACAACAAAAACAAAAAACTTATATATAGACCCCAACAAAAGCTTGGACATTTTCTGCTCATTTCAATCCAAAGTGTATTAATGTTTATTTCGTGGTCAGCATTTTTAATTTTTCCATATAACAATTCAACCATACCTTTTATACCAACTGACTTCAATTTGAATACAATTTTATTACAATGTTGATGACGACGACTATTGAAAACCAGCTCTACTTATTGAATACTAAATAACATATATTTATATTACACAGTTGTGATAATAATTTTTTGTGCTTTCACACTGTAATGAATTTACTTTGAACCAGACGTACATGGTACTAATCATTAAAATATATTTTTTGTTATATTTTTCTGGGGGATTTAATAAAATATATACAAAGTATGGTTTTAACTACCTATGGATTTTTTCCATCACTCGTTATTTAAATATATACAGTTGAAAACTGCCTACTAAAAATATAAAATTTATATTTATAACTATGCATGCGTAGCAAAGGAGAGGAATAAGTATTCATTATAGACAGAGCAATTATAAAAAGGTTAAACTTTGCAGTCAAAATGGCTCGAAAAACCAGAAAAAATTGGCACGAAAAGAAGCAAAAATGGCAAACAAAAGAAAACACGATTTCAGTTTTATTTTGTTTGAAGCTGGATCCGCAATGCTGGAGGACTCCAGTCTGCATAGCGGATTTTGTGCATTAAATATTTTTTTTAATCATGCCACACTCGTATACGTTTTTGTATAATCCACTCTGCAGAGCGGAATACTCTACACATTGTGAATAAGGCTTAGTTCTAATAAAAGGCAATAATGAAGAAGTTCAGAGTTAAAGTGCTAATGTGCTAGAATTGTAAATGATAACGCATGATTTGTGAAGCTTAAAACTCTCGTTTCTATAAAAGAAAATATTTTGGAGTTTATTTTCTACAGACAATAAAAGAATATTTTAATAAGGGTTTTCACAAGGGGTGTACTATTTGTTGTATCGTTGTATCGTCCTAACAAAAAACAGAGTTGTTAAAAATTAAATTGAAAAAATACAACATTTGAGAATAGCACGATACAACATTTTTACGTATGTTTAGTGTCCTATATTTGAGTGTGCTAACAGATAGAAAACTGAATAGAAAATCGTTGTTAAACACAAATAAAAATTTTAACAACTCTGTTTTTTGTTAGGACGATACAACGATACAACAGATAGCACACCCCTTATGAACAACCTTAATGTTTCTAGAAAATATTTAGTAAATAGTATTTTATGGTATTTTAAAAAGTTTTTTTTTACGGATCCCAAAAATGATATTTCAACATAGTACCTGAAGAAATGCCAAAAATTAATGTTTAACAGAAAAGTAAAAACAAAAAAACTTGTCCTTATTATAGGGTTATAAGGACGTACACTTTAAATGGCCAATATTATGTGTTAGGAGTGGGATTGACAAATTGTTAACACACACTCAGAGAAAAAAGTTAGGGAAAAGAATTAATGAAAACACTGCGACTCTCGCATAGGAAGTTATTTAAATTTGGGTTTTCCATTAATGAATTTAACATTGGCTTTGGATAGGAAGAAAGGTGTACTTTTTAAAAAGGATTTTTTTTCACTGCTATTTGTTTCAATTTATTATCATATCGCATGTCGGATTTGAACCGCCGATTGCAGCAGTAGTGTTCAACGTACAAAATTTTTGTTGCTTCATAAGTTATTTTTGTCATAGCCGACATACTGATTTAGGTCATACTTTAAATAAATTTGCAGTAAAAATAACAAAAAATAAAGTATTAAATACAAACAAATGGTAAATACTTAGAAGATAAACAAAAAAATCTATGTTTGCATGTGTCTGTTTGATCACTTCTGAAAGTAATAAACAATAGCAGAAAACTGAATAGGAAAGAAAACTATGAATTAGCTACAATACATTCAAGGCCTTACTTGGATTAGATGGCTAAGCTGTCGAACTTTAGTATAAGTGTAACTGACCTGCTGCGCACACATCAGCTTACTCGCCAACATACAAAAAATTAGAGTTGTGTCGTTCATGAACGAACTAGTTCATTTGAACGGTTCAGTTCATTGAACGATATGACATCGTTCACCATTATTCGTTCTTTTCGTTCATCGTTCATTTCGTTCTTTTTTGTAGTCATAAAAAGTTTGTATACCTTTCTTATTAATTTTATTACAGAATTAAATGTTTTTCTTAATAATTTCAAATTTTTAATAAAATTGTAATTTTCTGACACTATTAGTCTATGCACAATAAAATTAATATAAAAATGTAACATGTAGTGCGCCAATAAATTTTCGAATGAACGACGCCGTTCACGAATCACTGTTCAGACACAGCTCATGACAAAAAAGAACGATAACAAAAAAGAACGATTGAACGATTTGAACGAACTAGTTCAATGAATTTTATTGAATGATATGACCGAGTCACCAAAAAGAACGATTAAGCCCAACTCTACAAAACATCAAAAAATATGTGATTACATATATCCTTAACAGTCTGAAAAAATATTGGGTCTAAAAATAGACTTCAAATAATTAAAAAAAAAAATCTAGAAAATTAATTTCTATTTTAAATAATGATAAAAGTAAGTTATTATATATTATATAACTCATTATTATATGTTTTAAAATAATGCAGAAGTTAAGTGGGTGTCATTACTGGTAGTCCAAAAAATAATGATAACCGTTTCTACACTGGGCAGGTATATAGTTACATAACCGCATATCTGGTAATGATTTTCTACACTGGGAAATTAATATGAATTTAAAAGAATTCAAATAGTTTCAAAAATTTATTAAATTTACAAACCCGGTGAAAAATGTTCATATACGCTCAAACATGTTCATATATGGTTTATGTATGGACACATATGAAAAAATATGGATTTTTTATGAACATATATGGATTTTATATGAACATATATGGAAGTATATGTGATTCCATATATGGAAAAAATTTCATATACAGACATATATGGAAGCATCTGTTATTTCATATATGGAAATGGCACTCATATATGGACAAATATGAAAGTATATGTTATTCAGTTTATGCAAAAGGGACTTGTATATGAATATATTTCGAAGAATACATTTTTCCATATATGTAAAAGGAACTCATATTTGGATAAATATGGAATTATATTTAATGCCATGAATAAAAAAAGGAACATATGTAGCGCCAAATTTGAATGTCATACATAAATTTATATCTATCGTACAACCTTATAACAAAGGACAGCAACGTTCGCATGTATTCGCATATTTTTAATGAATGTATTTGTTCATATATGTCCATATATGAACATATACTTAGGTGTTACCTCATTTTTTTAATTTCTTCATATATGTGCAAACCATATATAAACATATACGAACATATTTCACCGGGAAATAAAAAAAAATACAACAAAAAGAACAAAAAGCATTGGCTCTCTGGGGTGAGCAAAGCCCACCCTAGGCTGCTTTTTGCCCACCCCAGAATTAAAAAAATCTACCTATGATTTTGATGGTAAAAGTATCACTATTTTTTTTTAAATATCAATTAATCTAGTATTTATGGTTGGAAAAATGTCTACTGGTTTCCTGGAAAGTTAATTGGTTGGAATCTAGGGGTCAGTTTTATAGTCAGAAGTTTTTTTTTTTTTTTTATATATGTATTTATTATCAAAAATATAAATATTCACAATAAATAAAAGCCTCAGCACCAATAATGGTATAAAAGAGGCATATCGGCAACTAGTTTGAGTTCATTATTTACAAAAAGAGGAGAAAAAAAAATATTTCGTATTTACAAAAAAGTATTTAAAAAAAGAAATAATTACATTTGTATATACCCTACGGGAAATGTTAACAAACTGTCACCGAACTGGCCCCTTTATATGAAATAGACTGTTCACTTTTACATGGGCTTGTCATAGGAGGGGGAAATTGACCCCTTGTGACATGTCACAAGACAAATCCCAGGAGAGGTCCCTGAACTTTGTTTTTATATGAGAGTTCAGTAACCTGTCCTAGGATTTGTCTTGTGACATGTCACAAGGGGTCAATTTCCCTCTCTTATGACAACGCCATGTAAAAGTGACCAGTCTATTTCATATAAAGTGGCCAGTTCGATGACAGCCGATAATGACCGGCGGCGGCGCGGCTGAGGGAAGTGATCGGCGGCTGATCGACTGACAGGCGAAAATTGGACGGCTTACATCACTGGTCTAGTGGCAACTAAAAGCAACTCAATAATTTAGCAGTAACAAATAAATAGCAAGTTTGTATTTGCAATGGCTTCAGGTACTATCCTTCAAAAAGCCATTGATTAAGTAACCAAAGCCACAGAAGAGGATCGCAATAAAAATTATGCTGAGGCTTAACGTTTGTAAGAACATGGTGGTGGGTATTTTTTACATGCCATTAAATATGACGCTCAAGTAGAAAAATCTAAAGATTCAATAAGAGCCAAGTGCTTGCAGTATTTAGATCTTGCCGAAAAACTTAAGGAATATTTGAAAAAGGGTAAGAAGCGTACTTGGGATTTTTTCATTGGCATTGAAATTTCATTATCATTAGTTGACTAATGCTAATGGCAAAAAAAATTTCATTACCATTAAATGGTACTGAAATTTTCTGGCATTAGAATTTGTAATACTAATGCTAATGAAATCGCACTTATGCCTTAAAAACTATGAACAATTGAGTAAAAAAAAGCATTTGTTTACAAAAAAAAAAAGGGATGAATAGATTGCTTTTTTTCAACTAGCCACCGAACTTTGTTCTATGAAATGGGTGTTATAGTCCCTAGATTATAAATTTTAAAAAACCGCACTTAAAAAATTGCAAAATAATAGCGGAACGCGAGAAAAGTCTTTGTGGTACAAAAATTTAATTAAAAAACTTAATCAGCGATTTTAATTCTGCAAACAAACATACTGATGTAAGAATTTTCCTTTTGTAAATTTTTTTTCCGCGACTCTTTTCGCGATTTCTTTTTTCAATTAATCACCGAACTTTATTCTATGAATTGGGTGTTATAGTCCCTAGATTATAAAATTAAAAAAAACCGCACTTAAAAAATTGCAAAATAGTCGCGGAACGCGAAAAAATACTTTATGGTACAAAATTTTAATTAAAAAACTTAATCAGCGATTTTTATTCTGCAAAAAAACATACTGATGTAAGAATTTTCCTTTTTGTAAAATTTTTTTCCGCGACTTTTTTCGCGATTTCTTTTTTCAATTAATCACAGAACTTTGTTCTATGAATTGGGTATTATAGTCCCTAGATTATAAATTTTAAAAAACCACACTAAAAAAATTGCTAAATAATCGCGGAACGCGAAGAAAGTCTTTATGGTACAAAATTGTAATTAAAAAACTTAATCAGCGATTCTATTCTGCAAACTAACATACCGATGTAAGAATTTTCCTTTTTGTAAATTTTTTTTCCGCGACTTTTTTCGCGACTTCTTTTTTCAATTAATCACCGAACTTTGTTCTATGAATTGGGTATTATATATTTAACAAAACCGCGCTTAAAAAATTATAAAATAATCGTGAAACGCGAAAAAGATTTTATGCTACAAAAATTTAATTAAAAAACTTAATCAGCGATTTTCATTCTGCGAACAAATATACTGATGTAAGAATTTTCCTTTTTGCAAAATTTCTTTAGCGGGGCATTTTTTAGCGGTATTTTTTGCAACTAGCCACCGAACTTTATTCTATGAATTGGGCTTGTAGATCCTAGGTTATGATTCTAAATAACCACAAGTAATAAATTGCAAAATAATCGCAGAACGCGAAAAAAGGCTTTATGGCACAAAAATATATAAAAAACTTAATCAGCGATTAACAATCTGCAAACAAAAATGCAACTTTTGTACCATAAAGTCTTTTTAAGCGTTCCGCGATTATTTTGCAATTTTTTAAGTGCGGTTTTTTAAAATTTATAATATAATAAAGTTCTGTGATTAATTGAAAAAAGAAATCGCGAAAAAAGTCGCGCAAAAAAAAATTTACAAAAAGGAAAATTCTTACATTAGTATGTTTGTTTGCAGAGTAAAAACCGCTGATTTAGTTTTTTAATTTAACTTTTGTACCATAAAGTCTTTTTTCGCGTTCCGCGGTTATTTTGCAATTTTTTAAGTGTGGGTTTTTAAAATTTATAATCTAGGGACTATAATACCCAATTCATAGAACAAAGTTCGGTGATTAATTGAAAAAAGAAATCGCGAAAAAAGTCGCGGAAAAAAAATTTACAAAAAGGAAAATTCTTACATCAGTATGTGTGTTTGCAGAATAAAAATCGCTGATTTAGTTTTTTAATTCAACTTTTGTACCATAAAGTCTTTTTTCGCGTTCCGCGGTTATTTTGCAATTTTTTAAGTGTGGGTTTTTAAAATTTATAATCTAGGGACTATAATACCCAATTCATAGAACAAAGTTCGGTGATTAATTGAAAAAAGAAATCGCGAAAAAAGTCGCGGAAAAAAAATTTCCAAAAAGGAAAATTCTTACATCAGTGTGTTTGTTTGTAGGATAAAAATCGCTGATTTAGTTTTTTAATTCAACTTTTGTACTATAAAGTCTTTTTTCGCGTTCCGCGATTATTTTGCAATTTTTTAAGTGCGGTTTTTTTAAATTTATTATCTAGGGACTATAACACCCCTTTCATAGAACAAAGTTATACCATAAAACCCTTTTCGCATTCCGCATTTGCAAGCTCAAAAATGAATTTGAAATCTATAAAATGACGTTTACAAATGCCAATTCTTTTTTATAATTCAGGCATTAGTAATCGTAATGAATTTACTATACAATTGGCATTAGTAATGAAATCGATGTATTTCAAAGCATTACCATTAGTCCAAGTAATAATAATGCCAAAAATTTCATTAGCATTAGTTTCAATTTAATGGTAATGAAATCACCAATTAATCTGTCCAAATAATTAATTAGTCTCATGTATGGTAAGAAGCCAGTCAAGGAAGGTGAATCTAGTTCCAAAGACGACAAAGATAAAAAAGTGATAGTGACTCAGATGGTGCAGATCCGCAAAAGAAAAAATTAAGAAGTAAACTTGAGGGCGCCATTGTTATTGAAAACCCAAAAGTAAAAAGGATAGATGTGGCTGGTTTAGATGCTGCAAAGGATGCTCTTAAAGAAGTTGTCATCTTGCCTATTAAATTTCCTTAACTTTTTACCGGTAAACGTATACCTTGGAAGGTAATTTTACTTTTCGGTCCTCCTGGTACCGGTAAATCATATTTAGCCGAAGCTGTGGCCACCGAAGCCAACAATTCCACTTTCTTCTCAGTTTCCAGTTCAGTTCTCGTGTCTAAATGGTTCGGTGAATCTAAGAAATTAGTAAAGAATCTTTTTGAATTGGCTCGCCAACATAAACCATCGTATATTTTCATTGACGAAATTGTTCAATGATACCGATGGGATTTTATTATTGGGTGCTACGAATATAAGTACATTGGGATTTGGATTCGGCTATTCGTCGTCGTTTTGAAAAGCGTATTTGGAAACACAACGCATGTATTGGCGGAAGAAAATTTAAAGGAATTCGCTGGTAAAACAGAGGGTTACTCTGGTGCCGATATATCAATTGTTGTCCGAAATGCTCTTATGGAACCAGTACGTGAAGTACAAACTGCTACACATTTTAAAAAAGTGACAGATCCATCGCCACTTTATAAAGATGTGATATGCGATGATTTATTAGTACCATGTGCTCCTGGTGATGATGGAACTACAGAAATGAACTGGATGGATGTGCCAGGTGACAAACTATTCGAACCACCTATGACAATACGTGATATGTTAAAATTATTGTTGCTTACAAATCCTACAGTAAACGATGATGATTTTATTAAACTGCGTAAATTTAAAGAGGATTTTGGGCAAGAAGGCTAATTTAAATAAACGTATAGAACAAATTAAAATTATAATAAAAAAAATAATAATATATAAGCTCCAAACGAGTGGTTCAAAATTATAGCGCACTTACAGAGAATATTAAAAAAGGCGAAATATTTTAGTATTTTGATTTAAATTATTACTAAGCTTGTTTTTTAAGATTTTAGCTACTTTTTACCAAAAATTTCACAAATTTGTTTTCAAATTTTGAGAAAATACCAATCTGTTCTTAATTTCCAAATAGAAAAATAACTTTTTTTGCAAAATAAAAATTTGAAAAAGTTTTGTAAACTGATTATTAATTTGATATCAGATCATCTTCACGGTTCATATACTACTAGATTTGTTATTAAATTTCATGTCAAATATCGTGATGTATCTGGCGTAAAATATCGGATTTCACGGTTTCGATATAATGGCTCCGAAATACTATCGTCATATTTTATTGAAGATCATCATCAAAAATAGTACAACAGTATTGAGAAATGAGTTTAAATAAATCTCTGGTACATACTCGGAAACAATACCAAAAATTCTCATCATATACAATTAAGGTATGGGAAGAAAGTGCCTTAAGAAACAATTTAAAAATAATGCAAATAAATTTAAACAAGTAAATAGTTTAGTGAAAAATTACTTATTTAACTTTTTTTTTTGACAACAAATCACTTATAAAAGTATTTTTTGCATAAAAGATAAGTGAAGTGTTTTTAAAATTGTTACAAGTATATACGACATGGGAGGTAAAGGCATTGTAGAATGGAGCGTCTGAACATATATATATTATGTCCTATGGTTCCATTAGGAACAAAGGACCAAAGGGCGGCTGAACACAGGGCTTGAATATGAATTTCAGATGATGTTACAATAGTATTTGTGTTTTTTATAAAGTTTTAATAGCAGAGATTAATTTGAACCAAATTCCCAATATTTTTGTACTATTTTAGATGATGATTTTGAATTAAATATGGCGATAGTATTCCGAAGCCATAACTTCTAAAGTATGAAATCCCATATTTTAAGCCCGATACAACACGATATTTTTCTGAAATTTAAAAATAAAACTAAATCAGTTTAGCAAAAAGCATAATTTTCTATTTGAAAATTGCGAACAGTTTGGTATTTTCCCAAAATTCAAACTCAAATTTGTGAAATTTTCAGTAAAAAGTAGCTAATGTCTTAAAAAACAAGCTTAGTAATTAATTTAAATTAAAATACTAAAATATTTCGCAATATATAAATCCTTTTTTTAATATTCTATGTAAGTGCGCTATAATTTTGAACCATTAGTTTGGAGCTTACATAGCCTTACTGCCAATGTTTTTTCTTCAAGGTTAGATAAAAAAAGGAAGTATCTGTATTTCTTAATACAGGCGAGGTATTCAAGAACCAATTTACTGTTAGTAAGTGCGCTATAATTTTGAGCAGTGCTTTATATAGAATTGATGGTGAGAGCTCTATTAATTTTTAAAAGTCAGGATTTTGTAATGCAGTACTATTAATTCAAAAATTTGTTATTGTTTTGTATATACAATATTAACATTTTCTTTTAATATTTATGTTAAACTTAACCCTTCAATTAAACAATTTTTAGTTGGCAAAATAATCCCGGGATTTTTGATTTAATTCATTAGCACAATTTTATGGAGCAAGAGCAGTTTACCGGCATAGCCCAGATTTTTTTTGAAGAATGTAGTACTTTTTGAGCTGATTTAAAAAATAAGATCTTTTATGTAAGTCACATCTTTCGAGTGGGTCTCTAAGGCTGAAATTTAAACCTCAAATGAGTTCGGAAGTACATATCCGATAAGTAAAACATGAACACCAAAAGAAAGGTCTCTGAAATATCTTTTTCTTGAGGCTTTAGAATGATTTTTCCAGCACTAAATTAATACCTTATATTAAGGCTGTACAATTGAACGTTTGAAATCAAAAATTAATTTTATTGAAAACCGCATATGGCCCCTATTGAATGTAAGGCCTCCATAAATGCCTTTTCATAATTTTATGAAATTACGTATAATTTTATAAACATTTTTGTGACAAATGGGAACTTGTTGTATGAACTTTTATCCAATAACATCGAATTATAACTAATTCAATATAATTATATATTATACACACAATTTTGTATGGGGACAAAATTCGGATGAAATTGTATCTAATATACATCAAATTGTACAACATTGTATCCAATCGCATCGAATTAGATTTAATTCGATACACTTGTATCGAATTCGATACAATTTGATGTATTTTAGATACAATTATATGTTCTCATTTTTCAGATCAAATCGCATCTCGTCGTATATCGAATTTATATAGAGTTTAATACAATTTGATATTGCCCCATATTAATTTTTTTACTTGGGTGGATAATTTTATATTTGATACGAATTGTTTTTGTAACATCAACAATTTACACACAAATCAATGCAGTGCGGTTTTCAAAATAACCCACACAATTAATTTATTATGACTTTGCAAAAACAACCACACTTGAATAGAGTCACAACTACCCAGATAGAAAAATACGAACGGCACAGTACTGGCGCAGCATTGGAGATGGTAGTGCATGTACTGGCGATGTGTCGGATTTTTTAAATTTCCAGTACTGGTACGGTGTCGAAATGATAACACCAATATACGCTTGGCCGTAGGTATTTGCCCACGTTGGCCCAGTGTTGGATTTTGTTACTTCCTGGTGTTTTCCCAGTACTATAAATTCAAAATATTCAGTAACTTGCCAGTACTTTAAATACAAAATATCAGTTTTTTAATTTTATTTTATCGGGATATACATTAATTGCATCAAAGGAATTAAATATGCTAAAAATCCCAAACGTATTTAACAAATTGTGAAAAATAATCCGCTGCAGGCATGTCCCTACCCGGATTTCATTCTTGCCTAAGGAAATCGTCAGGGGATGACGTTTTTAGAATTTCTGGAAATATTTGTTAAGTTAAATTACAAACTCAATGAGAATTTTTTGTTCTCGTCTAGGAGCGTTATTAAACATTTAAAATATCAAAGAACAAACAAAAACAACAACAGAAAATTTTCCACAATTTGCTTTGTCATCTTCCAATGTACTACTCTGTTGTTTTGACAGATCTAGCAATGTAGTGACATCCATTCATGTAGAAACAACAATAGAGAACAATGTTTTCTAAAGTGTCAGTAACATTTAAATTTGCACAAGCACTTGCATATTAGTTTTTTAATTTTATTTTATCGGGATATACATTAATTGCATCAAAGGAATTAAATATGCTAAAAATCCCAAACGTATTTAACAAATTGTGAAAAATAATCCGCTGCAGGCATGTCCCTATCCGGATTTCATTCTTGCCTAAGGAAATCGTCAGGGGATGACGTTTTTAGAATTTCTGGAAATATTTGTTAAGTTAAATTACAAACTCAATGAGAATTTTTTGTTCTCGTCTAGGAGCGTTATTAAACATTTAAAATATCAAAGAAAAAACAAAAACAACAACAGAAAATTTTCCACAATTTGCTTTGTCATGTGTATATCATGTACTATAAAAACAATTAAAAATCTGGTGGTGAATCACCCCAAACTTTAATAAAATAATAAAAAATATATATTTTTATTTCAAATTAATTTTGTTGTTTTTTATTGTGTTTTAAATAATTGCAAAACTAGAAAATAAAAAGTTTTTCTTAAATTTTCTGGTTTCTCTCATAATAAAAAAAAAAACAGTGCATAATAAAAAAACACAGTGCTCTCCCAGGACTATTTCTTTCTACCGTGGGCAATTTCCACTTGGGTAGAGTCACAGACTTTTTCGTATGAATAGGAAAAAGACATTTGTGAACAAAGTCATGATCCGGTCGGTACAATACTATTCCAAACATAACCTTCTAAAAAATAAATTGACACAAAAAATTTCACTTTTTTACATAAGTAAAAAAGCGTTTTTTATATAAGTAAAAAAGCGTTTTTTACATAAGTAAAAAAGCGTTTTTTATTAATATGAATAAAACGACATCAAGTCAATTAAAAATATAAACAGTTTTTTTTATCACAAATTAAAAATAACGATTATCGTATGACACGTTTACTTTAA
The DNA here is from genome assembly GCA_949987735.1 of Leucophora obtusa. Taxonomy (NCBI): domain Eukaryota; kingdom Metazoa; phylum Arthropoda; class Insecta; order Diptera; family Anthomyiidae; genus Leucophora; species Leucophora obtusa. The sequence goes on along the minus strand of OX465295.1, from coordinate 154,072,635 downwards.
AGCTGAAAGTAATTATATGAGGATACTTTCATTAATTTTTTTGATTTCCGGAATGATATATTTCAGAAACAATAAGGGGCTGTAAACTCAAATTTTGGGGTTGTAATGTCAAACTTGCTTACGAATTGGTTGAAATAATAGTATTCAGAAAATGCACATTGGAGAACAAAAAAGCTTGCGGCCAAGCCTATTCATTTTGTATCCCAACAAAAAATAGATGCCGAAGCAGTAGAAAAAGCAATATAATTGATGATGTAGATATCTGTACTTTAGGATGTCCCTTCAAATAACGATTTGCCGATTTTTGTTCATTACACCCCCCCCCCCCAGTTTTATTGGAAATGGTCCCAAATGGAAGAAATTTTTTTATTTTTTGAAAACGTTAACCCGTGCCGAAAGTTGGACGAAAATGGCCCATTTTGGAAAAAAAGTGTATTATTATTAAAAATTCCCAAAATTCGAAATTTTGAGAAAAATAATTTTTTATTTTATTTATTCATTTAATATAGTCAAAACGATTCAGATATGGAATTTTGACTTCATCGGATATCATTAACCCACTTTAGCCTGGAATCCAAAATTACCCACGAATTTGGTATTAATGCAAAAACGTGTTTTTTTTAAATTAATTTTAGAGATTTTTTAAAATGCCTAATTTGGAGACGTCGACTGCTATTTGTACCACATAATAGTTGATATTAAAGAAAAAAAAATAAATTGAAAAAATAATAATTCGAGTTTGTGATTGGAGCGACTGCTTTCCAGGACATTTTACAAAAATTGCTCATTTTGTCAAAAATTTAACAAAATTTTAATGTTTTCATCAAAGTTTACATAATTTTCGGAAAAGTATCACTTAAATTTGGTAAGACTATAATTATCTTTATATTTGTTTAAAAAATCGTTAACCCTTAGGGGCCTGGGGTCAGAAAGACCCATGCAACTTAATGTTAATTATGATTACGAGATTGTAAAGCCATTAAATTGACAAAAAAAATCTCAACTGGATAAAAATAATTATTTTATGCCAAAAACGACCCTCTAGGAATTTTATAAAATAACATCTTTCATAATTTTCGAAACAATATCACATTAAATGAATCAAAAAAAATTTTTTCCATTTTATCAAAATTATTATTTTGTGTAACTTCAACATTTTTCAGTACTTTTTGAACGAGTGCAAAGGAAGCTCTTTTTCACCACTTAAATTTAAAAAAAAAATTATATTTTTTTTATTTTACAAAAGTTTTTTTATTGCCGCCACCGGGTATCGAACTTGCGACCTCACGATTTCTAGTCTAGCGCTCTACCGCTGAGTTGATATGAAAGTTGACTGGCATAAAAACACCACTTTGTTACTGCGAGATATTATTTCTTATTCTCTTCAATAAAAGTACTTATTAAACAAGTGTAAAAGGTGCACTCCAATTCAATATTATTTTCAGTACTTTTTTTACAGGTGCATAAAAAGCCATTTCTCATAATTTTTTTATATACACTCACAATAACTTTACCGTAAAAGTGCAACAGTTGTTTAAAAAATAAATCAGTAAAGTTGTTTCAATTGAATAAGTACACTCACAAAATTTAAAAACAACCTAAAATACATATTAAATTAATTGAAAACACAACTAAAAAAAGGACTACTGATTTTTCATTGTATTCAAACCATTTAGCTATTTATTTTCAAACATTGTTTAAACAATCCATAAAAGAAATAAAAATAATTGAAAAGTCTATTTAAACAATCATCAATTTTTAACTGACAAAACGTAAAAAAACCATTTTGTGGTTTTTTTTTCATATTTGAAAGTTTGTTTGTTTAATTTTCAAAACACCACCACACCATAGACAATACACACGTTCATATTTTTATTGGCTATGTTTGTGTGTATGAGTAAAGAATTTCTTGTAATTTCAATTGAAATAATTTTGTATATAAACAAACCATTTAACAAAAAAGAAAAGCGAAAATATTTTGATTTTTTGTTTTAAAACAGAAAGCAACGAAATTATTAAAATTATTTTTTCTAAAAATAGAAATCTAAAAATATAATATTTTACTGAAAATAACACCTCATACAGACGACTCATATTTTTTTATAGTTTGTTTTTTATTGATTTATAAAAAAAGTTAAACAATATGTTCATATATTTAGTTAGAATATTCTTCCACCTCAAGTCCAAATTCTAATAAAACAATATGTTTCAATGTATTTTAATGGATTCTTCAATTGAAAACAAAATTTCCCTATTACTTTTTAAATAAACCTCAATCGGTTATGGAAAATATATTGAGAGCGTGGTATTGTAATTTCTTTAGTACAATACTATCCTTAGTAAACCGGCAAGTAGAAACTTTTTTGTTTGAAATTCTGCAAGAACAGTTTTTAGAAGTAAATCCATGTTATACTAAAATCTGGACTTTGGAAACAACTTGGAAAAATATGCTACCATATAAAATTTTTGAAAAATCGCGATTTTAATGTAGAGGTCCGCTATACATGCATACATTTTTTTTAAATATTTTCTTTTTAATTGCTTCCTTACTATGGCATAACATTTATCAAGGTCAATTTGACATTAGTTTTGGGTTAAAACCCAAAAAACTGTAAAAATCCATATTAAGCGCGTACAGTGGTTTCAATAGCTAGTTTTGTGCATCAAATCTTATCCCTTAATATGACTACAGGTCCTGTGCCTACATCTCACCACAAAAAATTAATATTGACTGTATTTGAAAATTTTTGTATCTATATAAAAAACTAAATGGAGAACCATTGAACTTTAAGCACGTTTTGCGGAAAATCTGTACCTTAGATCGAAAAATAAAGTACGCCATTGTAATCAGTAGGGCAAGGAATTTCATGCAAATGCATGTTTTTTCTCGATAGTCCAAAACTAATATGGATTAAATATTTATCCAAATCATCAAATTAAGAACAAAATGGCATCGATTTGTAGTTGCATATTTTTGCATATTTTGTCATAAATGCATGTTCTTGCATATTTTGACTTTAAATGCATATTTGGTGCCTTTTTAATGCACATTTTGTGCTTTTTAATGCATATTTGTGCATATTTTTCATTTTAAGGAGTATTTTTTATTTTGTAAAAAAATATAAAAAATTGATACGTTTTCATATTTTGATTCAATGAAAATAAACATTCTTAAAACCTTATTGGCCTATGGGAAATCTTCGAGTTCTGTGTCTGTTTGCAAAGTAACTAACTTAAATACATTTTTAAGTTTTAGAGTGCATTATTTTTGCAAAAATAATAGTTTTTAGTGCATATTTCTTATATTTTTAATGCATATTTTTCTTTTTTAACCGTATATTTTAGGCGCATATTTTCTATTTTTAAGTGCATGAAATTCCTTGCCCTAGTAATCAGCATGTCCAAAGTATATAGTATTGTATTAATCTTTGAAAGTTAAGATTTTTCATCCTGTGTTATAAGCCTCAGTTTATGTTATCCATAATAACAAAAAGAGAACATTCTTTAGAGTGATTTTTATTGGAGAAAATTCTCATTACAATTTTATATAAAATTTTGTAAAAAAGGAGCTCAGCCCTTTTTGAAATTCAAGATTCAATAATACGAAATTTAATTAATTATTTTATTGCCTAAATTATTTATTAAAAAACGACTTATTTTTGTGGGTTTTCGGTTTTGAGGCTTGAAAAACAGCGGTTTCAGTTTCGATTAAAACCGAACAGCCAACTCTACTCTGAATACTTAAACATTTGTGGGCTGAGTATAAATATGGCTGTACATCTGACCCTAAAATTACAATGGCAATATTCTTGATTTCTGCTATTTAAAGAACTACACTCTGCAAAAATTAGAAATCAGGTTATCGATTAGGGTCTATACTAAACCAAATGGAAACGGAAGTTCTTTTAATGCCTCGAAGAAATGAACTTTAACTGAAATGTGCGATCACCAGAACAATATTGCAATAAAAATCTCAATTTTCTATAGAATATACGAGTTTAAATTTTCAAAATCATCCGAAAATTATCCAAGATATAATAAAAACAGTTAAGAGAATAATTCCTCGGGTGAAATACAATTACATGACGTACTCTAATATTTTCATTACAATACTAAAACCGCAAAAAAATAAGTTTTTAATTTCGAATACAAGACTTTAAGATGAACTGACTGATGCGTTCATAGCAAGAACCCAAAATAAATATTACTAAAATTTTTTAAATCGAAAAATTTTGCGCATTTTTGAGAAATATTTTGAGATATCCAATATAATAAAATATTTTTTGGCTATAACTATTTTCTTGCAACTAATATCCGAATTAGTTATTTTGAGTTTTAAGAAAAATCATATTAAAATTATTTTCAACAAAACAATTCACCCAAAACTTATTTTAGGTTTTAACTTGAGCCCAACTCATATATAAGGTTTGTTTTTTTTGAATTTTGTATAAATATTCCATACAAATTTAAGCATTTATAAAACTTTTAAGTAGGTATAAATTTAGCTTCTTAAAAATTAAGTAGTTATAAAAAAAATCAGGTAAGCTGGATAGTCGTTTTTTTACAAGTCGTTGTAGATATAGCTATAAAATTCGAAAAAACAAACTTATAATTTCCAGATTTACATCGACTAGAATTCAAAATTTAATAAGCAACTTTTAATAACACAGTACAACAAAATAAGAAAAATTTGATGCATTGGGATTGCGACATATCATTTCTAATAGACTTTGGGACGCAGATCACGAATATGGCACTAAAATTTTAAAGTTAGCTATAGTTTAAGAAATATTTGCAAAAACGTTTTTGCAGGAAAATTTAATTTTTTAATAAACTTTTTGTAAAAAAATATAAAATTGATAGTAAAGGGTTCTTCAACAGGGACGCTACAAAAGTAGAAAGACAGGGACAGCAAACGACGCCATATTTCTTGCCGCTCTTTTGACATTTCTCTTCAGTAAGGTTTGCCATTTCATGATGCAAAGATATACGAGCCAACAACGAGTCGAAATTATTAAAATTTACTACCGACATTCGAAGTCAGTGGCCTCAACGTTAAGAGCGCTACGTCCAATTTATGGCCGTCATAATGAATGGCTTGGTCAATAAACAAAATATGCGTTATTGGTCAGATAGCAATCCACACGTACTCCATGAGTCATCATTGCATCCCGAAAAAATTACGGTTTGGTGCGGTTTATGGGCCGGCGGCGTCATTAGGCCGTAGTTCTTCCGTGATAATCAAGACCGGCACGTTACTGTGAATGGGAATCGCTACCGTTCAATGATAACCGAATATTTTTGGCCCCAATTGGATGATATGGACTTGGAGGACATGTGGTTCCAACAGGACGGCGCCACAAGCCACACAGCGAATGTCACAATCAATTTATTGCAAACCAAGTTTGGAGAACGTGTTATCTCACGAAATGGTCACGTCGATTGGCCGCCTCGGTCGTGCGATTTTACGCCGTTGGACTATTTCCTGTGGGGCTACGTCAAATCTATGGTCTATGCCAACAAGCCAGCGACGATTGATGAACTTCGTACGAATATCGGCCGATTTATGCTTGAAAACCGTCGAAAATTGGGTTCAGCGTCTGGACTTCTGCAAGCGTGCCCATGGTGGCCATGCAAAAGAGATCGATAACCATACATAATGACATCGAACGTACTTTCACAGGAATAAAAAATTTCATTGATATCCAAAACCGTTTTTGTTTTTTTGTAGCGCTCTTATTGAAGAACCCTTTAATAACGCTTTTTTTGCAACATTTTCAAATGATGAAATATGCCCATTAATTTGATATATTACACGTTTTGACAGCTGCGATAATATTCCCTATATATGCATTTAAAATTGAAATTTCCTTTTTTCACGATTTCGTTAATAAATAATCTGCGATGAAGGGAATATTTAATATTTGAATTTGTACCTTTAGTAAACATCTCATGTTACTTAATTTATCAAAAATTTTTCGCATTTTCTGTTTTAATTTAAAGTTAATATTGACTAAACCTGAAAAAGACTGACTTTTTTAATACCTAAAAATTAAGGAGTCTGTAACAAATCTTAATATATAAAACCCAGATAAAACCATTCAGAAATATTAAACATATTTTTTCCAATTAACTTCAACAAAGTTTTAGATAATTGAAGTGCAAATTTTGAAAAAATAACGATTTTAAAATATGCATGTTCAAAAATGTACTTTATTTCCTTTTGCCATAGTAAATTCATATAAAATTTATTTGAAATAAAAAAGATGTAAAATGTGTATTTCAGATTGAATTTTCTGCAAATGTTGATGTGGAAGTCGTAATTCTTTTGATAAAAAGAATTTAGTGGAATATGAATTTACGTCATATGTAAAGATTTTGCAAATCCGATTAAGGAATTTTACTAGATTTGCAAAATAGGAAAATAAGTGAAATTTCAATTTTAATTGCAGTTATATCCTAGATCCTTTATCTAATCAAAATAAACTGATATGTTTCCAAAAGCTCAAAGTCTATATTTTTAAACCATATTAAAAATTATCCATGGGTTAATTCAGTTGTATGAATAAATAAGAAATTTTAACAAAAAAACTTTCTTTTTGCTAAAAGTTAAATTTGAAAATATTTCAAAAACTTGAGCTAATTTTGAAATTTGGTGTTCACAATCGTGATGTTCATCCTAAAATCTATCAGAATTGATATGTCACATGCCCGATGCATTTTTAGTGTTGTACTGCGTAATTAATAAGATTTCTAACTCATAATTATTATCAAAGAACATCTGGCGCTAAGGGTTATAATTCGCAAGCTGGGCGTTGAAGATTTTTGGTATATTCCGGATGGCTTTTGGAAGTCCTATTTTTTGTCTCAAGCTGATTCCATCGAATTTTTCCTGAAAAAAACCAAGTCGTATTTGCTCTACGCCTCGTCATAATGAAATTAAATATAATGATAAAAACTAGAAATATTTTTTTTTATTATGAATTTGGCATATTATAGTCAGTTTTGACGATGTACTCTGTATTTCTAACAGTATTTGTTCTATAGCAGTGCTGTTCAAAAGTAAAAATGTAGTTGTGTTGGTGAGAAAATGAGAATTGCACTGCAAGAAATGTTGAATGGGTTAATTGTATCTGTACGAATTTATTTTTTATTCAAAATTTGAAAATTTTTTTGTGTAAAAAGTGAAGTACTGTCGGAAAAAATAAATAAATACTACACGATTTTAAAGAAATCAAAATAAACAAAAATTCAATTTTTGAAAAAAAAAAATTAATAAATACCATACTTGGGATTTTTTCATTGGCATTGAAATTTCAATATCATTAGTTGACTAATGTTAATGGCAAACAAATTTCATTACCATTTAATGGTACTGAAATTTTCTGGCATTAGAATTTGTAATACTAATGCTAATGAAATCGCACAACAATTGAGTAAAAAAAAGCATTTGTTTACAAAAAAAAGGGGGATGGATAGATTGCTTTTTTTTCAACTAGCCACCAAACTTTGTTCTATGAAATGGGTGTTATAGTCCCTAGATTATAAATTAAAAAAAAACGCACTTAAAAAATTGCAAAATAACCGCGGAACTCGAAAAAAGACTTTATGGTACAAAAGTTGAATTAAAAAACTAAATCAGCGATTTTTATTCTGCAAACAAACATACTGATGCAAGAATTTTCCTTTTTGTAAATTTTTTTCCGCGACTTTTTTCGCGATTTCTTTTTTCAATTAATCATAGAACTTTGTTCTATGAATTGGGTATTATAGTCCCTAGATTATAAATTTTAAAAAACCACACTTAAAAAATTGCAAAATAACCGCGGAACGCGAAAAAAGACTTTATGGTACAAAAGTTGAATTAAAAAACTAAATCGGCGATTTTTATTCTGCAAACAAACATACTGATGTAAGAATTTTCCTTTTTATAAATTTTTTTTCCGCGACTATTTTCGCGATTTCTTATTTCAATTAATCACAGAACTTTGTTCTATGAATTGGGTATAATTGTCCCTAGATTATATATTTAACAAAACCGCACTTAAAAAATTGTAAAATAATAGTGAAACGCGAAAAAAGATTTTATGCTACAAAAATTTAATTAAAAAACTTAATTAGCGATTTTCATTCTGCGAACAAATATACTGATGTAAGAATTTTCCTTTTTGCAAAATTTCTTATGCGCGGCATTTTTTCGCGGTATTTTTTGCAACTAGCCACCGAACTTTATTCTATGAATTGGGCTTATAGACCATAGGTTATGATTCTAAATAAACACAAGGAATAAATTGCAAAATAATCGCGGAACGCACAAAAATATATAAAAAACTTAATCAGCAATTAACAATCTGCAAACAAAAATGCAACTTTAGTACCATAGTCTTTTTTCGCGTTCCGCGATTATTTTGCAATTTTTTAAGTGTGGTTTTTTAAAATTAATAATCTAGAGACTATAATACCCAATTCATAGAACAAAGTTCCGTGATTAATTAAAAAAAGAAATCGCGAAAAATGTCGCGGAAAAAAATCCAAAAAGGAAAATTCTTACATCAGTATGTTTGTTTGCAGAATGAAAATCGCTGATTAAGTTTTTTAATTCAATTGTTGTACCATAAAGTCTTTTTTCGCGTTCTGCGATTATTTTGCAATTTTTTAAGTGTGGTTTTTTTAAATTTATAATCTATGGACAATTATACCCAATTCATAGAACAAAGTTCTGTGATTAATTGAAATAAGAAATCGCGAAAATAGTCGCGGAAAAAAAATTTCTAAAAAGGAAAATTCTTACATCAGTATGTTTGTTTGCAGAATAAAAATCGCCGATTTAGTTTTTTAATTCAACTTTTGTACCATAAAGTCTTTTTTCGCGTTCCGCGGTTATTTTGCAATTTTTTAAGTGTGGTTTTTTAAAATTTATAATCTAGGGACTATAATACCCAATTCATAGAACAAAGTTCTGTGATTAAATGAAAAAAGAAATCGCGAAAAAAGTCGCGGGATAAAAATTTCCAAAAAGGAAAATTCTTACATCAGTATGTTTGTTTGCAGAATAAACATCGCTGATTTAGTTTCTTAATTCAACTTTTGTACCATAAAGTCTTTTTTCGCGTTCCGCGGTTATTTTGCAATTTTTTAAGTGTGGTTTTTTAAAATTTATAGTCTAGGGACTATAATACCCAATTCATAGAACAAAGTTCTGTGATTAATTGAAAAAAGAAAACCCTTTTCGCATTCCGCATTTGCAAGCTCAGAAATAAATTTGAAATCTATAAAATGACGTTTACACATGCCAATTCGTTCTTATAATTGAGGCATTAGTAATCGTAATGAATTTACTATACAATTGGCATTAGTAATGAAATCGATGCATTTCAAAGCATTAGCATTAGTCCAAGTAATAATAATGGCAAAAATTTCATTAGCATTAGTTTCAATTTAATGGTAATGAAATCACCAATTAATTTGTCCAAATAATTAATTAGTCTAATGTATGATACATACATACATTAGGGTAGTTTTTTTCTTTCTATATAAAACAAAAGGTTTTCGATTTTTTTTAATCAATATCAATGAGTGCGTTTACCAGACGCTCAACTGTTTCTAATCCGCTACTCAACAACTGGTGAACGATTTGATTAGCTACCGCTAAGTCAACATGTTGTGGTAGCGCTACCTTGTTTTGGTAGCGTACAAATTTTACGCTACTTGTGAGCAGTTAATGATACATCAACTGTCGTTTGTTTTTTTATATATTTTTTTTAAAGAATAATAAACATATACAAATATAATTATAAAGGAATAAAAAATTTAAAAAAAAATCAAAGAAACCTCTGCAAAAATTTTTTTTTACAACAAAAACAAAAGTAGCATCGTTCACCAAATTAAGGTTATCATAAAGTTCTACATATCATTTGTAGCGGTAGCGGGTTTCTCTGGTAAACCTGCCCAATGATTTCATTGTGTTTATATATATATAAAATATCTTTAGTCTGCATTTATAATCATAAAATAATTGTCGTACATTGCAATTAATTTTTTTTTCAGGCATTAAAAAAAATTAGCATACATCCTCACCAGTGTTACCATATATTTTTATAGAAAAACTGTTCTTCCAAAAAATTTAAAAAATCAGAAGAAATTCTGGGATCCCGAAGTATTTCCGGGACTAAAATATTATCCCAGGGTTTCAATTTTCAAAATATCGAGATTTTAATAGTTTAATTGCTTTTGGCATTTATAGTAATCGACTTTTTGCATAGCCTCCTAATAAAACTTTTTTTTTAAGAATTTTTGTCTCCTAGGCCCGAATCTAAATTTAGAAAAAGTTCATCGAATCACCCTTCCGAGATTAACCCCTAACTTAGGATAGAATACTTTACTGGTCAATGTTGTACTTCAAAATATTCTTTATTGATTTGCATTCCACATAAAATTGATATTCATTTGATTGAGTATTGTTAGGTCGGTAATTGTTTGTTTGAAAAAATTACGTTTTTGGAATTGTCCTTGATCATAATTGAAAAAATAGTAGGAAATTGTTATTCAGAATTGGCAAATATTTATTTAAAAAAAAATAAAAAATCAATTTTGACCTTTCTCGATGAGACATTGTTTTAATTGATTCAAAAAATATAAATTTCTAAATGATCTTAAAAATTCGGCTAAAAATGTCCGTCGGGTCTATGACTTGTCAGATATGGCTTAGCCAATTTTATTCCGTGCTAATTTTTGATGAAATTTGTTATAAAAATGTTTCGTTTTTCCAGTACGCATATTTTATAGTATTATATTGGTATTTTTAAATTTATTTATGTTTCGATTTGTACCTAATTTCTGAAAATTTGAAAGTTTTATTGTAATTTTTGGGTCATATGCATAACCACTTTCTAAGTTTATAAATGGCTTATAAAACAAATATTTTATACAAAATTCATTTTATAATCGTGTTATAAAGTCTTCAAATTATTATGCATAAGCACTTTTATATTTTAATTCTTAAATTTTAGTTAAAAAAAATTGTAAATGAAACAAATGTGCCGATTTAATATAAAAAACTGTAAAAAAAATCCATGAATTTAAAAAACCTGTTTTTTACATGAAACAACTGGAAAACTGTTAGGCATCCCAAAAAACTGCAAACAGTTAAAACTGCAAACAGTTAAAACTGGCTATATGGCAACACTGATCCGCATGCTTGTTAATTCGTCGCTGTTTCAGTGACGACCAGGCTGGCCAGATTTGGGGTTGTGTCCCCAAATTTGGGGATATTTTGTTGGTCTTGGGGACAAAAATTTTCATTTGGGGACAGGGGATTGTTTTGAGGATTTAAAAAATGTTTCGTGGATATTTAAAACCTTTTGTAAATTTTGGTGACGATTTTGCCCTTTTATATATTTTCCGTAACAATTCGATGCTTTCTATCAGGAATAAATATTTTGTGTCTGAGATTTTAATAGGATTAATGTCCAAGTGTCGAAAATATTGAAAAAAAGTAATTTTTTTGAATAAGCTGGTATTAAAATTTATTTATTTTTTGAATTAAAGTACACTCTAATTAAATTCTGTTGAAATTTACCAAACTTATAGTAGGAAACTGAACTCCTACTATAAATTGGGTAAATTTACTCTATGTGCGTAATTTAAAAAAAAAATACGCACATTGTGTTTAAGTTGGTGCACAAATAATTTGTAATTTTACATTGAAAGTGCGTAAAAATTAAATCAAATTTTGAAATTAGTATGTTAATTTACTAAATTTGTGTGTAAAAAAGCACGTTTCACGTGTAAATGTACCCATAAAATGCGTAAAAATCCACTAAAATGCTCAAAAATCCACAGAAAGTGCGTAAAAATCCAATAAAATGCGTACATTTACAACAGTTGTGCTAACTTTAAGCACCATCCAAATTTTTTTTTTTTTAAATAAAATAACAAATTAATTTTTAGTACGTATTTTATTAATAATAATATCCAAGTCATTCTCTCATAATCGTTTATGTCCAAATTAATCGTTTTGGGATCTTAAGACATTTGTATAAATTTCATATAAAAATTTGTTATAACTATTGAATGGGTGCAATGACTCCTGCTAAACAAAATGCCTTCTTTGAAAGGGAGGCAGTAACCGTCAACAATAACGGGAGAAAACGCAGAGATATGGCCTACGCAGGAACAACTGAGTGCAATGACTCCTGATCAACAAAATGCTTTCTTTGCAAGTTAGACAGTACTCAATGAACACTGACTTTGTTGAGCAGGAGTCATTGCACCCAGTTGTTTTGCCTAGGCCGTATCTCTCTTACGGCGTATTCTCCCGTTATTGTTGACGGTTGTTGGTTGACTGCCTCCCTTGCAAAGAAGGCATTTTGTTGAGCAGGAGTCATTGCACCTAGTTGTTCCTGCGTAGGCCGTATCTCTATTACGATGTTTTCAATTTTGAAATGAGGTTTAGACTACCACCAAAAACAATTTCATGCTTATGTTGCTATTTCCAGACTCTAATGTGTTTGTGTAAATGTTGTAATTCACAAAAAATAATCCGTTTTCGCTCTTTCTTTTTATAATTTATAATTTTTTTTTAATTTTATTTCAATTTAAAATGTCAGAGTATTTATTACTATTATAGGATAGTATATTTACCAACTTTGTGCGTAAAAATTTTATTTAACAAAACACTAGTAATTTTAGGCACAATGTGTTTATTTATAAACACATAATGTCTAAAAATACTTTGTGTGTGTATTATTGTGTATGGAAGTGTGTATGAAAAAAGTTTACGCATTTTTTGTTTATATTTACCGAATTTTCGTAAAATTAAACAAAATTTTACCCATTTTATAGTAGTAAATTTACATACATTTTTTTAGAGTGTAGTTAATAAATAATTATCACTTTAAATCAATGATTTAAATTGAATAAAGTTAGGATGAGATTTATTCAAATTTGAGTTGAATCAATTTTGAAGTTTTTGTTTTATGATATGATTCGCGAACTAAAAATCGAGACAAACACTTTTGGTTACATTAGTTTGAAAGGAATCAACAAAAATCACAGTCATTCTTTGAATAAGATATTGACTAATTAAAGTAGGTAATAATCAATAAAATGATTTTTGCGATTCGATTTGATAAAAACTGATTCAGATTTAAAAGTCAAACTAAAAAATTATATTTTTAAAGATTGTGGAGACAAACTTGAAAAATTCGAATTTACGAATTTAAAAAATTAGTTCAAAATCTTGAAAATTTGGGCAAATTAAATAAACTCGAATACGTTTTTAACATTTTTTCTGATTGGGGATATTTTAAGATTTGTTTGGGGATAACGAAAAAAGTATCTGGCAAGCCTGGTGACGACTAAAAGCAAGAGCGTAAGAATACGTGTGAATTGAGCAGAGACAATTAATTGTCTTATGAAAAGAACAGCAGTATTCTATAAGCAATTAGTACCACAGTCAGGGCTGCCAGAATTGCCGATTTTTCGGCATTTTGCCAATTTTATATTAAAAAATATCCAAAATGCCGATTTGCCGATTTTTGGTCGAAAAATGCCGATTTTTTGTTAAAACTCACAAACACGAAATTTTTGTTTTTGTTGATTTACAATGCATTAATAAATAAGAAAATAATTCTATATTTGACATTTCGAAAGTTCATGTAAATTAATGTTTGTTATCATTAGCTGAAAAAGAATGTTAACAAAATATCTTTGCGATCAACAAATTTTCAGCAAAATTGCATCGATTTGTTAATGTTTGTTTTTTTCTTGTTTTACTGCAAATGCATGTTTTTAAAATATTTTGTTGCATATTGTGGTATAAATACATATTTTTTAACATTATTTGCTAAAAACGAAGATTTTTTGGCATACTTTTTGGTATTTACTTTCAAACTGCGTTTTTGCCTATACACTGTACAAAACTTTTTTTTTTTAATTTATAAATATCATGTTAGGATTTGCAGTTTAGAAAGAAGAATATTCTATTCTGATTTCTAAATATTTTTCAAAATTTTTTTGATCCCGAATACAAAAATATCAAATATAAATCAATTTCTGACAAATATGTAACACTAAAACTGAATTGATAATATCAAAAACGTTGGAAAAATCAATAATAAATGCATATTTTTAAAATTTTAAGTGCATATTTTTCGATTTTAATCATATGTACATCTTATGTACATAAAACACGATTATAAATGCATGAATATACGAGCCCTAGTAATAATAGGCCGTGTTTTTAATCACTGGATTTATTTTTAGAATTATTTTATTTTGTTAGAAAATCCACATTTTGTTTTTTAATTTTCGAAATTTAATATTTTTATCCAAATTCTACACTTATTCGCTAAAACAATGTGAAAGAAAAAATTTTAATTTTTCGAAAACGCAATTTCTGGGAATAAGTTAAGCTAAATCCATATGACCCTAAACCTTTATTTTTATTTAATTGTTAAACTTAAAACATATTGTTTTACACGAAATGTCTTTTTCACATATTTTTTCATGTAAAGTAACCTAAATATTACATAAGTGAGTATTTTTGAAAGTACCGATTTTTTAAAATCAAAATGCCGATTTTTTTGGGAAAAAGTGCCGATTTTTCATCAAAATCATCTGGCATCCCTAACCACAGTACGTGTAATGAATATTACAATATATTCATCATATGTTCAGTTGCATGGGATTATAAAAATATTAATTCATACTGACTGAATATTTGGATGTAAAATATTAAATAAATATTTTGTTCAAAACGAAGCCGAGTGTTGCTTGGAAAATTTATTTTTTTATATAACTAAAAAAAATTTATTATTTTTGGATAAATTGAGTTAGCTATTAAGCTAATAATTAAGAAATAGTTTGCAGTTAAAAAAATTTATTCTTTTAAAATTGCCACAAAAAACTCTATTGACAGAATCAATATTTCCAAATACCATTAAATTATTATAACTAATGTATTAAAAATGAGAGCTAAATCGCCAAATATTGAACTACGCCATCATCGCTTACTTTTTTGCGAAATTGAAAAAGTTGTTTCATTTTTTATTCACATCAATATTGTATGTTTGATGTTTATACAATATACGTTTTCCTGTAGTGGAAAGCCAAAGATTATTTTATGCTAATCTAATAACTATCAAACTTTTTATCTCACTATAGTTTAAAAGGCTATTTCGAAAACACAGAAAAGACTAAACACGCATCCCTCATATATTTCGAAAACACAGAAAAGACTAAACACGCATCCCTCATATAGTGACCTTCTCCGAGAAAAGGGACCTAGTATGTCAAAAAACGGGTTTGGACTTAAGAGTGGATTCTGCTACCTAAAAGGGTGTAGAATAAGATTAAATGAGTTAGATTTCTGATAAAAATTTATTTACCCCATAAAAACGTACAAAACGAACTTGGGAAAATCGATAAAAATGAGAAAAAAATTGGCTGTCCGTCTCCAATATACACAAATTGCCTGCACTTGTACGTACAAACCATACGTCAATGTGGCAATATTTGTGAAAAGGTGACACGGAGGAAATAAGAAGATAAACAGAGAAAATCTGAAGTAGAATGTTTGTATATGTCTGTTTGATCACTTCTGAAATTATTCATATAGAGCTAATCTGACAATAAAAATATAAACAACAATACAATTTAATGGAAGGTCACTGATGAAGCCTGTCCATAAAAAGGCATAAACTAGATCTAGTCTGATTTGCGAATTTAATGTGTTTATAACTTTTGAGGAAGGTTTATTCTTCTTCTTAACCTCAAACCTACTAAATTAGAATTAATAAAAATACATATTAATGGCAATATTAATTGTATTTGGTCTATACGACGCGTTTGAAAAAACAACACTTTACTATGAAACTTTAAATGCATTCTTCTCAAAACTTCATTTTCACACACTAGGTCCCTTTTCTCGGAGAAGGTCACATATATAGTTTTTGTCAGCTCTGTTTCGATCTATGGAATTTTCTCTGCATTTTGTTCTTAAAATTAACCAGTTTGTTATAACACAAATTTCCTACAACTTGGTGTATTAATGGAACAGATTAACCTCGTTATACGAAAGAAGGATAGATTTAAATTTAAACTCATTTTGGTTTTATTACATTACATTGACAGCAACAAAATATGTATACTTATACTCAAGTCTTTTTAGCATTAAGTGTTTGGTTAGTAATTACCATATTTAAAATATCTTTATAAATATTTCAGTATATAAGTTAAGAATAAATTGTTGTACTTACTGTATAAACTATGCAATTGTACAAACATACCCAGCAAGCATGGCAATACGAAGAACATTTCCCGATCATATTGCCAGGAAGAAAACATTTATTGCCGGCAATATCAATTTCGTATTGCGGAAGTTTCTTCCGTCGGGAATAACTGTTACCCGAAAGCAATACTTCCAGGTAACACGAAAGCAATACCCCAGGAAGATAATTTGGCGATATCGCTAAGTTATCATCTGGAAGATAAAAAGGTGATATGGCCAAATAAACTCCTCGGTACAATATAAAGGTTTTATTTTTTCATTATTAAATTTAAGCCTGAAAAAGAACATCTGCATACATAATCCATTGACCAACACATTAATTATCTTGATTTCATCGTAGCCGATTTTTTCCGCGCATTAAATCTTGATTTTTTCGACGAATTTCTTTCCTATGTGTTTGTTGTTCGTTTTTATACAAATTTTGTTTTAATTATTTCCAAAATGACAAAGAATTTCAAACAAATTTTCTTTATCTTCCGGATGATAAGAAGGTAATATTGCCGCAATATCATCATAAAAACTTATGACAAAAAATCCAATTTTTGAATTATTTTTTTCCAAATATCATCAAATTATCTTCCAAATAATAAAAGGAAGACAATTTTAAAATACTACTTGATTATTTTCATTCAAATGAAAAATAGAAGATATCGCTTTAATATCTTCTTGGAAGATATCTTCCAAATGCTTGCAGGGTATATTTGTGTACACATACACTCAAAATAATATATATATGTATGTAGACAACAAAAAAGTGACTTAGTTAAGAAGAAATTTTTCTTTTTCTAAATAATAGGAATCATGTAGTTTTTATACCCTCCATCCCACTGTGCAGGAGGGTATATATCATTTTGTCATTCCGTTTGTAACTCATCGAAAAAAAAATCTGGGACATATAAAAAATATATATTCCTGATCGTTATCAATAGCGAAACCGATATAGCCGTGTCCGTCTGTCTGTCTGTCTGTCTGTTGAAATCACGATCACGCTCAAAATAGTTGTGCTAGGATGTTAATTTTTAGTCAAAATTTTGGTCCAATTTCTTAAGCAGTTTGCTATTGGAAATGGGCATATTTGGTCCAGACGTTTAAAAGTTATGAAAGAAAATGTAGAAGCACCTCTAGAATTTACCATATTAACATGAAAAATATATTAACTGTGTGTTGTTGTTGTTACTGAATAGGAAAAAAATACAAACATACACACCCAGACCTTGAAAGAGTTAATTCTTTTTTTGAATTTAAATTGGATTCATTTTATAAATTACTGAATAATTCATAATGCCTTTGAATCAATGATTGGACATTGAATAAAGTGAGATAAGATTTGTTCCTATTTGGGTTGATTCAATTTCGATTCTATTGAATAATTTGGACGTATGTTGGCTTAGAGGCACCTCACTGATTGATTCTAAATTTTTACTACTGATATAACTCTCTTTTGGGGGCCCGAAGAAATTTTTTTTTCACCGAAAAGCCTGTATGGGGAGTTACTTCGGTTTAAAGTTTAAAAATGAACTTAACTATATTTTCTTCATTTATGATAGGGTTGTAACAATATGTACACCGTTGGAAAGGTAATAAAAATATCTTTAGGATAGCATTTTTTTGTTGACCCATTATTATTCGGCGTAGGAATTTTAATTTTTTTGTTTTTTTTTTTTAACCTATTTAAGAAAATATAATAGCCGTGTCCGTATGTCTGTCTGTTGAAATCACGATCACGCTCAAAATAGTTGTGCTAGGATGTTAATTTTTAGTCAAAATTTTTGTCCAATTTCTTAAGCAGTTTGGTATTGGAAATGGGCATATTTGGTCCAGACGTTTAAAAGTTATGAATGAAAATGTAAAAGCACCTCTAGAATTTTCCATATTAACATGAAAAAATATATTAACTGCGTGTTGTTGTTTTTACTGAATAAGAAAAAAATGCATACATACACACCCAGACCTTGAAAGAGATAATTCTTTTTTTGAATTTATATGCATAAAATTGGATTCATTTTATAAATTACTGAATAATTCATAATGCCTTTAAATCAATGATGGACATTGAATAAAGTGAGATAAGATTTGTTCCTATTTGTGTTGATTCAATTTTGATTCGATTCAATAATTTGGACGTATGTTGGCTTTAGAGGCATCTCACCGATTGATTCTAAATTTTTACTACTGATATAACTCTCTTTTGGGGGCCCGAATAAATTTTTTTTTCACCGAAAAGCCTGTATGGGGAGTTACTTCGGTTTAAAGTTTAAAAATGAACTTAACTATATTTTCTTCATTTATGATAGGGTTGGAACAATATGTACACCATTGGAAAGGTAATAAAAATATCTTTAGGATAGCATTTTTTTGTTGACCCATTATGTTTCGGCGTAGGAATTTTAATTTTTTTGTTTTTTTAATGTTTTTATTCCATAAAAATCCTATATAAGAACAAAAATGGTGCTTATTAGAATGTTATCAAGACGAAAAGCTTTTATTTGATATATAGATAGGCTTGACTTCTAATATCTTCGGTGTTTGAAGTGATAAAATTTGAACTACATCTTAAAAGTTTTTAATCTTGAGAATATATTAATAAGTAAAAAATTATGTGGTAGTATACGGTGGTTTTTATAAAAACGGTTCATTTTAAAAAATCTTAAAAATAAATCTCATTCGCAGGTACACATTCACCGTATGACCGATACACACCAGAAAGCAGCAACAATCCAAAGTATGCGTGCAGAGTGTCCAAATCAATGTTTTCCCATTCGTCTTTGTACTTTCGCACACCATATAAATTCCTCATGTTCAAAATAATATTATCAACCGGTCCAAGGAACATGTGAAATGCAGACGAAACATCAACTATATTACACGAATTCTGGTAGTTACATGAACTATCATAATTTTTTTTCTCAATTCGACAGTTGTAACCAATTTTCTATTATAACAATAAAATAATTTGGTTGCAACTATTGTGATTATTATTTGTATCTACCGAACTTAAATAATGCGGTTGTTGATTCAGTTGAATTTATTTTAATAGTCCTATCGAATTTATGTAAATAATAAACAGGTTCCAAATTGTTTTTAAATTTTTATTAAATTAATAAATACATGCAAATTAAAATTAAAATATGGCATAAAACGTTTGATTTTACCGATTAAGTCATAAAAATATACCGACTTCTCTTGAATCAATAACCACATTTCAAGGAATTTTAAGAACAACAATGTCGCATTAAGTTTCCGATAGTTTTTAGTTATTTCGAGGAAAGTCCAAAATTTTAATATACATGTTTCAGGAAAAATGGTATTTTTTATGAATATTTTGGTTTTTTTTTGTAGAAAGGTGTCATAAAATCTTAGAATTCTTTTTGGGGATTAAACTCTATATACTGACGGTGGGTCTCATACTTCAGGTTTAAGCGTTAACTAGTTTTTTGTATATCGTCACCTAAAATGCAAAAGGACGTAACAACAAAAAAATTTAAGCCGATTTTCTGATTGATTACACTATGCGACAGTCAAAATCGGGATGGGATGAAACCAACGGGAAATGATATATCGGTCAAAAACAAGTTATACGTGTCCCGGCGTTTGGCTGGGTCACTTCTAGGAATCGAGATATATCTTTTTTTGACATAACTCGAGAACCACTAGTCCGATTTTGCTCAAACAATTTTAAAAAAATTAAAAATTACAATTCCTTTAATCTGTTCATATAACGTTTTTCTATATACTCAACAGTTTTGCCGGTAAAAATAAATGTTTGTTACCGCTACCATAAAAATCAATAACCTTTTGTTTATTACTTTTTTTTAACATTTTAGGCAAAAAATATTTTTTTCTACATTTATGAATTATAACAAAAATTAAACATATAATGAACATGAACCCATAACAAAGAGGGTAGGTAATTTACCTGAAGTGAAATTTTCTGCACGTCGAAATGAATTTCTTCGATTTATTTCAAATGGTTGCGATGAATATTTAATTTTCTTATTTTTTGAAAAATATTTATTTTCAGGATTTGCTGCATTTTCTTCTGCTAAATTTTGCTCAAGTGGCTCAATGTCGTCTTCATCCGAATGCACGCTAACTTCACTTTCATCATTCTCCTCGTCTGATAATGCAAAATCATCGTCACTATTGCACGGAGATTCGCCCGCTTCGCTTTCCAAATCAAAATTCATTTCTAGTTCATCTCGCTGCCTTCTTTCACGTAAAACTCTATCCATTTTTTATCAAATACTTCGAAACACAACCAAAATTCAAATAAATGCGCAAACAAACTTCACTTATGTGTGTTCCAGAACAAACTGAATTTCATAAAACGAAAAAATAAGAGCGTGCTATAAATCCACACACAAAAATAAGCGGCAATTCCAGGTACCTGCTTATGTGTATGCGCGCACATACACAGGTACCGATTCGTAACTATAACTGCACATGCCAATACAGTAAGGGTACAAATTCAAAAACGGCTTTTTTTAGTTGTTCAGGCAAAATAATTCTATTCTGCAAAATACAAGGTCATTCCGCTGAACCGTTTTTATTTTATTCAAGGTTAAAGATCACAATTGTATGCGTGAGCATACGGGGTACCGATGAGGGTTAATAGCAGTGCAAAAAAAATTAAATTAAATTCAAATTATGTTTTTCTGATGCAGAATTACAAAATTTTTTAATACATAAAGTATCGTTTTTTAGAAATATTTAGAAATGAAACCCCTTTGGGTCAAACATGACTCCGGGATGGTATTAAGGTTAAATTTGGGTATATGCTAGAGAGTTCTAAGTTATCAAATATGCTCTATTCTTTACGGTCCAATCTCACATTTTAGGGTTAAAAAGATGGGGTCCTTTTTTAAGCATAATAGAATCTGTGGAGAAGTTCTAGATTTTTTGCCGGAAATGAAAAATTATATGCATTTTTAAGCTATTTTTTCTAAGTTTCAGAAAATTATACTAGGTCAAAATTGAAAAAATTAAGTTTTTACAATTTTTTTTATTACTCTAAAATATTAACCTAATTTTGATGTAGTGTATAATTTTTATTATATAGCGACAAAAAAATAACAAAAAAAATTGGAAGTAATAACAATTTTTTTTGCGGATACCCTGAATTTTTACAAAATAAAATATAAAATTATCAATATTTTTCCAATAACTAAAATTTATAAGGCAAAAATTTCCTGATACCAAATAAAACAAAATTTGTTAGCTCTCTGAAAAGTATAATTATATAAATTTTAATTAGTTTTCAGTGCACAGAAAGAATTTACAAAATTTCAATTAAATTTGTAAACACCTTTCTCATACCAAATTTGTAAATACAAAAAAAAAACTTTTTAAAAAGGCACCAAAAAAAATTTGTAGATCCAAAAAAAATTTCTGTTTTTTTTTTGTAACTTTGAATTTTTATTTTTAAACAATTTTTATATGAAAGATAACAATTTTCAAACGAGTTACAAATATTTCAAACAAAAAAATTGTTTGGAATAAAATTTCAATTTAAAAGAAAATGTGATTGCTTTTACAAATTCCCATTGTTGGTGCCTACTGTTTTTTCTGTGTGCATTTTGATCATAAATGTAGCTTAGTTTTTGGAAAAAAGGATATATGAGAGATAGTCATGAGCTTGCACCGAATGGAATGAAATTTGCCACAGAGCTGAAAAGTATAATTTTAAAGACTGTTCTAAGTTTTTAGTGCATTCAGATCATAAATTTATCCAAAATATAGTTTTTGAGGAAAAGGATGTATGGGAGGTAGTCACGTCATTGCACCGAATGAAACAAAATTTTCCGCAGAACTAAAAAGTATTATTTTACAAACTATTTTAAGTTTTTAGTGAATTCTGATCATAAATGTAGCTAAAATATAGTTTTTGAAAAAAAGGATATGTATGTAAAAGGTAGTCATTTCCTTGCACCGAATAAAACACAATTAATCACTGAGCTAAAAGACATAATTTTACCGACAGTTACCAATTTTCGCTTTATTCTGTTTATAATTGTAGCTAAAATTAAATATTTTAGATTAAGGATGTATGGGAGGTAGTCATGTCCTTGCACCGATTTTGCCCAAACTTCGAATTTTTCTTAATTTACATGTTCTGAACCAGCACACCAAATTTCATTCTTCTGCGATAACTCCTCTAATTTTGCCGATTTGCTATATGGGGACAAAGCACTTTGCTACGATGTTTTTCTTAAAATTTAATAAATATACTTCTTTTGCTTGCTCCTATGAGAAAACGTTCTAAGTGAGTGATGTTTCATATAAAACTAGACTAGCATATTTTGACTAGTTCAAATTGTACCTTTTTAACGGCTTAAGTCACGAGAGTCATTATGGTATAATTTTAAAGAAAGTAATGTCATTATTTAACCGCTTTAAAAAAATAAAATTTTTCGCCATTTTCAAAGATTATTTATAAATTCCCGGAAAAAAAGCTTTTAAAAAATTTGATCATTTTATAATTTAATTTTAATTTAATACGAAATAGTTTGTGAACCCATGTTTGTTGGAGGACCAATATTTTTAAAAAATTAAAATTGAAATTTCGAAGTCAATTTTGATGTAAAATATGGCTTAAAAATTTCTGTTGGACTTTATATTAGCTGTATGTTCGATAACGTTAAATACAACATAACGCAAATCAAAGTTAAACCGATTAGAGTATAAAAAAATGTTAAACTGTTATGGCAAAATTTCATAAAACGCAACGCCATCACAAGAAAAATACGTTCAATACTGCAATATTGCATTAAAAACTTTGCATTTATAATAAATAATCTGATGGCATTAAAAATAATTAAATATCAAACTTTGATACTTAAAAAGTTAATATTTCTCAAAAATTTAATTTTTATTGTTTTATTGGACATATGTATGTCGTTATCAAAATTTTACTACAAATTTCTCTTTTTGAATCGCCATGGAAATATAATTTTAAAAATTTATTAATTTTTATTAATAGCTGCTCGTGTTTTCTTTTCCAACAAAAATGCTGACTTTTTGCACTTTATAGCGAATTTACATTGTTAAAATGTTCACTAGATTTCGTTTTGAAATCCAATTCGAAATCTATATCGTTTACATTAGAATATTTGACAGATGAATGGGATTTCGATCGGCCAACAACAATTTTTTTGTAAACAAACTAACCTAAAAAAATAACCAAAATTGAAAGATTTTCTAAAAACCATTTTATTTAATGGCGGAACACAAAAATCATTTATATTATGAAAGATACAATGTTATATTTGCTAAGAAATGTGTTTAATTATAGGGATGATTAGTAGAAAGCTAAAATATTCAATGTTTTGTCAGTGGTCTAGGCGGCACCATCAAATGATTTTTCATAGTTTCTCTTCGTCGGAAACAATAAAATAGCCGTTTTCAACTTTAAATATTTCTTTCAATTAAAAATAACAGACTTTAATATGTTATTCCTTAATTTTTTAAAGTTATTAAAATTTATTATTTATTAGTTTTTTATAAAATAAACAGCTGCTAAATGTTGCCACTTTTTCTGTAAATTTCCCTACTTTTCTGCAAATATGGGAGAAAAATTGGATTTCAATTTGGATTTCGATGAGATTTCGCTGAAATCCAAATTAGATTGGGATTTCATTTCGTATGGGAAATCTGTTTGAAATCCCAAATTTTTATTAGATTTCAGCCGAAATCTCTCGAAATCAACTTTTAACTCGATTTCGGGCATAATGTAAATTCGCTATTACCCTCAAATTGCCATTTTTCTTTTCTAAAATGATAGTAAAGCCTGCATGACATTTGCTATTTTATTTATTTTTTAGGATTTTTGTTTGATTTTTCTAACATATTAAACTTTAAGGGCAAGAAAAAGTCATACGGACTGAGAGTATATCGTGTTTATTTTTAAAAATTTTGCAGCAAAAGTGCACCATTTTTAAAATTATTTTTTAATATGAATGAGGGGGAATGTTTAGTTGATCTCTTATTTTGGTAAATGAATGTTCTTTCGTTTGACTATAGATCATAAATGTTAAAGTTGTATTTTTGTTTCTTTTAAATAAAAAGACCAACCAAGGACCAGAATCTGCCCCTTTGAGACTTAACATGCGTTTTATGTGGGACCGATCTCTCTCCCCGTAGGGAATCGAAAGGGAACACAAAACAAATTTCCAAATGTGCTCATCAGTACATTTTGATAGCAAATTAATTTTGTGCAGCATTGGTTCAAAATTAATTTAGTGCTAAAAAACTACAACCTCAACTTTTGCTGAAATCACAATTTAACACAAAATCTATGAAAATTAGTGCACTTGATATACAAGACGTTTTACTAATTTTTCTACTAACTTCGTTTTTTAAGTGTAAATTTAAAAAATAAAGTCGATTTTAAATTTCATATACCCTTTTGTACTAAGGCCCGATTACTGAATGTTCTGTTAGTTACTAACTGGGATTTTAACTGACAGATGTGTTGTTGTTTCTCATTTAAAATTTGAATTTAACTGTTAGCTAGATTTTATCTGGGTATTCAATAATCGGGCCTAAGGGACATTATTTTTAGAAATAGTTTGCAAATTGAGTTTGATTAAGTTTAGAGAAATTTTACAAATATTTTTACTAACTTATTATTTTAAGTGTACGACACAACGCACTTACCCTGTGTGGTCTGTGAACTACTGCCATGGCCTTTAGAAGTACTGCAATTGTTGTTCAATGAATTGAAAAAATTTGCTGCTCCAGTACGTCGTAAAAACCAAAACATTTTTAAGAAGCGTTTGTTGTTGTTTTTTTTTTAATAGCTGATATGATTTTTTTTTGGTACTAGATTTTTATATTCTTGCTTTTTAATACAATTTTGTTGGTTTCTTTTTTTCTTCAATTTTCTTTTTCGATTTTCTAATAAGACATGTTTTTAAATCATATAGCAAAAATGAACTATGTACTATGAATTATAAAGAATTTTCTTAACTTTTTCTGTATTTTTTTTTTGTTGTTTTCCTTTAAAATAAATTATATTATGACACTGATGTGATATGATTTCCTGAAAGATAATTCAAAAGGTTTTTTGTCTCACGCTTTTTATTTTTTTTTACAGAGTTCAGAGGATAGTTTTAATTAAATTTAATATATAACTTTTGCTTTAAAATTTTTGTTTGAGTAAAACATTTAATAAAAAAGGTAAAAGGTGAAAATATTGATTGTATGTTTTGTTTTTTTTTTTGCATTTATTTAATATTTTTTATCACTATAGCTACCCAGTGTAGAAAATCATTACCAGATATGTGGTTATGTTACTACATACCTGGTAATGGTAACTAGTTACTTTTATTATTACATTTCTTATTACCTTCATATGGCGATGTCGCGAAAAGTAACGAGTTACACACCAGCATACGAAAAATCAAAAAATATATCGTAACCTATGTGCTTACCAGTATTGACTAAAATAATGATTCTAAAAATAGATTTTCAAAAAAATGAGTTTTATAAAAAAAAAATATTTTTTTAATGCCAGTCATTAGCTCTACCATCTGAGCTATATCGACATGTAATGCTTGATAGATAAAAACATAATTGAATTGCTGCGCACAAGTCAGCTTACTCGCCAACATACAAAAAATTAAAAAATATGTGGTTACATATATCATTACCAGTGTTGAAAAAATATTCAGTCTAAAAATAGATTTCAAAAAAATTTACAAAAACATCTAGAACATTATTTTATTTTTGAAATAATGATAAAAATAAGTCATTATTGGTAATACATTATTTTTTATTTTGAAATAATGAAAAATGTAAGTATTTATTAGTAACTCATTATTATATATTTTAAAATAATGCAGAAAGTAAGTACGTGTCATTACTGGTAGTCCAAAAAATAATGATATGTCATTACCGTTTCTACACTGGGTATGAAAGTTGTTATCCTTTTTAAGTAGAACAATTAATTCAATTGTATCATGATTTTTCCTGGTAAAAGTAATAAATGTTATTAAAATAATTGATATTTATCTTTAAATTAAATCATTTGTTACATATATTAAAAATACAAAGTGTTTATATAACTATAAATTTAAGCATTATATGCAAAACACTATATGCAAACACAAAGTACCAAAAAAAAAGTACCATAAAAAAAATTGTATTTTTGCCACTAGTTCTGTAAGTATCAGTTAATGTAATTTCTAAAATATCAAGTGGCAAATAAATATTGCTGATATAAAAATTTAACAAACTGAAAAGTCATTACTATCATGTACTTTTTATATAGCAAGCTGAATAAATTTGAAGAAAATAATATATGGAAGTTTAGCATAATTTCGTGAAAAAATATTTAAGACAAAAACTGTTCTTAGTCTTGACTATAAAACTGGCCTTAAAGTAACATATTTTTTTTGTTTTTCAAATTCATTGCACGCAGAAAAAAGATTTGTTTTTCCCAATCAAAGCGCTCGGTTGTTGTAACTTAAATTCAGTTATTCTAGTCCGATTTCAGTTGTCACAACCCTATTTCTATTGAGGCAACTGTTCCGAATATGTTTACCAATAAATTTTTTGAAAATAGCTCGAAATGCGAAAAAGTTCTTAAAACTTCTACATTAAGAAGGAAAATTGTCCTAAATAAGATTTTTTTGCGATCGGTTTACCTTAGTCTTGTGTGCCGACTTATCTTAATATGTGAATATATATGTTGTCATGAATAGCCATATATAACGATATGTTTCTTATGTGGTCTTTATATAACCATATATTTTTATAAAGGGGTTTCCAATAGGTACTTGACAACTTTGAATTTAATTTGTGAACGCACTATTTCACTGATCATCTAACTGTTACTTTCCTTTTTTTCAGTAAACTCAACATTTTCACCATTGTAAAGTACACGAACGAACACGTATGCAAATTATAAAAATGTACTACCGAAATTCGGAGTCGGTGACCGCAACTATAAGAGCGTTAACTACAATTTTCGGTCGTTATTCTCGCCCTAGTAGACAAGCAATAACAAGTTTAGTGCAAAAATTTGAGTCTACGTATTCTGGAATACAAATATACCCCTAAATTCATAAATGCTTTGTAAAGTTATAGCAGGTTTACAAAACGTCATTTTCATACAAAATTTGTTCAATAAACCTCCTATAATTTTACAAAGCGTTTATGAATTTAGGGGATAGTCTTTTTGAATACATTTGGAATTTTATCAAATACATTTGGAGAATTTTCAAATACAAATCGAATTATTGGAAATGCATTTGGACAATTTTCAAATACAGATTTAACATTTTTAAATACAAATGAAAATTTTAAAATAAATTTTGGACTATTTTGAAATGCAATTGGACAAATTTCAATGCTTTTGGACAATTTTGAATGATTTTTGGACAATTTTGAAACATTTTTGGAAAATTTTAAAACATTTTTGGATAATTTTGAAACATTTTGGACAATTTTGAAACATTTTTAGACAATTTTAAAATATATTTGAATAATTTTAAAACATTTTTAGACAATTTTAAAACATTTTTGGATAATTTTAAAACATTTTTGGAAAATTTTAAAATATATTTGGAATTTTCTGAAATAAAAGTGTAAATGGTGTAGTTTTTAATTGAAAAATTTCTTCTAGCAAAAACTAGTAATATGTTTTTTTTTTTTGTTTAAAAAACGATTAAATTGAACACATTTTTGTGTGAATCATCATTATTAAGTTAATTTAACTCTTATGATTCGCATTAAAGTTTGCATTCCGCGGACGTTTTTATGCGATTTTCGTAAATTTTTTTTCTTAGTTTACTATTCTTACAATTTTTTTGTTCGATTACTTTTGAATATTTTGAAAACTTTTTCAATATTTTTTCTCTTTTACTAGTTTTACTAGGAATGTAATCGTACAAACCTAATATATCATTTTGTGTCAACAGCATCTGCAAATTATGTTCTCAATTAATAGTATTTTAAATATATAATTAGATATCGTAATATATAATAATTTCGTTAAAATTCTGAATTTGAGTTCTTCTAGAGCGAAAATGATTTTTTTGTAATATTTCTACATAAAATTTTGGCAATATTATTTTTTTACTCCTACTTTTAATAACAACAAAACAAGTTGTGAAAAAGTGTTGGATAAGAGTATTTCCTCCAAAGGATTGCTGAGCTTATACATGTCATAACTTATTTAAAAGACATTTATATTACCTTTTCAACAACATGTTTATTGTTCTTATCCCATTATTAATTTCGCAAATACAGACTTGATATTTATCAGAGCCCCCATTTCCCGGTTCTCGGTATTGCCGGTATTCCCAGTAATACCGGTTCTGTTCCCGGTTTCCCGGTTCCTGTCTTATTACCGGTATTCCCGGTTCCTGCTCCAATCCCGGTTCTTGTGTTAATACCGTGAAAACCGGTATAACCGGTATCTGCATTCAAAAATTGATTATTTGTGTTACTATTATTGTCTAGAATGGTTCAAAAACTATCTATCCTTTAGAAAATACTATGTTAAAGTATCAAACAACCTAAGCGATGAAACCGTCATAGAATATGGAGTACCTTAAGGATCCAAACTGGGACCAATTCTCTATATCATCTATTCTAATGAACTAATCAACTCATTAAAACTAAGCAAAATATTCGCTTATGCAGACGATACTGCCATAATCGTAGCCCACAAAGATTTGCAAGTAGCAACCAATTTGATGCAACATCAACTCGATACGGCAATAAGATGGTGTCACGATCATGGATTAGTCATCAACGCATCCAAGACAAAGCTAATGCACATGAAAACTCCGCATTTTCGATACGCAGATATTAAACTTAAATTAACACTGAAAGTCTGCACAACAATAAGTTAATGGACTTTGATTATAGTAACGATCATTGGCAAACTTTTATAGAAATCGTTGATACGTATAAATACCTTGGTGTGTATGTAGACGAAAACTTTAAGTGGCACGTGCACGTGGAAGTAGTCCGGAAAAAATTAAGAAAGGCAGCGTATATACTATATCACTTAAATTTTTGTTCCAATAAAATGGTAATGAGACAAGTATACTATTCGTTGGCCGAATCTCACATTCGTCATGGTCCCTACGGGGAAAGGGACCGGTCCCAGATGACACACAAGAGAGGTCCCAAGGGGGCAGAGACAGGCCGTTGATCGGTCTTTTTCTTTAAAAGAGACATATCACTTTAACATGGCGTTGTCATTGGAAATGACGTATTGCCACAGATTAGACACCTTTCGACATGTCGCAGGTCTAGCCCCAAAGGACATGTCGCCAAACTGACTTAAAGAGACATGTCACCGAACTAACCCAAAGGATCCGTCAAAGAATGAATCACACTTTGTATATTTTGTGACATGTCACCCAACTAACCTAAAAGGAACTGATACAGAACCAGTCCCATTACAAAACTGACAAAAACAGTGACAAAACTGAGGTGAATGGAAATTGTTATGGTTTTGGTATTATAAGTAAAATTGTCACAGCAAAACCTTGACAAAATTGTTATCTAAAAAAAGCACAAATATTTTCATTTGTCAACAAATTAAAATATAAAAATTGGTTTTTTTTTTTGAAGAATTTGGGTATGTTTTTTCACAGAAATAAAATATGAAATACATATTCCTTTTTTAAGATGTTTAAGATGAGGGAGCTGAAGTTGTTAGCAATAAGCTTAGGGTTCTTGATGCTAAAATTTAAAGAAAACTCCAAGTGCTTAGAACCAGTGGGTTTCTATCCACATTATCTCGCTCAACCTTTGCTCAATTAATTTGGTCGCATTTTTTATAAATAGGTTTTCTTATTAATTTTTTTCTTTGCCCGAGTTTAGCCCGAGTTCGCTAATTATCGACAGAACCGTGAGTAGCATAGACAATATATAGAGTATATAATCTTTCTTAGTATATATATATATATATTTTTTCCCGTCGTTCCAAGTTGGAGCATAGGGCCTAGAACTAGAACTAAAATTATCAAAAAATTTTTCACAAATTACGATTTTTTGATCATTTTATTTAACGAAATTCTTCATTGAACTTACGAAAAAAATTCTATGAAATTGTTCATCATGAAGGATAATTCTATCAGTGTACTAGTAACCGACCAATTATGGGCGCTATGGTGTAATGGTTAGCGCGTTGGACCGTTACACGTGAGGTTGCGGGTCCGATCCCCACCCAAGGCAACATCAATTTATGAAAAATATAAATATGTATGCGTTTTTCTATCCCTCGTACATATCGCAGCGTCCTCCTTCGGTGTTCCCATAGCACTTAACCCCACCGAAGTAAAATAATATAACAGGGCTATGAACTAAAAAGCTTCAAAAAAGTTCGCCAAATCACCATCAGATGGAGCGCAACAACTGTTCTAAAATTCAACATCTCGCGCAATTACAGTGTTGCTATATTTGAAGCCCTTCATCTTTCACCATCTTTCACGTTTCACACGTTAATTAATAGGAAGAATTTCCTGAGTG
The DNA here is from genome assembly GCA_949987735.1 of Leucophora obtusa. NCBI lineage: Eukaryota > Metazoa > Arthropoda > Insecta > Diptera > Anthomyiidae > Leucophora > Leucophora obtusa. The sequence continues at coordinate 154,041,854 of OX465295.1, read as the reverse complement.
TTGCTTCTCTTTAAAAAAAAAAAACTAAAGTCTTACTTGTGGATTTTTTTATAACACACTTATCCAGTTAAGTGGTATGTCCTCTTTGCACCAGTCTTGGGGCCAGTCCTTTAAGTATAATTGACAGAGCTTAACCCATAGAAATAATAAATTATACCAGTCCTGCGACAAGACCATCTTTAACCACTCACGGGATAGGTACTTTGAGGATAATTCAGTGGTATGTCATCATTTCACCAGTCGCGAGACCAGTCCTTTAAGTATAATTGACACTGCTTAACCCACAGCAATAGTAAATTATATCAGTCCTGCTGCAAGTCCTTCTTTAACCAGTTACGGGATACGTACTTTTAGGGCAATTTAGTGGTATGTCCTCTTTTTACCAGTCACGGGATAGGTACTTTGAGGACGATTAAATTGTATGCCACCGTTTCACCAGTCATGGGACTAGTCCTTTATAAGTATAATTGTCACTGCTTAACCCACAGCAATGGTAAATTATACCAATCCTGTGACAAGTCTTCATTTAACCACTCACAGGATATGTACTTTTAGGGCAATTGACCCCTCATTCCCCGTAGGGGTATAACAGCCTGGGGAAGTTCAACAAGCTGTAAAAAGCTCCAACAAACACAAAATCAATTACTTAAAATTTTAAAATCACACAACTCTATCAACGAACAGCTAGAAAATCCAATAAATAGAAATTCAAACAATCAACTATCAAGTATTGATAAAGACCAACATATCCTTAATGTAAACAATATATACAACATTACACTGGCAATAGATTTTTATAACGATACCAGATTTTTACAAACAATCAAACACAACTACGGAACACGATGAAATGAAGAAGGAAGATTCAAGATCCAAAGCTACAGAAATGAATATGTAGGGAGAGCACTGTCCGTTGTAATCCCAAAAATATTTAACAATATGCCTTATAATATTATAAGAAATGTTAACACCAATATGAAAAGAAGAAAAATTTTAAAAAATTATTATGTAAGTACGCAATAGTATATATAAGTACGCAATAGTAAAGTTATTACATATATAGCCAAGCTTATTCGTGACGAATTTCAGTCCATTTGGTTGAACTATGTGAATATTTTTGGTCCGGTACCGGAAAAAATTAATTATTTTATTTAGAAAAAACTTCGGTACCGGTCTCGTATTTCCACACAGTAGATCCGAATGGGTCCAAACTTAGCAAAGTTATTACATATATAACCAAGATTATTCGTGCCAAATGTCAGTTCATTTGTTTCAACTATGTGCAATTTTTGGTCTGGTACCGAAGTTTTTTTTTAAATAAAATTATTATTTTTTTCCGGTACCGGACAAAAATATCCACACAGTTCAACCAAATAAACTGGTTATATATGTAATAATCTTGGCTATATATGTAATAACTTTGCTAAGTTTGGACCCATTCGGAGCTACCATTTGGAAATACCGGTACCGAAGTTCTTTTTAAATAAAATTATTAATTTTTTCCGGTACCGGACCAAAAATATCCACACAGTTGAACCAAATGAACTGAAATTTGGCACAAATAATCTTGGCTATATATGTAATAAGTTTGTTAAGTTTGGACCCATTCGAATCTACCATGTGGAAATATGAGTCCGGTACCGAAGTTTTTTTAAAATAAAATTATTAATTTTTTACGGTACCGGCCCAGAAATATCCACATAGTTAAGCTAAATTAACTGAAATTTGGCACGAATAATCTTGGCTGTATGTGTAATAACTTTGCTGAGTTTGGACTCATTCGGAGCTACCATGTGGAAATACGAGTCCGGTACCGAAGTTTTTTTTAAATAAAATTATTAATTTTTTCCAGTACCGGACCAAAAATATTTGTTACATTGCATAAAAAAATTGTATCAAAAACTAAAAGTTGTTAACCCTTCTTTGCATGATTTTAATGTATTTCATGCTATAGGTTAAGGAAAAAATATTTTAAAAATTCTTGTATATAAAATAAGTAAAAACCAGTACGATGGACCCATCAAGTCGCATAGAACATACAACTTAGAGCCCTATTTGTAGGGCTTATTTGGCAAATATTATTTTAGAAAGTGTACTATATTCGTAGCACATATCTGCTCATCCTTCGGTCCATTGGCACTGTGGCGAACCTCTCATTGAGGTGGTGTACCACAGGACCGATTTTATAAAGTCTGTTATGTTCTGTATGGCCTACAGGTTTATGCAGTTCATTGTTGCTGAAATGCAGTGATAATTTTATCTTTTCAAATTTGTTCAGAGGCATTGTTGAAGAGATCGGGTTATATCCATAATTTGGTGACCAGTATGATCTCGAGCTGGGAAATTTCTGTACTGACATGTATAACAGGATACCAAAGAACTTGCTCAAATCAGTTTCAGTATAAGTTGTGGACGAGTTCGGATTGCTCTTTATTATATACAAATTGGTTTGTTCTAGAATAATATTTATAAAATCTATTGTAAAAAAGTGAGTGAAACACTGATATGGAGTTTCCAGTTGTGACACCTCGCCTGAAGCTGAACTTGCCAAGAAAGCAACACAGTCTTCATTTTTCGGCATCAATGCCATCTTCTGATAGACAACCGTCTTCTAATTGAGTAAATATGCTTCAATTTCCCCTTCATCAAAAATTTTCTAAAAACAGCATAAAAAATTATTTACTATAAATTAATTTGCGAAATTTCTAATATCGTTGGCTTAGTCGGCAAATATGTCAAGTCGGTTTTTTTAATTTTTCAGGAGGAAAAAAAAACTGTCTAACTTTTTTTTGGGTTAACTTTTTTTAAATCTGTGAACGCAGTTTTCTTCTTTAGTTCATCTTGTTTAACCACAGAATGCTAAAATAAAAGTTTGCAGACTTATAGGCTCTTTGGACTAAGCACATTTGCTCTTTATAATTTTCTACTTTAAATGTGGACTTAGCAGATTTCCTTTTTTTTATTTTATTTTTATTTATGTCAGCAGAATCCATGACAATCGCCTAATAAAATTTATAAGTTAACAATGTTTTTCCTGAAAAAATTTATAAGTAATAGTTACCCAGCCAACATTTTTCTGAGCGCTCAGAAATTATGACTCATAAAAGACTCTAGCATACGAGCATTTTCAGAGTGCTCAAATCTTAGAGTCATAAATGAAACATAATTTTTTCAATACTCATAAATGATTCAAAAATTAGTCATAAATGACTTATAAATGGGTCAGAAAATTCAAAATTTTCCAAAAGAGGCTTCATCGGTGAAGAAAAACACCCTCATATATCTATGATTTCAGAAGATCTTAGGGTCTTTTATGAGTCCTTTCGGACTCCAATTGTACACTGGGTACCTTAAGAGTTAAAATAACTAAATAATTATTTATTTAATCTTTAATAATGTTTTGTCTTTTTAAATAAACAAAAGTCGCATTTAATTCTATTGAAGAAATTTATTGAAAAAAAATGTGTGTTGTTTTCAGCTGGACTTAGCATGTGGTTTTCGATGTTTTTTTTATTTTGGACTTGGCAGAATTGCTTAACACTGTATAACAACAAAAAAAAGCAACATAACGGCATTTTGTTCTTTGTAAATGATGTATTTTGAGTTACACTAGCATACTACATCAAAAACTCAATTTGCATAAAAATTGGACTTGACAGGTTTGCCGACTAAGCCAACGGTATGTTCTATCGTATGTTTGAAATTGTCTTTTTTTTGACAGATACTTTTGGGGAAAAAATACTTGTTTTTAAGAAAAAGTATTTTTGGAAAATGGTATTTTTGTTGGAAAAAGTCTATTTTGGAAAAAATAACATTTTTTGTTTTTGACCTAGAAAGAGTTTGAGGACAGTTCCCAATCTAACCAAATGTCTCCATAGTAAACTATGGATTGAAAATATGTCCCCACAGCATGCGCTATGCTTACATATAGGTATATATGTATATATACATAACTTTTTTTTTTTTGAAAAAAGATTTTTTTTTTATAAAATTTTAGTTTTTTTCATAAGAAGTACTTTTTTTTAAAGAAAGGTACTTTATTAAGAACTATTTTTTTGAGAAAAGTTAATTTTTGGAATAAGGCACTTTTTTGAAAAGGTACTGTTTTTTGGAAAAATGTACTTTATGAAGCTCTCTGCCAGATTTTGCTCAAGTATGTTCAACAGAAGCCAACATAAAGCACTTTGGATTATATGAGGGTGCCACGCCCCCTATTATATACCGCCCACTTTTAGCACAGTGGTTTGGAAACTTTTTATAAGATGCTGGTCATAATTTTATTCGAAATAGTTGAACAGTGCCGAGAAATATCACATCAAAATATTAGTGTTGTATGGGAGTTGCCACGCCCCTTTGTCCGATCAAGATTTAATATAGCCTATTTTAATTCTGATAGTTTTTAATGGCTGTTCCGAAAACTTAAAGAAAATCGGTTCAGCCGTTTGGGCCTGATGTCGCCACAAACACCAAACAATCACATTTATAATATTAGTAGCGATGTATGTGGTGCGCATAGTTCGGAGACATAACCAAAAATGTGCCCAAACTATGCTGCATATGAGTCAAAAATGTCCTCATACTATGCACTAGGCCTAGGAAGAGTTTGAGGACAGTCCCCAAAGTGTCTCCATACTAAACACTTGATCGAAAAACTGTCCCCGTAGCATGCGCTGTGAATACATATAGGTATATATATATATATATGTATATACAGTGACGGACAAGACAATCCCAATAAACCAAAGAACGGTACGATAGCGAAATCGCTATCACCTTAAATATCCGAAAACCATATCATATTCCAATAAGATTATAATATCGTTTTCGATAAGGTTTTATGATAAAGTACACTTCAAAATATTCATTATTTACAAAAATTCAAACAGTTTTCAGAAACAAATAAAATTTATAAAAACTTGCAATTTTTACTTCGTTTGGCTATTTATACTCTTTTTTATTGGATAATTATAGTTGCAAAATCTAGGAGAAATCGACTTTTCTTATGAATATGACGATTTCATTATCAATTTTTCATTATGACTTCATTTCATCTCATTTTAAAAGAATTCCGGTTTTGCTATCAAAACCGAAATCGCCTGGAATAATTACAGTGTTTTGATGCTGGACCAGATTTTGGCGATTTTACTATCGTTATTCCAGGGAATTTCGATAGCGAAAACGGCATCATAATTTCTTGGAAAGGTACATTTTAGAACAAAAAATCTATCGTTTTCGTATCACAAGTAATTATTATATATGATAATAAATATCACCTAGGTGATACTGTTTCGATATCGTGACGATATCGTTTGGTTTATTGGGATAGAATCAATTAAAGTTTTTCTAATTTTATACCCGTTGCTTTTATTTTTAAAGACCAAAATAATGATTAAATTGTCCCCGAAGAACTGGGAGGTGGTCCAGAAAATTGTAGGTATTTTTATTGTAGCGTTTGTTTTTAATTTTGCTACCCCTTCTAAGTAGGCGTGGCTTTTAATGAAAAACCAGCGAATTCGACCTTTTATCAAATTATATAGAAATTTTCTTAAAAAGTGCCAAAATTCTATGGAGAGTGCCTAGGTGCCACTGAACATTCAATAGTGCCACAAATGGCACTTTTGTGCCACTTTTACCAACAATGATCTACATCCAGTACTAGTGAAAGTGATCTCTCAATAACGAATTCTCTCACTGCGCATGCGCAAAAACCTCAACTCTCTTGGGGATTACAATGTGCTACCCCAACTACAACATCTTCAGATAACATTCCCTTACCTCTAACTACTTCTTGTAATACACCCATCAACCCAACATTTAACACTCAAATATCTACTACCACTATTGCAACAACGTCAACCAACTCCGCACACCTACCTATTATGACTATAAGTGGTTCCTACATTGCACAGAATACCTTAAATGTAAATCAAGCTTTTAAAACAAATGAGCAAAAGATCACAATCAATAGCCGTTTTTTCTAATCACTTGGATTTAATAAATCCAAAAAGTATTTCTAAAAGTACTCAACAGATGGGGTTAGATTTTTCCTATTTTAAAAAAATTTTCTGTCCGACACTTCGTTCACCCTAATTTTTAATACCGAATTCGATGATGAAGGATTCTACTTTAACTTTTAATTTATAATTATATTTTACATAAAACAGCGATAAACAGTCTGCCTTTTCAGTTTTATCACTTCAATTTATATCTTTACACAATTGAAAAATTCCATTCCAATATTTAATATTCACTAATTGGATTTAATTAAATTACTTACTGTAGAGTGAAAAATTGCCATTTCTATTTGAGCTATTTCTCCATATCCAAGATGGAAAATATGTATTTGGTGAGGTGTAGTTTTTTTTCTAAACATATTTCATAAAAAAAATTTAAGAAAAACCTTTTATTTGTTAGTTTTTCAATTTTTTTGTTTCTCTTTTAATTTTCATTCGTATTTTTTCTGACATTAAATTAATAGGCTGTTTCATATATTTGTGCTTTTATTGTGGATTTATTAAATCCAGCTTTTTTTTTGGATTTAATAAATCCATTTTTTGTATGAAAAATTCTAAATCCAGGTGATTAAAAAAGACGCTAAATAATAATACAGCGAATACATACATACAACCAATATGCCCTTTAAACACAAAAACAACCGGCATTGATCACACCAAAAGGTGCTATACCAAAAATTAATCAAACTATTGAAACAAGTAGTAATTTAAATGTAATAAACCACAAATAGAGATTGATAGATACCTTACGATTACAAAACGCAAATTAAGTCCCAACTCCGCAAAAGTAAAACCCCCCTCGAAAATTACAAAAAACACTGCTCCCGTGGAAATGGTAAGTCAAAACCCTTATGCTCTTTTGGATACGAAAAACTTAACCAAAAATATCAAATATTATTCAAAAAAAATTTGACTCCCAAATTTCACTTCCTTACTCATTATGAGCTAATTATGAAAAATTGTGGACCACTTAGAAATTTGTGGAGTTTTAAATATGAAGGCAAACATAAACAATTTAAAATTTATGCTCATATTACGACGTCAAGGAAAAATATACCCATAAGTTTTTCCTACAAGCAGCAAATGGTGTTTGCTAATTTTCTGCTCAAAAATAAAACAAATGAAAACATAATTTTTAAGAAACCTCAGTATGGCAAAAATATCAAAGAGTTGATAAGTAAACATTTGGAAATGCCATCCAGTTCATTCTCAATGTTTTTGGAAGCTGAAATTTGAGGATACACTTATAGCACCCAACACTTTGTGGGGAAATTTTCTAAAGATTTCGACATATACAACATATCTTTAATTTTGAAAACTTCAAACAATAAAATTTTTCTTTGCTGTAAAAAAGTAACTACTACATTTAGTATCCACTATGCAGCATTTGAATGCGGATTAATATCAAGTAATTACGTGATTTTAAATTTGACAGATATCGTTGGCCCCCCTGTGGAAATAATAAAAACCACCCAAGAAAAACCGTTCATAAAATTGAAGGAATTTTATAGCAGCATATATTAATTTTTTTTAAATGGATACACAAGTAATTGATATGGACTTAAATAATTTACTGATATCCTGGAAACTTCCCCATCTATACAACCTACTTAAAGGTAAGTTAAATTTGCGTTTGCTTTTAAAAATAAAAATAGTATAAAGTTTTTTTTTAACAGAAAATCGCATAACCGTAGAATTTTTAAAGGTTATGCAGAAAGATCACATCAGAAAACTTTTTCATAACCACCACGTTGGTGATGAGGCGCTGTTTGAATATAATTTGAAAATATATAAAAAATCATTTGATGAAAATAGAAATGTAGAGCGAAATCCACAAAATGCGCAAACGTCTTGTACTAAAATTGCAGCCAACGATCACAAAATCTGTAAATTCGAAATATATTCCGTTTTAGATATACTGGAGGACACAAAAAGTGGTAAAAGTATTCTTAAATACTACAAAGAACATAATGCTCTTCACGATGAACAAAGAAATCTTTTAGTTGCCACAATTTGTACGTACCTACAAGAAAAAGAAATTGAGTGTTCAGTTTCAAAGTGCTCAGATATGGAAAAAGAAATTTGTTCCATTTTTCCCACAGAAAAATTGGTAAGTTTTAATTTAGATCCAAGGTTATATAACTTACTCATCCCCATTTTTTTAAAGGAATTTTATCAATCTGGTAAAAGAGGCAAATTGTACAATAAGCTAGCAAATTTGAAACGAATACAAAAAGGCATTTTAACTGTGAAGAATTCTACCACAGATGCAACTCACTCGGTCAATTACGGTAAGTTAACTGTGAATACGCGAATTTAACTTTATAGTTATCCATTTGAAATTCAATGCTTAAGATAATGAGACATATTTTTAAAAATTTAAATTTTTACAAAAAAAACCCCTGATTTTTTTTCCAGATTTGTTTAACTAATGTATCGACCACCAAAGAAAACATTTTTTAATTTTTTAACCTTTATGATCTTAGAATATGTATCTCAATAGAGAGTAATGCTCAAAACACATTTTAAAGCTTATAATCTAAGAAAAATTTTAAATGTTACATTTTTCTGTGTTTACTTTAACACCCGCACAAAATATTTAATTTTTTATATTACAAAATTTTATACAAAGTTTGAATCTATTTACTCCTTTTCAAAAGGAATTGCAGGAACCCTTGGACAATAATTTTTTAAATTTGATGTTTTTGTATAATTGTTTATCATTGCTATCATACATGGGAATTTTTCATTACCATTGAAATTTCATTACCATTAGTTCGTACTAATGACAATGAAAAAAATTTCATTACCATTTAATGATATGAAATATCTTTCATTAGAAAAATCATTACTAATGGTAATGAAATCACTCTAATGTAAAAAAAACTAATTACAATTGATTAAAAAACCATTTGTTTACAAAAATCTTAATATATAACATAAGCTACAATCAGGGATGGAAAAGCCCTCAAGCGAGCCAAAAATATAAACATTTTTCTAAAAAGCTAAAAAGCGGAACGCACATGCACATGTGCGCGCACATGGATGCAAAAAATCGCTGAAATTAAAAAAAGTTTCAAATACCAGAAAAAATCGCAAAAAAAAATGCAAAAATTAGAAAAAATTGGCAAAATTTGAAAAAATGACAAAATTGAAAAGTTTTGTAAAAATTTTGAAAAAATCGTCATAACTTGAAAAAATCGTCAATATTTGAAAAAATTGCCCAAATAGTCAAAATTTAAAAAAAATCGTCAAAAATTAGACAAAATCGCAAAAATTGCAAAATATCGTAAAAATTTTGAAAAAATCGTCTTGAAAAAATTTTCAATATTTGAAAAAATTACCAAAATCGTCAAAATTTCAAAAAGCCGTCAAAAATTGGAAAAATCTGAAAAATGCACAAAATTGAAAAAATTTGTAAAAATTTTGAAAAAAATCGTTATAACTTGAAAAAATCGTCAATATTTGAAAAAATTGCCCAAATAGTCAAAATTTAAAAAAAAAATCGTCAAAAATTAGACTAAATTGCCAAACTTGCGAAATATCGTAAAAATTTTGAAAAAATTGTCAACATTTGAAAAAAATTACCAAAATCGTCAAAATTTCAAAAAGTCGTCAAAAATTGGAAAAAATTGCCAGAATTGAGAAACTTGTAAAAATTTGTGAAAATCGACAAAAATTAGAAAAAATCGCCAAAATTTAAAAAAATAGTCCAGGTTTAAAAAACGAAATTTCCAAAATTTATTTCTCGCATTTATTTTTTATTGTTCCGTTTTCATCTAACTCAATTAGTTTTCGAGATACGGGGAATATTCCAAATAAAAGCCGTTTTCTCTCTACGAGGCTTAGTTTTCGAGAAAAACGCGATTTTAAAATCTAGCAACGCAAGTCCAAATTTAGTTTCGGTATCGGGGTATTGGTGGTGGGTTTTGACCTTTGGTGCAGTCATTTTTCCTCTAGCTCTTCTAGTTTTCGAGATATGGACGATTAAAATTTTATTTAAGCGATTTTCGCATTTACTTTTCCGCAGATGACTCACTATGACTTCCTGGTTCCAAAACCGTTGTCCGTTTTCATTTAACTCATTTAGTTTTCGAGATATGGGGGACATTCCAAATAAAAGCCCTTTTCTCTCTAAGAGGCTTAGTTTTCGAGAAAAACGCGATTTTAAAATCTAGCAACGCAAGTCCAAATTTAGTTTCGGTATCGGTTTTGACCTGTGGTGGAGTAATTTTTTTTCTAGTTCTTATAGTTTTCGAGATATGGAATATTAAAATTTTATTTAAGCGATTCTCTCATTTATTTTTCCGCAGGTGACTCACAATGACTTCCTTGTTTCAAAACCGTTGTCCGTTTTCATTTAACTCATTTGGTTTTCGAGATATGGGGTACATTCCAAATAAAAACCCTTTTCTCTCTACGAGGCTTAGTTTTCGAGAAAAACGCGATTTTAAAATCTAGCAATGCAAGTCAAATCTAGCAATGCTAGTAACGCTATCGGGGTATTGGTAATGAGTTTTAACCTTTGGTGCAGTCATTTTTCCTCTAGCTCTTCTAGTTTTCGAGATATGGACGATTAAAATTTTATTTAAGCGATTTTTTCATTTATTTTTCCGCAGATGACTCACTATGACTTTCCTGTTTCAAAACCGTTGTCCGTTTTCATTTAACTCATTTAGTTTTCGAGATATGGGGGATATTCCAAATAAAAGCCCTTTTCTCTCTACGAGGCTTAGTTTGCGAGAAAAACGCGATTTTAAAATCTAGCAATGCAAGTCAAAATCTAATTTCGCTATCGGGGTATTGGTAGTGAGTTTTGACCTTTGGAGCAGTAATTTTTTTTCTAGCTCTTATAGTTTTCGAGATATTGGAAAATTAAAATTTTATTTAAGCGATTTTCAATTTTTGCGAGAAATGAATTTTGGCGATTTTTTCAATTTTGTAAACCGAAATTTTGGGGATTTTTTCTAATTTTTGACGATTTTTCAAACTTTGACGATTTTTCAAATTTTGACGATTTTTTCCAATTTTTGTGATTTTTTTCAATTTTGGAATTTTTTTCAAATTTTGACAATTTCCAACCCTGATTTCAGTGAATTTTCTGCATTTTTGCGTTCCTCGGAAAGCTTATCTGTCAATGGTAATTATTTTTTTTAATTGATACATTATCAATGGTAATGAAATTAAAAACCATTGTCATTATTCAATGAAATCAAATTCCAAAATCATTAACATTAATTTGAAACAATGGTAACGAAAATAATTTCATTACCATTTATATCAATCAATGTTAATGAAATCGCCAATTAATTAGTCCACCTAATTCATTAGTCCCATGTATGATTGCTATATACCAATATTTTAATAGTTTTTTTTTTTAATTATTCGGTATTTTCTCTAGTACGAAGATTGTCCGTACAATATAGCGAAAGGGTTAATAAGAAAAAAGTTGATTTTTTTATATATTTAAATACACTTTTCCTAAAACTTATTCTACAGTAAACAGTAGGGTTGACCGATTTGTAAGGACAAAAATTTGTCGATATTGTGCCATCGATTTTTCGATAGCTTTTGGCATGACGAAAAAAAAGTTCCACTACGACATATCGATTGCTAAATCGACCCACCCTAGTAACAGGGTAACCCGAGTAAAAAAGTTTATATATTATATAAGAAGAATAAGAAAAAAGCACCATAAGAAAAATAAGAATAAAAAAAAGAACCGTAAAATAAACGGTTTTGAAAAAAATTTATTTAAAAAAGCAAAAATTTTTCAACAAAAAAGGCAATTTTTTTAAAAAGTACCACTTTTGGAAAGTACGATTTTTGAAAAAGTACCATTTAAAAAATGTTTTTTGAAAAAAATACAATTTATCAAAAAAGTACAATCTTTCAAAAAATTTTTACAAAAAAAACATTTTTCAAAAAAGTACCGCTTTTGGAAAAGTACTGTTTTAAAAAAAATACCACTTTTCAAAAAAGGACAATTTTTCAAAAAGTACCATTTAAAAAAAATGCAATTTTTGTAAAAAGTACCATTTTAAAAAAAGTACCATTTTTCAACCGACTATTGGCACATGGCGCATGTAGATGTGCCAAAAGCTAAGGTATATAATTTTTTTCACATGTGGATGTCGCCACATGTGTGCGCCAAAACTTACCCTGGTGTAAAACTTAATCTAATATGTATGTATTTCTTTAGAACCAGAAGAAAACTACTCTATTGCCCTGAAGTTATTACGAACTGAAACAATAACTGCTGAAGAATTTGATCTTTATTGGAGGCAGTGTGCTCAGTATCGGTTCAAACAAATGTCGGAGTCAAACTCAACGAAGGAAATTTTAGAACTATGGCCGGAGTATGGGAAACCTTCTGGTATTCATTTGGTAAAACAAAATTTTTTTTAGCCTATTTTGAACCACTTTAAAAATATCTTTTTTAATTATTTCAGATTGAAATAGACTTTTCTCTGAAATATCCCATAGATAAAGACTTAAAAACAAGATGGCCGTATTTCGAGGGCAAAGTTCTATATTATTTAAAGACAAAGTTATCTTCTGCATTTGTTCTGAAAAAATTGAACCAATCAACGTCGTCTAATTCAGGTATTTATGAACATACATATTAAATAGTGTATTATTAATTTATTATAATTTTTATAATAGAGTCCAAAACGTTTGCGATTTTGTGGAGTATACATTACTTGTTCCCCCCTCAGCAGAAATCTTCTTCTGCAGAAGATGGCGAAAAATACACAAAAAAATACACCATTGTTGATTCACAAGACTCATTTGCTGTTATAGCAGAAACGCAAGATGAATTGGAAGCAAAACTTAAGTTATTAAAACTTCAAAACAAACGTATTCAGCCAAAACTATTGATTGTTGGGGATGTTAGTAATATAAAGTCCATATCGGTTTATTTTGACAACCTAATGTATCCATTTTTAACTATATTAAATGCTGTTGATATACTGTTTAAAATTTTTTATGTATTTAATCTACAGTATCCAATAGAATCCGAAATTTTTTATAATTTTTTACAAGATTTTCTTTAAAGAGTTGGCAACCCTTGGGTTAAAAACGTCAAAGTGATTGAGCTCCGTAAAGAATTTTTTAATTTATTAATTATAAATATTTTATTCGTGTTTTCATACAAAAATTTGTAAACATTGTTGAAAACAAGCATCAAGCAATATAAACATTTTAAAACATGGTAACTAAAGGTCGTCGTAGTGTTCTAAATGCAAAAATAATTTGTGGGCAATGTAAAATGGAAGTTAAAGAAGAGAAAGAAGAAAACATTCATTGTGACAAATGCGCCAAAATATTTCACTCTGTGTGCACAAAACTTGATAAACGTCAATATCAATATTTACTTGAGAATGAGAGTGATGAGTATGTGTGTCATCTATGTGATGACAAGGATGGTTTATCGTTGAAAGCACAATTAAAAGAAATAAAAACTGACTTAAAAAAACTCGATCAGCTGACTTCAATAACAGAGGCAATTGAGTTTATGTCTAAGCAATACGATGAATTGCTAAAAGGAATTGCTGAAAACAACAAAAAGTTAGAAGTGGTGCAAAAAGAAAACCGTGTTTTGAAAAATGAAATTGCTGCACTAAAAACGTCTGTTAAGATTTTAAATGATCAACGGGTTCAAAATGACTGCATTATAAGAGGTATTGAGGTAAAAGAAGACTCAACTGCTGTTGAAACTATATTGGAACTTACAAAGAAAGCCGGTGTAGTCGTAAACGAAGAAAATATTGACGAAGGCTATTTCTTTAAAAATAAACAAGGAAACAAAACTGAAAAGAAAACTATGGTCCTAAAGTTTAACAACCAAAAATCGAAGGATAAACTAATGATGTCAAAACCTAAGCTTAGACAATTGGAAGATACTAAAACTGTTTTTATAAATGATTATTTGAGTAAAGAAACTCTAAGTTTATTTAATTATGCAAAATGTTTAAAATCAATTGGATATAATTCAGTTTATACGAGTGGAGCTAGAGTATTTGCAAGGAAAAGTGAAATTACAAAACCAAGGCTAATTAGATGTGAAGATGATGTAGATCAAATAATGGCTGAAGCTGCTACTTCAAAACCAAAGCGCAGATCAAATAATCGAGCAACTGTTGTGTTAGATGACTCTGATGACGAAAATGGAAATGGTTCAGCATTTTTATCTCCAGTCTAAAATTCAATTATTTAAACTTTTTTGTATTATTCTTATAAATATTTTTCTTTCTATGCTTAATAATCAATACTTTTCTTATTTTGAACACTATAAAAGATATTTAAAAAGCTTACATTTTTCATATTTAAACATTATTTCTGTAAACGTTCGAAGCATTTCGTCAATAGACAAATTTAATCAATTTAAAACATTAATTGCTAATTTTCCACAACTACCCAATATAATTGCAATTCAGGAGACATGGTTTCACTCAAACTTAGTTCAAATTTATCAGATTCCTGGATACAATTGTGTTCACTGTTGTAGAGATGATGGTTATGGAGGAACATCTGTGTTTGTACGAAATAACATCCAATATACAGTAGAAGTCTGTGAGAGTAAACTTTTTTGTAATACAATTGTTTTATCACTGGAAAACATGAAAATAAATGGAAGACCGCTGAAAATTATATATTTTTATCGATCTCAAAAATGTTGTTTAACTAGTTTTATCGATATTATTGAAAATTTAATGGATTTATATGGTCGTAGTTATTGTATTTTTGTTGGGTATTCAAATATTGATTTCTTGAATAATATATCAGTTAGTCTGTTGAATTTACTGGAAAGTTATGATTTTAAAAATTGTCACACATTAATTACACGCCCTTTATCTGGTACATCCATTGACAATGTCTACACAAATGTTCCTAATACACTTTATATTGACGCTATAGAATGTGAACTATCTGATCACAACATGATATCCTGTTAAGTTAAAAAGAACATACAAAATTATGAATACACTGAAGTTATTCGGAAATACTGTGACTATGACAAGTTTAAAGAATGTTTTTTAAATGATGATTCAATTCAGCAGACTGGTAATCCATCTGTTGACACTTCTAATTTGATAGAAGGTTTGTCAAAAGCAAATCTGAATTCAACGTTTGCAACAACAAGGAGAAAATTACTTAAAGATGAAATAGCACCTTGGATGAACGAAAACTTGCAAAATTTAATTTTACTAAAGAAAAATATCTTAAAACGAAGAAGAAGAAACCCAAATGATGTTGATGTTCAAAATAAGCTGAAACGGATAAGTAAAGTTATTAAAGTGGCATGTCGAGAATCTATGAATAATTATTATCATGAAAATATCAGTAATATTCAACAAGACCCCAAAAAATGTTGGAGGTTTTTAAACAAAAATTTGGGAAGAAACGCTAAAACTCAAATTAAATTAAAGAATCCAAGTGGTGAGTTTATTACTGATGATGTTACAAAGTGTGAACTGCTGAATCAGTATTTTTTACAAATCACTAAAACCATGAAGGAACAAATTCATTATTCATCTGCTCATTCGTGTAATGGACTTCGATCACTCAGATACAATAATGATACTTTTCATTTTAGTAACACAACAATTGATGAAATTTCTAACATAATATTTGCCCTTTCCACTAATAAGTCTTCTGGTCATGACAGTTTATCGCCAAGGATTTTTGTTAAATGTAATCGTGAAATTACGCCACATTTGCTGAATATTTTTCTTAGTATTCTTGATAAATCTGAATATCCAAATATCTTAAAAATCTCGAAAATAGTCCCAATACCAAAAGTAGTAAATGCTAATAGAGAAGATATGTATAAGCCTATTGCACTGTTATCCGTAATTGATAAAATTTTTGAGAGAATAATTCACCAACAACTTTTAACTTACCTGGAGAATAACAACCTACTCTATGATTTTAGAAAGGGTAGTGGTACTGAGAATGCTGTTGTTAACGTTGTAAATTATATATGTCGTGGTTTGGATCAAGGATTTAATGGTGTAGCGGGTATATTTTATGATTTTTCAAAAGCATTCGACCTTGTAGATCATGATATCTTGTTTGAAAAGCTTAATTATTATGGAATAAGAGGTAGAGAACTAAATCTTTTTAAAAGTTATTTGAAAAACAGAAAACAATATGTCGAGTTAAATAACAATCGGAGCTGTCTTGGAGATGTTGAACATGGTGTGCCACAAGGCAGTGTTTTAGGTCCACTATTATTTACAGTTTATATAAATGATATCATGAACCTAGGACTCTCTGGTAAAGTATACCCAGCAAAAAACGTGGAAGTGATCTTAAGAAACCAATTTTTCATTGATTCCAAAGTATCATTAAGTTCTGATTTTCCGCTTCTAAAGCAGTTCTTTTTCACAACTTCCGAAAATGTGATTTTGAAGGAAATTAAGTCTTTCCAAATCTATCTAACTACAGATATTTCCATATAAATTTAACATTTATAACTGTGGTTAAGCACTTAACTTTAATTATTTTGAGTTAAGTTGTCAGGTCCAAGTGATTTGCTTAAATTTTTTACGAACAAAAATTAATTCCTTTTCACCAATTAAAAAGAACATCAAAAGGATTATAAAAGAAAACTTCCACCCTATGACAACCCTATGTAAAATTCATTGGTTCCGATCCAAATTTTCACAATATCGAATCCAAATCACTGCTTCTTTTTCTCTTCTTTTGACGATTTTTTTTTTGCTGGGTATATGTATGCTGATGATATATCACTATTTTATCCGTATAAACATGAGACAGTATTGCGAGCGTATATGGAGAGAGACGCTGCTTTAATTTTTGAATATGCAAGGATAAATAAATTAGTCATTAATACGTCTAAAACCAAGGTCTTAAGATTTAAACCGTACTTGAATAGTAATGGTGAACCTTTCAGTGTTTTTGTAAACGGTGAGGAAGTATTTGAGTGTCATTCGATTAAATATTTGGGAGTGAACCTACAAAGTAATTTATCATGGAATTTACATATTCAGGAGCTTAAATCAAAAATATCACCAGTAATAGGAATATTGTATAAATTTAAAAACAAATTTAATGAGGAGACAAAATTGATTCTTTATCAAGCATTAATACAAAGTCATCTAAATTATTTGGTGTTAATATATGGTAGTAAAAACAGTACTGAACTCAAATCTCTGCAAAGAGTACAGAATAAAGCACTGAAAACCGTTTTTAATTTACCTCTTTTGCACCCCACATTAACATTATATAAGAATGTATCCAAAAATATTTTACCTATATATGGACTATATAAAATGCAATTACTCCTATTTGTATTTAAATCATTGCACAATATTGGCCATAATACAATAACTTTCACAAGAAATCAAACATCTTTTAAGACTAGAAATAATTCAAATTTGAGAACTTCGAAATGCAGACTCGAAACCACAAAGCAAAGAGTTGAATATATTGGTTGTTTGGAATTTAACAACTTACCAGAAAATTTAAAAAATATTAATACAATCTCAACTTTTAAATTAACTTTAAAAGAATTTTTATTGAATAATTTGGAAATGCTTTTAACGTAATATCTTTTTATTTTTCTACAAATGAATATTGTTAATTTTAAATTAAATGAAAATTAAATTGTTATATATTAGTTAATTTTTATTTTGATCATATAAAAAGCCAACTCGCCTCAATAATGTCATAGGACGTTGAGGCAAAACAAACTGTGAAACAAAAATTTGTAAATAAACTAATATCATACAAAAAAAAAAATCCTTTAAATAAGAAGAGTACTAAAATTAGTACTGTTAAAAATGAAATTATAAACTTAAATATATAATTTTTAAATTAATTGTATAAAATATTTAACAATATAACCCTTTTTTTAATCACATGATTTATTTACTGGATATATTCAAAATTAGCTATTTAATTTTTTTAATTTGAAAACAAAAATATATTTTTATCTAAATTTAACACTTACTCGCGAATATAATGTAAAAAAATCAAATTTGTAAAAAGGCAAATATACTGTCATTAAATATTATTAAATCAAAAATGGATTAAAAAAAATAAATAAATCGGTTTTAGGTTTACTTTAATATAATTCCAATATTTGGATTTTTGCTAAATTTGAATTTTTACTTTTACATTGTATTAGCGAACAAGTGTTAGATTTGGATAAAAAATACAATTTTTTTTCAAATTGAATAGGGAAACATCTAGTTTTAAAAGAAATAAATCCAAAAATAATTCCGACTATTAAAAAGTAGGCTATTATCGCTTTACAAAAAAGCACTTAATATTTTTTATTTTAAAAATATTCCGTTATTTAAACAATTTGAAAATTGTATAGTTTTAAAACTATTTTTCGTACTATTTTTTCAAATATAATTAGGGTTTTCACAAGGGGTGTACTATTTGTTGTATTGTTGTATCGTCCTAACAAAACACAGAGTTGTTAAAAATTAAATTGAAAAAATACAACATTTGAAAATAGCACGATACAACATTTTTACGTATGTTTAGTGTCCTATGTTTGAGTGTGCTAACAAATAGAAAACTGAATAGAAAATCGTTGTTAAACACAAATAAAAATTTTAACAACTCTGTTTTTTGTTAGGACGATACAACGATACAACAGATAGCACACCCCTTATGAACAACCTTAATGTTTCTAGAAAATATTTAGTAAATAGTATTTTATGGTATTTTAAAAAGTTTTTTTTTACGGATCCCAAAAATGATATTTCAACATAGTACCTGAAGAAATGCCAACCTAAATAATAGATGATTTTTTATCACCGGGTTTGTACTTATTTTGCTTCATTTGCCTAATTTGTTGAATTTTTAACTCGGTAAAAAGTTTAATTTTTTATAATTTCTTACATTTTTTAAACAGAAAATGATTGAATAAATTATAACTCAAAATTGCAAGTCACAAAAAGTAAAATTAATATGACTTTTAGGATAAAAATATTATAAGGATTAAATTAATTACCTTTGCTTTAATTTTTACAAAATTTTCTTAGGAATCATACATTTTTGTGATGTTGATAAATTATACCTTTTAACTTGTTTTTAACATGCTCTTTTGACATTCTTATCACAAGTCGTAAAAATTTCCATGAATTATTATTTTTAACAATAGTTAAGTATAACTTTTCGTATCCATTTTAATCGTTTTATAAGACTGAATAATAATAATTAAAAAGAGCTTTATAATTTTAGTTATATATCCAAAGTACTTATATTTTTATTTTACTATAGATATCTAAGTCATAAAATGTGAATTTGTTTTTATAATTATTTAATATTGTGTTTTTTTTATTTTCATTGTAACTATAAACGTTGTGGTTAAACGGATTTTAACTGAAAGGAATGGAAAATTTTATTCAGATTACCAGTCTATTTACTCCCTTAATTACTTTTGTTCGCGATGACCCAAAAGTAATGGGTGCTCATTATTTTGTGTCTCCTCGTAAGTGAGATTTTATGGAGTACTAATTACTTGGTGTTTTTTGTAAGTGAAAAGATGATGACTACCCTTGACTTTTGGGACATTGCTAACAAAAGTAATTAAGCGAGTAAATAGACTGATAAGTTATATAAGTAGTTGAAACCGTGTTTTTGCTAAAGATATTTTTGATTTTTTTTTTCATATTTAAAATATGTATTGAAGTGTTTGTTATTCTTATTCTTATTCCTATTTTTTATTTTCTTTTATGGATTTAGAAGACAATGTGTCGCTTAATAAATAAAATAAAATTATCAAATATTCGTTTTATTTAATTTTTTACACGTTTTTGGCTGCTCTGATTCGATTAAGCTTTTAATTGAGACAATTATAAGATTAATTGAAAAAATATAAAAATTGCAATCACTTTTTAATTGAGTTGATTAAATATTTAGTTCTGTAATTTTTCAAAATCAATTAATTTTTAATCAAGTTGATTAAAAAATGATAACAATTTTCTACCATATTGAATTACTTTTTAATCATGTTGATTAAATATTAATCAAAATGGTAAGCAAAAGAAATAAAAATCTTAATCAAATGTATTAAAATTTAATTGAAAAATTATTCAATCAAAGAGCTACAAATTTGTAATTGAATGAACAATTTTCGTGATTGGAAGAATTTTAACAACAAAAGTTATTGAATAAGCGGTTTTCGTGATTGAAATGAGTTTTTATTTTTTTGTGTGTGTAGTTATAAAAGGTATCGAAAGTAATGTCCCAACCCAGGAAATAAAGGACGCTCTCCAAAACGAAGGATAAGAAGTAAAGAATATCCAGAACATAATTAACAGAGACAAAGTCCCGCAACCTCTCTTTAGAGTAGAAATTGCATTCGATTCTAGGAAATTAAAGAAAAATGAAACCCACCCAATTTGAAACCTACGCTATCTTCTGCATAGGAGAATAACCATTGAAGAGCCCCACAAGCGTAAGGATCTGCCCCAATGTTTAAACTGCCAAGAATTCGGCCACACAAAGGGCTATTGCAAACTACCTTCCGTATGTGTTGTATGCAGTGATGTACAGAAAACCTCTGAGTGCCCAGTTCCTAAGACCGACTTATTTAATAAAAGCTGTGGTGGAAAACACACTGCCAACTATAGAGGATGCCCTGTATATGTTCACATCAGGCAGAGGGCTACACAAAGACCAAATAGAGCACAACACATGCCAACAGATTTCCCAAATCCACCCAACACGCGAATCATAATTCCATATAATGACGAACCTAGCAGTTCTCATAGTATTAGTACTAGCAATACTCCAGATGTGAAAGAAAACCCTTACCGTTCTACGCAGAAGAATTCATACGCACAAATATTACATTATCCCACTACTTTCCAAGAGAGAATCTCGTTGGAAAAGTCGATGGAAACCTTAGTACAAACAATGACTCAATTCATGAATAACATACAAGGAATGATGCAGGAATTGCTTCGAAATCAAGGCATGTTTATGCAAGCACTTTTAAACAAGACATGCATTTTTTAAAAATATGTTAATGGAATGCTTACGGCTTAAGCCAGCACAAAAGGGAAGTCGAATATTTTCTCAAAAATCAAAATATTGATATATTCTTAGTCTTGGAAACCCATTTTACTTTAAAAAATTGCTTCAGAATTAACGGTTTCTCTATTTATGATACTCGAGTGGCAAAGCATGCGGTGAAACTGCAATAATAATAAAAAATAGCATAACAATTTTCCTTTGAAAAATTATGAAATTGAACACATACAAGCAACAACCTTAAACATTATAGAATCAAACATAACTATCTCCTCAATATATAGCCCACCAAAACACAAAATAACACATTCCCAATATTTAGCATTCTTCTCTACCTTGGGTAACAAATTCATTGCCGCTGGTGACTATATTGCAAATCACAAATACTGAGGCTCAAGACTCCAAACCATAAAAGGGAAGCAGCTCTAATATGCCATTACAACAGCAAAACTGCCGTTTCGAGTGGGCAGGCAACACACTGGCCCTCAGATCTCAGGAAAATTCCGGATTTAATCGACTTTGCTGTCATAAAGAACATAAAAAGAGAGCAAATATCATTTGCTCCTTCTTTACACCTATCATCTGATCACTCGCCAAATATAATCATGCTGAAAAACTTTTGTTCAAACTCAATTACGGAAACAACCACCTATTCAAACAGAAGAACGAACTGGCTTAAATACAAAATGTATGTAAGCTCCCATTTGCCTCAAAAAATTTATTTAAAAACCGAAGAAGAAATTCAACTTGCCATTGATCAATTTTCTGATACATTATCATCAGCCGCAAAAGTGGCTACTCTTCAGACCCAGCCCACAAATTTCGTTAACCATAATGCATCGAAAAAAATTGCAGATCTAATAAAACAAAAAACGAATCTTCGTCGACAGTGGCAACAGTACCGATCTTATACGTTAAAAAGTCAGCTAAGACAATGCCAATGAATTTTACATTCAGAGCTGAAGAATGATAAAGAATCCTCCTTAAAGAATTACCTGCAAAGCCTAGATCCAACAAAGAATACTGATTTTAGCCTATGGAAAGCAACAAAAAAGTTGAAGCATCCCACAAATTACGAATCACCTCTACGACTCGACAACGGCACTTGGGCCAAAACAACGCAAGAAAAGGTGAATACTTTCGCTGATCACCTTGAAGTCGTTTTCACTCCCAATAAGACAAACTCCCAGATATCTTCGCCAATAATAGACGATATTGTCCCTTCGCATATGAAAATTCGGCTCTCAACCCTAAAATCAAATGTGAGTAAACTCAATATCAAAAAGTCTCCAGGTACACCCAGAAAACAGATTTTGTTATAAACGAATTTGTTGCCAATCGAATTGGGGCGGTTACGGCAACTATCATCCACTTTTATTGTAGATTCGATCTGTTCTAATTAGGGTTTATGTCCCTTTTTTCAATCCCGCAATCCCGGGAATTTTGTGCGGGATTTCCCGGGATTTTTTTTATTCTTTTACAGAAGTTTTAGCTATTATATATTGCAAATTTGGAAGCTATAAAATTTAAATTTAAAGTATGGATTTGAAATTCATTTAACTAAGAAATATTTGAAATTAAAAAAAGCGATTTAAAATTTGATAAACTGAATTAGTATAAAAAATATTATTTAGTCCAAATTGTTTTTGGATGTCAGTTGAATTTGGTTCATTTAAACCGAAAACAAATACTCGAACTTCATAAATTTTTTTGTCTTTAAAATGGTGATCTTTGTTCAAATAAAGCAACATATACAACACTTCAACATCCTCATTTTTTTAATATTTTCGAATTTTCAATTGAGTATTTTGAGGTTTTTTCACTCCAACTAATTTTATTTAAATTTCAACTGCTATTCCTTTATTTCTATTGTATTTTTTAAATATTTTGCAGACGCTTTTTTAAATTATTTTGAATTTCTTTATATGTTAATTTAGAATGCAACTATGCAAATTAAATAATTCCGTTTTAAATAGTTGTACATAAAAATTTCTATTCAAAAGATACCAATTAAAGTTAAAAAACTATTTAATGAATGTTTTTGGTTCAATTTGAAATCAAATATTATCACAGTTTGCTTGAAATTATTATTAAAAGAGATATGATAAAATTTTTACAAGTAGATTACATAGAATAAAAATTTTAAAATTTCGATAAGGCCAGCAGGATTGAATACGTATTTTCGGGTCCTACTACAAACCCAGTCGCAATATTCTTTGTCTTTATAGCTTAATAGTTAATTATAATCTATTTATATTGAATTGAAACAAATAAGCAAATTGAAACAACTCAATTAGACTAACATCAACGAAATTCTAATAATGATATTTTTATCCAGCTGCTTCCTATGGAATTCAACTCTGATCGACAACTTATGAAGTACAGATTTATGAGCGACAATGAATCGTTAATTTTAAATGCATATTCTAATTATTTTTTAACCTATAATATAAATCCATGTTGATAGCAAACAATTATGCATACGTTTTAAATTACATTTTTCACTATATCTAGTGTGTTAAGATGAATAAAATATTATTTAATAATAGCCGTTTTTTCTAATCACTTGGATTTAATAAATCCAAAAAGTATTTCTAAAAGTGCTCAACAGATGGCGTTAGATTCTCCCTATTTTCTCCTAGAATTTTCTGTCCGACACTTCTTTCACCCTAATTTTTAATACCGAATTCGATGATGAAGGATTTTACTTTAACTTTTAATTTTTAATTATATTTTATATAAAACAGCGATAAACAGTCTGCCTTTTCAGTTTTATCACTTCAATTTATATTTTTACACAATTGAAAAATTCCAATGCAATATTTAATATTCACTAATTGGATTTAATTAAATTACTTACTGTAGAGTGACAAATTGCCATTCCTATTTCAGCTATTTCTCTATATCCAAGATTAAAAATATGCATGTGGTGAGGTGTAGTTTTTTTTTCTAAACAGATTTCATAAAAAAAAATTTAATAAAAACCTTTTATTTGTTAGTTTTTAAATTTTTTTTGTTTCTCTTTTAATTTTTATTCGTATTTTTTTCTGACATTAAATTAATAGGCTGTTTCATATATTTGTGCTTTTATTATGGATTTATTAAATCCAGCTTTTTTTTGGATTTAATAAATCCACTTTTTGTATGAAAAATTCTAAATCCAGGTGATTAAAAAACACGCTAAATATTCTAGTGTCGCTTTTTACAAAAATATTTAAGAGAATTTGCCTAAAAAATTGTGTGAAGAATACTCACTTAAACTTTTTTATAAAATAATTCTATACAAATACTTCTGTAAATCTGTATAGAAACAAAATCTTTACAAATACAAATTTTTGGATTCCATGTTTAAGAAATACTTTAGCAAAAAATCTATCTTAGTTCTGACTATAAAACTGCACCAATTAAGAATTCCAATATATCCTGAAAGAAGGGAAGAAATTAAAATAACCGTGTCTTTCACTTTTTTTAGTATATGTATCTATTCGTTTAACCGTTCCAACCCCGAATTAATATTTAGTTAATATATTTAATTTTAAAATTAAGACGGCCTTCCATATAAATATATTACCTAAATATGTATTCGCGATTTAATCTGTTAAACGAGTTGATCTAGAAAAAGTGGAAGTCAGGCATATTTTATATTATTTAGCACTCCTTTCTGAATATATTAAGTAGATTTTATCATGGGTACAAACAAAAGATGAACTTTGTCGGACGGTGTTTTAATAGAAATGGAGTTTTTCAAGTACAACATATGTCGGATTTATTTATTTTCTAACGAGCGCTGTCCCGGGAAATGAAAAAGTCCTGGAAAAGAAAAACCCTAGTACTAATGCATTATTCGGTTATGAAATTAAATATGTTCAGTTGTGAATACCGCGCTCATAAAAAATAATTTGGTAGTAACAATTGAGTTTACAAAACAAAACATATTTTTTATTAAATTTATTGAAAGTGAATAAAAATAAAATTTTATAAATTTAAACTTTTGTAACAAACTTACTTTAATACTTAATTTCTGCAAGAGTTTATTTAAGAAGGACCATTTTTCTAGCCAAGCTGTAATTCCTAAAGGCTTCTTACAACAGAAAACGCATTGACGTCCTACTCCTTTTCCGTTAAGGAAATCATCTGAATTTCTAGTGTTTGTGCTCTTTAGGGTATTGAAGTATGCCTTATAACAAAAACCACTTAATCGATTGGCAAGTGAAGATAATTTCACAAAAAGGCATTAAGGAGTGAGATCATAAAAATTTTATTTATTTATTTATTTAATTTCAGTCTATGGATACAATTTATCCTTACAGACTAGCATCTTAAAAACTAATTTAAAATATATTATTTAATAAGGTTTTAAAATCAGATTGAGAAACACTTATATCTAAATGATTATAACACATATTAAATAACCTCATAGATTTATTAAGTGGTTCATTCAGAGCATATTGAGTAGCGTGTATATCAATGTGGAAAAACTTACTTACATTTCTAAATGATCTTGGAGGAACATAAATTGAAATTAAATCTAACAATTCAGGGGAATCAATAATACCATAAATAATACCATGCAAAAATGTTAAGGCCGCAATTTTCCGACGAGTTTCAAGAGTTCGCAAAGAAATAAATTCACATTTATCCTCGTAAGAGGGAATTAAAAAAGACGGAATATCAAAAGAATTATGATTATTTAAAAATGGGAGCGCAAATTTAATAAACTTCCTTTGAATTTTCTCAATACGGGCTATATGAAAAGCAGCATTGGGACTCCATATAAAAGAAGCATATTCTAATCTAGATCTAACAAAAGATGTATAAACAACCTTTTTTGTAAAATGATCAAAACATTTATCCAAATTGCGTCGAATAAATGCAAGAAGAGAATATGCTTTGGGAATAATGAAGTTTAAATGACTAGTGAATGATAATTTAACATCAAAAACTACACCCAGGTCCACGATTTCATCCACAGATGTTAATACATGACCATTCATTTTATATTCAGAAATGAGAATATTTCGACGTCTATGCAAAGACATACTATAACATTTTGCAATATTAAAGGGTAGACCATTGCGATCTGACCAGGAAATTGCATTATTTAAGTCTTCCTGAAGGTCAAAAATGTCACCGACGGAATAAATTGGCTTGAAAATTTTAAGATCATCAGCATACATTAAACACTGAGAATTTTTAAAGCAATTGCTAATGTCATTAATAAAAATGTTAAATAACAACGGTCCAAGAATGCTGCCTTGAGGAATACCAGAAGTTGGTATAAAATAATCCGAGCAAACTCCATCTACAGAGACTGTAGCACATCTGCCAATTAAATAATGACGGAACCAACTAAGCATATTAGAATGAATCTTGGAAAGCTTCAATAACAAAAGTTCATGTGGTACACGGTCAAACGCCTTAGCGAAATCAGTGTAAACTGTATCAATTTGAACACCTTTTTCAAAAGAAGAAATACAAAAATTTACGAAAACGGACAAATTTGTTGTCGTTGATCTCCCAGCCATGAAACCATGCTGTGACACTGAGATGTGTCGTTTTAAATGAAAAAAAAGTTTATCGTACACGATGTGTTCGAAAATTTTAGCAATATTAGTTAATTTAGATATAGGTCGATAATTGGTAATATTATTTCTACTGCCACCTTTAAGAATTGGAAAAATAGTAGTATATTTCCATTTTTGAATAAAATAACCAGCCCTCAAAGATTTATTAAATATTATTTTGAGGGGTAAAATCAAAGAAGAAAAGCAATTCTTTAAAAGGAAGGATGAAAGGCCGTCATTATCACATTTGAAAGAATTCGAAAGTTTGCAAATTCCCGCAGCAACATCTGCATCCGAGATTTGTAAAGATCCAAAATCGAAAACTGAAGCAATATCGTCAAAATCATGTTCAATAATAGAAAAGGAATCATCATTAAAATTAGATTGAAAATACATTGCAAAAAGGTTAAGAGAGTCTTTCAAGTTGTCCGAAGAAATATCATTATATGACATAAGTGAAGGTACAAGAGAAGTATTTCTTTTGGAATTAATAAAACTCCAGAAATTTTTTGGGTTGAATTTAATTGATTCATTGAAACTCATCAAATATTGATTGTACAAAAATTTGTTTAGAAAATTAAATTCTCTTTCATAACGAAGAAAATTTTGCTTATCGCTAGTACTATTTGAGGCTTTAAATTTTTTGTGAAATTTGTTTCTAAGATTCTTTAGTTTTTTCAAACATTTAGTGTACCAAGGAAGTTTGTACACTTTAGGATTAGAAAGGGGCACATTAATGTTAATAATTTTTAGAAAATTAGATAAAAATATTTCATAGCAAACAGATACAATTTCATTATTCAATATATTATACCAATTTAAATTATATATCATAGCATTCAGAGCATTAAAATTACAAGCATAATAATTATAACGTTTTTCAACATTACTATTCTTTCGAGCATACTTAAAAAATTCAATGTCAATTTCTAAAGCACAGTGATGAACGTTAGAAGGTGAAATTGGGAAGTTGGATTCAATAATCGAAAACTTTAAATCAGAACTAATAAAAACTAAGTCCAAGATTTTACTTAGTCTATTAAAAACTGAATTAATTTGAACTAGATCAAGGCTAAAAACTGAATCAAGAATACTAATTTCAAAAGATTTATTTACATTATTAGGCAAAAAGAGATCTGAGTTCGGGATTACAGACCAAATGATATCAGATAGATTAAAATCACCCAAAACGCACATTCGGTATCCATCATTAAAACGATCAGCAAGACTGGAAATGTTAGAAGCATGAGCCGAATATAACTCGTCAGAACTACGAGGCGGAATGTATGAAACGCATATATATAGATCATAAGTAGCAGATTTAATAGATACACACAGTTGATCCAATTCAGAATCAGTATTTGATAATGTTACAAATTTACAGCAAAACAATTTCTTTACAGCTATTAGAACACCACCACCTTTTCCATGTCCAGTTTTTAGAGCATCACGATCTTTACGAAAAACCATATATAAGAAGGGATTAAAAAATTCTTCATCACAAAAATCAGAGTTCAACCAAGTCTCCGTGAAAACAAAAACATCATAATCACAATGAGAGGTAAAGCAACTAATCAATGATGATTTAGTCCTCATACCAGACAGATTTTGGTAATAAACCTTTAGTGATTCAGCCATTAAGTTTGCTGAATTGGCAGCGACTTCTTTGGAAAAAACTGAAAAGGCCGGACTTTAACATCAGAAGTCCAAAGTTCAGGCTTAAAAAGTTGTGCATAAGAACTAGACGAAACACCCAGCTTGAAATTAACAAATTTGAAATTCTCCAAGGATGCATCTTTTTTGACTAACTTGTGGGAAAAAATTTTCGATCCATCGACATTAAGATGTTTAGCAACATAATTTATAATATTATCCTCGGTAACTGTGGGTTTAAACGATGAGAGATGAACCCATTTCATTTTAGTTACCACATCCAATTCCGTGTTATTATTATCTCCCACTATAACTTTACGTCTACTAGGTTTTTTCTTACGAATAGTAACATAATTCCAATCAGAATCACCTTGCACATCTAACGCTTCATGAGCAGTTAAAACCTCCAAATTAGCATCATTGTTAACAACGTCAACAGCACCAGTATTATTATGTGAAATGTTATTAACAGCAGTACCATTAACAGGTTCAATAGCTTTTAAATTGGCAGTAGCTTTTAGAGCAGAAGCACTAGTAGAAGGACAATCATTATCTATTGTAGTTGTAATATTAGTTGAAACACTCTTGTTGTAATTAGGCTTTTTGTGTGTAATAGCAGCATCAAACGAAGTTGTTGTTGATTGAACTTTATTGGCAGAAGACACACAAGAACTTAAACCAGTTTTGAGTACTGGCAAGCTGCGATGTTTTTTGTTATTGTTACTTGCCTTCTCATTACAAAAATTAGAAAACAATGATTTCAATTGCTGTACTTCATAAGTAAGCAAACTGATTTTTTTTATCAAATCGCGGGATGATTGAAGACAATTGTCACAATTATACACAATGTTTACATGTTTTAATAAAGAATCAAATGCATTATCATCATCCACTTTAGCACATACTTTATGAAATTTGGATTGACAAACTTCGCAAATAATTTCACAATTTTTTTCAATGTTTATAAAGCACTTAGAACAAAAACTTCCTTCCGTCGGCATTGCTAGCAAGTTGTACGTACAAAAGTTACAAACCAACTGTTTAACACACATTTTTGCCTATAACTTTGGTTTAAAGCTTCTCATATTTTTTTCGGCAGTTTACATTTTAAAAATATGTCAGTTAATAAATTGATTTACATCATGAGTTTTAATTTGCAATTTTTTACAGAATGGACGATGGAAGAAAACTGCGTTCAAAAATAATTAAATATTTTCAACAAAACCAAACATGGACATACGAAAAAATTGCCAAAGAAACTAATGTATGCCGCCAAACAGTTTCAAAAGTGGTAAAAAGGTATCTGGAACACCTAACAATTGAAAGGAAGCCGGTAACAGGAACAACGACTGGTTATCGTAACATTGGTAAGGCATATAAAGTTAAAAGCATCCTTAAGAGAGCTCCTAACACAGCTGGCAGCAAAACAGCTCGGTTAGCCCAATGCTCGGACTTTTTTGTACGTAAAGTGAAACGTAAGGCAGGAGTAAAGTCCTACAAAGTTCAAAAAGTTCCCGATAAAACGCTTTTAAAAATTTGGAGGCCAAAACCAGAGCTCGAAAATTGAAATCAAATTTTATGCAAAAATACAACTGTTGTGTAATGGACGACGAAACTTAGTCCTGGCCAGGGACCGTAACGGTTATAAGTGATATCAAAAAAGTTCTTTTATAACAGTTATTTTGTGACTTAAAAAAGAAAAAACCCATCTAAAACCGTTATTTTGCAACGTGAAAATAAAAGGTCGGATGAAACTCTTAAAAAGAGAGTTTTATTTTCCCGTCATAAAATAAAACTCATTTGAAGCGCTTTATTTTCCCGTTATAAAATAAAACTTTATTTTCCCGTAAATGAATGTTATTTTTAGTTTGACTCTAGATCATAAATTAATATCACTTTCTGTTTAAATTATTTTTAAATCAAAGAAAGATGATATAATTTTTACAAGTAAATTACAAAGAATAAAAATATATTTGAAAGAATTCGATAAGACCAGCAATACAGAGTACGTATTTTCGGCTTTCGCTACAAAGCCATCATCAGTGTATTTCGTCTTTTGTGGGCTAATATTCTAATGTTGTCTACTTATGTGACCGCTGAAAGAAAATCGAGTTTCGTATCAACAACTCAACTTAGACTAACATCAACGAAATTTAACAATGCTATTTTTATCCTTTTGTTATTATTACTCTAT
This sequence comes from Leucophora obtusa, assembly GCA_949987735.1. Lineage (NCBI taxonomy): Eukaryota > Metazoa > Arthropoda > Insecta > Diptera > Anthomyiidae > Leucophora > Leucophora obtusa. The sequence continues at coordinate 154,011,402 of OX465295.1, read as the reverse complement.
TTTGCTTTGAACTTTAATTCTTAAGATATCTCAGCTGATTCTATTCAACTCTGTGTATGTTAACCACAGATTTTTGAATTACAACGAACCGTTAAATTTAAATGTATATTATTTAAATTATATTTTTGCACCGTGTCAATGTGTTTTAAGATGAATGGGGGAATATTTAGTTGATCTCTTATTTTTAAGTAAATGAATGTTCTTTTTAGTTTGACTCTAGATCATAAATTAATATCACTTTCTGTTTAAATTATTTTCAAATCAAAGAAAGATGATACAATTTTTACAAGTAAATTACAAAGAATAAAAATATATTTGAAAGAATTCGATAAGACCAGCAATACAGAATACGTATTTTCGGCTTTCGCTACAAAGCCATCATCAGTGTATTTCGTCTTTTGTGGGCTAATATTCTAATGTTGTCTACTTATGTGACCGCTGAAAGAAAATCGAGTTTCGTATCAACAACTCAACTTAGACTAACATCAACGAAATTTAACAATGCTATTTTTATCCTTTTGTTATTATTACTCTATTTTGCTTTGAACCTTAATTCTTAAACTCATTTGAGGAGTTTTATTTTTTCCGTCAGAAAATAAAACTCATTTGAGGAGTTTTATTTTTCCTGTCAAAAATTTAAAACTCTTTTCATGTAAATTGACACCCTCATCAAAAATTAAACTAAACATGCCAAAAAATTACTTTGAATATTGTGCACCAAATTGCTTTCGAACTGCTCACCTGCTCACTCACTGCTTAGATATCATCATTCGAACAAAAGAAATTATTATTAAATATTATTGCAGTATAACGTGTCAACTTTACGGCAATACCCAATTTATACAGTGGTGACGATTTTTTTATTCAACATTTTACAAATGACGATTGACGATTTTTGAATAAAACTCCATATGTTTTGATCATTGGAATTTTTACACAACAAGTTAAAAATTATTTTAGGAGCAAGACTAGGAATCTTAATTTACCGCAAGTTTCCATTGATGTCCAGACTCGATGGAATTCTACCTTTTTAATGATAAAAAGGTAGAAAAGGTCCCTACAAATCCTTATGCTTAAAAAATGTCGATGCCGCGCTTAATCTCAATCAGTCAGAATGGGAAGCCATGGAAGCCTTATTAGCCCTCCACACAAATGCTTCAAGAAGAGCAATTATTTTTCAGCGATTTTTTTAAAGTATGGCTTTAAATGAAGCTTGAAGTCCAGACGAAGCCCGAAAGCTCTGAATTTTTAGAAAAATTAGAACGGCGAGAGAAAATGCTGCTAGAAAATCCAACATTGCTTGCAGCTTTATATTTGGATCCGCGTCTTCAGTGCATCATAGCGAAGGAGCCTTTAAAATTAATGTGTGCTCGAAGCCATCTCAAAGAAGTGATGGTTCGGTTTTTGCAGTTAGAGAAGAAAGTAAGACTTAAAAAAATATTTTATTAATCTTTTTCTAAAAATGCGATTTATTTGTATTTCTCTTTGCAGATAAATAATAACCAATGCGATGATCGACCGCCGACAAGCAAGGAAGCTTTACGATCTTCTCCGGATGTTTTCCTATCTTCGCCGGATTTTTGCGATACATCCCAATCTAATACGCCGCTTTTAGGGCAGTATTTGAATTTCCTAAATGTAGATAGGGAACAAGAAAGCGAAGAAACTGATAATGAGGATGAATAAAAGCTTTCTATGAAATCGATAATTTTTCTCCAAGGCCCATATCGATTGATAAACCTCTTTTTGAGTTCTGGGAGGTACCTATATAAATTGACAAAAACTGTACAGTGTGTTCCTGCAACCCAAGTAAGCGATGAAAGAGCATTCTCTGCTCTTAAATTGGTATTGAGCTACCTGCGTTCAAATCTTTCCGCAAAAAATTTGGAAAAAATTATGTTTATTAAATTAAACAAATAAATTACTACATACATTTTATCAGGTAGATTCAATAAAAAGAGACTGCAAAAATTAATAGAATAAACAAAATGAGTTTTATTTTAGACGGAAAAAATACAACTTCTCAAAAGAGTTTTATTTTATGACGGTTTATTTTATGAGTGCAAAAAATAATAAAATAAACAAGGTGAGTTTTATTTTGACGGAAAAAATAAAACTCCTCCAAAGGGTTTTATTTTGACGGAAAAAATAAAACTCCATAAAAGATTTTTATTTTAGACGGAAAAAATAAAACTCCTCAAAAGAGTCTTATTTTATGACGGCAAAATAAAACTCTCTTTTTAACAGTTTCATCCGATATTTAATTTTTTTGTTGAAAAATAACTGTTAAATGTGGAGCTGAGATTGTTTTTTTAAGATCACCATAGATTCTGAATGAGCTCTTCAATACGAATCTATTGGTATATACACTCTAATTAAATTTTGTTGAAATTTACCTAACTTATAGTAGGAAACTGAACTCCTACTATAAATTGGGTAAATTTACTCTATGTGCGTAATTGAAAAAAAATACGCACATTGTGTTTAAGTTGGTGCACAAATAATTTGTAATTTTACATTGAAAGTGCGTAAAAATTAAATGAAATTTTTAAATTAGTGTGTTAATTTACTAAATTTGTGCGTAAAAAAGCACGTTTCACGTGTAAATGTACGCATAAAATGAGTAAAAATCCACAAAAAATGCGCAAAAATCCACAGATAGTGCGTAAAAATCCCATAAAATGCGTACATTTACAACAGTTGTGCTATTTTTTAAATAAAATAACAAATTCATTTTTAGTACGTATTTTATTAATAGTAATATCCGAGTCATTCTCGCGTAATCGTTTATGTCCAAATTAGTCGTTGTGGGATCTTAAGGCATTTTTATAAAATTCATATAAAAATTTGTTATAACTATTGAATTGGTGCAATGACTTCTGCTCAACAAAATGCCTTCTTTGAAAGGGAGGCAATAACCGTCAACAATAACGGGAGAAAACGCCTTAAGGGAGATATGGCCTACGCAGGAACAACTGGGTGCAATGATTCCTGCTCAACAAAATGGTTTCTTTGCAAGTTAGGCAGTACTCAATCAATACTGCCTTTGTTGAGCAGGAGTCATTGCACCCAGTTGTTTTGCGTAGGCCGTATCTCTCTTACGGCGTTTTCTCCCGTTATTGTTGACGGTTGTTGGTTAACTGCTTCCTTTGCAAGGAAGGCATTTTATTGAGCAGGAGTCATTGCACCCAGTTGTTCCTGCATAGGCCGTATCTCTCTTACGGCGTTTTCAATTTTGAAATGAGGTTTAGGTTACCACATGCGTTAACAATAATTACCAAAAACAATTTCATGCTTATGTTGCTATTTTCAGACTCTAATGTGTTTGTGGAAATGTTGTAATTCACAAAAAATAATCCGTTTTAGCTTTTTCTTTTTATTATTTATATTTTTTTTTCAATTTTTTCCAATTTGAAATGTCAGAGTATTTATTACTATTACAGGATAGTATATTTACCAACTTTGTGCGTAAAAATTTTATTTAACAAAACAATAGTAATTTTAGGCACAATGTGTTTATTTCTAAACATATAATGTCTAAAAATACTTTGTGTGTGTATTATTGTATATGGAAGTGTGTATGAAAAAAGTTTACGCATTTTTTGTTTAAATTTACCAAATATTCGTAAAATTAAACAAAATTTTACCCATTTTATAGTAGTAAATTTACAAACATTTTTTAGAGTGTAACAGTATACGTCTCCGTTGACTCTAAGAGTTTAATCACAACTGTGTCGATTGTCGACCGACGACTGCAAAATTCGTCACGATTAATTTAAATTCAGCGACAATCGACCGTCGACATTTGTTGACGTTTAGAAAAAAATTAAAGCAAAACAAGAATATGTTTGTATTTGTTTCGCATACAATTCTTCACCGATTCAATTGCTTTTGCATTAATTCTTGTTGTTTTACATTTTTTTGTAATTAATTTAGCTTTTTTGCGGTAAATTATGTATTTTTATTTTCAATTATATTTCTTCTGTCAAAAAAATAAATTTTTTGTAAACAAAATACGAATTTTTGCAACTTTAATACGAATTTCTGCAACTCTGTTCCCTTAATTAGTTTAAAATATGGCAACATTTTGACAAATATTTTGAGTGTGTGTTGGTGTGTCGTCACGAAAATAGAATAGATTCTATTACGACGACAAATCGCCAGACGACATGGTGACATTTTGCTTCCCATACAAAATATATGAAGAAGCACATGTCGTTGACGCCGTCGACTCAGTTCTGATTAATCTCTAACATGAAGAGTTTTTGAGTTAAAATTTTCTAGATAACTGTTATTTACGGTCCTTGGTCCTGGCTGATTTTTCGCAGCTCACTGGTCAAGAATTTTATGTTTCCGATGTTCGAGGAAATGTTGCGGAAAAATTTAGTTCGAAAAAGCAAACGAAATTCCCTAAAAAATTCGTATTATGGCAAGCCATATGTAGCTGAAGCCAAAGAAGCTAGTCATTTGTGACATCTGGCTCTATAAACAGCGAAATTTATATCAAGGAGTGTTTGCAGAGGAGAATTCATCCATTTTTGAGTCAGCACAATTCAGTGGTTTGTTTTTTATTTAACTTTATGTGTGTTAACATTTTTATGATCTCACTCCTCAGAATTAATCTACAAAAAATATATATATTAGAATCATAATTGATTGAGAAGAATAACTGATGTTAACTCCTACAACAAATACCTACTTCTAAAGTAACACTCCTTTGGAACCCAAAAAATGCATTTGCTTTCCTGTCGAATGCGTGTTTTTTTTACTTTTAATATTTCTAGCAAAATTTATTAATTTTAATTGTTAAAATTTTATTTTAAAATATTTTTAAACTGGTATGTAGAATTGTATAATGGTTCTGATTACCAACCTAATATTTGTAATTGTACTTTGGTAACAACAAGCGAAATTATATATCTAATACATAATAAAATAATCTGTTGAATCAACCGTTGATCTGTTGCAGATATGACATACAAAATATACACTAATTTTAAGTTACAACAACCAACTTTTAGTTTTTAACACTAATAAATCAGAGAAAACTATAATATATACCGAAATATTTAAAAGAGTGTATTTCATTACATAAGTTGTTGAGATGCCCGATTTTTCTTGCACAAAGAATTTCTATTAGTTACGATTTTGTAATTACTATGGACAACGACAACCTTAATATCTTGTATTGATATTTTATAATGCCAAGTAAAATTTCGATTTGGTAAAGGAATAATGGTAATTATAACCGATTCCCAACAGAACTTTCCTCTGTGTGTATAGATAAAATCACACCAAAAATGTTATATGAGCTTCCACATAGTGCTCTTAAACTTGTTCTTTGGATCTTTAATGCCATATTACGAACTGACTTTTTTCCCCTCATCTTGGAAAATATCGGAAATAATAATGATTCCTAAGCCTGGCAAAAATGTAGCCGAAGTTACTTTATATAGGCCAATAAGTTTGCTGCCTATATTGTCTAAACTTTTTGAAAAATTATTCTCAAATATATTAGCATCCCACATTTCATCACGCCATATCATTCCCACGTACCAAATCACAGCACTATAGAGCAAGTGTATAGAATTGTAACTCTCATTCGAACGGCATTCGAATCCAAACAGGATTGTTCTGCTTTATTAATTGACATCTCTCAAGCAGTTGATAGAGTTTGGCATGAAGGCCTTGTACATAAGATAGTCACATTATTACCACCAAACACTCATAAACTCCTTAAAAGTTATCTATCGGATAGATTATTTACAGTGAAATCCAAAGATTGTATCTCTACTCAAAGAAAAATAGCTGCAGGTGTCCCAAAAGGCAGTATATTGAATATAATTTACACTGCAGATATGCCAACCCATTCACTTATTCACACCTCTACTTTTGCGGATGACACAGCGTTCATACACTGATAGAATTTTTTGCATTGTATTAATGAATTTGTTCATTAATCCAATGATTTTTTTCATTGAAAAGTCCCCAAAGAACGCGTTTATTAGATCAATGAAACGAATTCATTAAATGAAAACTAATTGAAAAAAATATATTTTTTTTGCGTTACTTTTTTTATTTATTTTTATTTTATTAATTTTTTTTGTACATATATTTCTTTTTCGTTTTTATAACGTTTTTGACATCTCCCTGAAGTCGACTTGAGCCCGCAATCAGCAGAATGTAAACATCATCGCGCTACCGATTGATCTAAATAGCCAAAACAAAATGATGTCATGATTTGGACTTTTATATTTAAATAATTTCAGTTTGCAACCCTAGCGTTCATTACTGGAACATATATCTATTTTAGTAATTAGCAAATTCAAAACCCTTATAAAAATTATAGCATATCTTACGGGTTAGTTGAAAATATATAATGAACAAATTTATTAAATTAATGAATTTTTCATTAACTCAATGAAATTTTTTCATTAAATCAGTGAATTCAGATAAATGAAATCGATTCATTAATAGTATGAACGAAAATTCTATCAAAGTAAGCATACATACAAAACCCGCAGTCGCGAACAATCGATTGCAATCTCATATTAACAATATAGAAAACTGGCTTGAAGAATGGAAAGTAAAAATAAACGCTACTAAGTGCGTTCATGTTACGTTCACGCTCAAACTGTCCCCGTCTATCAATTAATAATATTTTAATTCCGACAAAGCAAAAAAGGGTAATAATAACAAAGGATAAATATAGCATTGTTAGATTTCGTTGATGTTAGTCTAAGTTGAGTTGTTGTTAACATAATCGATTTGCTTTCAACTGTCACATAAGTAGACGATCATTAATTATTAACCCATTCAAGGCAAACGACACTGATGATGGATTTGTAGGGAAAGGCGAAAATACGTATTCTGTCTTGCTGGCCTTATCGAATTCTTCCAAAATTTTATTCTTTGTAATTTACTTTTGAAAATTGTATAATTTAAACTGAAATTGATATTAATTTATGATCTAGAGTCAAACTAAAAACATTCATTTACAATTTTTTAATTTTTTCATATTTTAAAACGTGATATTTCAAAAGCTGTATGAGCTAGTTATTTTTTTTAATTTGGGCGTTGTCGTAGTTATAGAATATGATATACAACTAATATGCCAAGTTTGGTTGAAATTGGAAGGGGTTGAGGAAATAGAATAATTGATTTTTTTTGTTTTCAGCTCATAAATAAAAACCGATTATGATTCATTTGTGACTCTAAAATTTGAGTACTCTGAAAATTATCATACTTAAGAGCCTTTTATGAGTCATAATTTCCGAGCGCTTAGAAATATGTTGGCTGGGTTGGTTTAGTAGCGAGTTTGATACCATAGAGTTTAATACCATTGTTACTTTTCCATATATTAAGGGTTGTGGAAACATTATCATATCAAAGAGATTTATACATGATTTTTTTTAGTCAGATATCAAGTGTCGTTGTTTGCAGCTTTAAATCGATGGTCATATATTGACATATTTGTGCGATTTAAAATAAAGGTTCTCTTCCCAAATTGTATAGAAATGTTTGTTAAGATTGTCAACTTAACCTTTAACCGATTCCCTAGTGTAAAATAATTTGGTATTTTGTACTATTTTTGCGATTAATGCCCGTCATAATACAATTTTGCTCAATATAACGAATAATATTTTGGGAGAGTTGAATTAGCTTAAAAATGTTTTATTAATGATGCACCTTACACGAGGCTCATTATTTTGAATTGGCTGCTTGTTTAGTGTATATTTTTATTAAATTTGCCCTAAAACAAAATATCTGAACGAATTTTGTGTATTTTCATATACTCGTACTTTGTTGCTTATCCATTATTTTATGTACAATAACTTTTTGTCGTTAACTTAACAATAATTTTAGGAAGTTCCCAGTTAAATATTAAAATGTTTCAAAGAACAGGTGGCAAAAGAAGCTGCCTTTTAATAGATTCAAGTTTTCAAGCGGTGTTATGACTATTATTTAAGGACAATTACTCTGTATAAAAAGTTACAGAAACTACTGATTCTTGTCATTAGTAAGTTAGAGAATCGCATTACATATGTATTCAATATTTTGAAAATAATTCAGCAGCGTCTTGTCGGATTGTCAGATGGCCACTTAACTTCACACACTTATAGCCAAAGTTAATTCAAGCTTAAGTTTTCAGCAGGAACACCAGCTTGGTGCAGCTCAGCACTGACAAAACTTTGGAAACTTGCCAATTTTCTATTTATAAACGAATTTAAAATCTTTGTAATGTGCTAGTATAACATACAAAAATGTGGTTACTTACACTCTCAGAACAATTCCGTTGTGCCAACGGAATTTTTTGCCAACCGAATTACGAGGTTGCGGCAACCGAATTCAGTTGTGGCAACCGAATTGGATTTCAATTCGAATGCGACAACCGAATTATCGGTTTCCACAACTAAATTCGGTTGAGGCAACCGAATTAGGAGTTTGGAGCAACCGAGCCAATTCGGTTGGAAAAAATTCGGTTGTCACAACGGAATTGTTTTCAGAGTGTATGTGGGTTAATTCATAAAATTCATAAGTTATGCGTATATGAAAATGTAATGATTTGCTTTCATTACTTTTGTTATTACATTTCTTATTACCTTTATATGGCGATGTCGCGAGTTATGGTTACACACCAGCATACGAAAAGTCAAAAAATATATCGTTACCTATGTTCTTACCAGTACTGACAAAAATAATGTGTCTAAAAATAGATTTTCAAAAAAATAAATTATATAAAAAAAAATATTTTTTATTGTATTTTTTTTTTTCTTAAATAAAATTTCCTGGTGCGGGAATCGAACCTGGGTCTACAGATTGCCAGTCAATAGCTCTACCATCTGAGCTATATCGACATGTAATATTTAATAGATAAAAACATAATTGACCTGTTGCACACAAGTAAGCTTACTCGCCAACATACAAAAAATCAAAAAATATGTGGTTACATATATCCTTACCAGTGTTTAAAAAATATTGAGTCTAAAAATAGATTTAAAAAAATTGTCAAAAAAATCTAGAAAATTATTTTCTATTTGAAATAATGATAAAAATAAGTCATTATCAGTAACTCGTTATTATATGTTTTAAAATAATGCAGAAGGTAAGTGGGTGCCATTATTGGTAGTCCAAAAAATAATGATATGTCGTTACCGTTTCTACACTGGGTAGTTAAACATTTAAAGCAAAATATCTGAACAATATGCACACGTTATCCTTTTGCTTCTAAATGTAGATAACATACAAATGAAAGGCAAATAGCATATTATTAGCCTCTTCGTTTATTTACTAAAATTTACTACTTTTACTACAGCTGAAAAATTGCAATAGAAAAACTCTACAAAACTTTCCAATTGTAGTAAAAATTGTAAGAATTTTGAGTAAACAAACACACTGATTTGCAAAAACCATAGTTGAGATTAAAGAATTAAGGCATTATGAATGCTTTGGCATTACCCAGCAAAACCTTTCATTACCATGTAATGAGTTTTAGGTATTGAAATCTTAAGTGTTCACTAGTTACCTTTTAATTACTAAACTACTTATTTTAACATGGTGATGTCATTGGAGGAAAGTCATTACACTGATGTTACCTATAAGTAGTTTATCAGCTGTTCTATAAATAGATGTTGAATATAGATTTAAAAAAATATAAAAATTTAAAAACCAATAGGAGCTGGAACGTATTGATCAGCGTACCCCACGATTGTCAGGCAAACACTCTAACCATTAGACCACGACATCACTATGATTTTTATTGCTTTAACTTATGTACACATTTATTGTGGCAACTGTTATACATGTCTATTTTTCACAAAACTTGTTGTTATTAAATACTGCTTAATGAACATCAACATTTCTATAAATAGATGTTTAATAAAAATTACAACAAAAAAAAAACAATGGAAGCTAACACGAGTTGAGCAGCGATCCTCATGTCTGTCAGGCAAAAACGATTACCACTAGGCTACGCCATAGTTACCCAGGTAGAAAAATACAAACGGCACAATGTTGACCCGGTATTGGAGGCGGTAGTACATGTACTGGCAATGCGTCGGATTTTTAACTTTCACTGTACTGCCATGTTGTCGAAATGATAACACCAATAAACGCTTGGCCGTAGTTATTTCCCAACGTTGGCGCAGGTTTGGGATTTTATTTTTTTGGTATTATCCGAGTACATTTAATAACAAATTTAGTAGTTTGCTAGAACTTTACTGTCCTCTTAGTGTACATCACAGATTTTTTTTATTTTTTTTTTTTGGCAATATCTTGAGACTTATGGCGTTTTCTTTTCTGGAAAAAAATGTTGCCTTGTTAAAAGGCAACATTTTAAAAATGTTGCCCTCACCCCATTAAAATGTTACATTTTTCCAATCAGAATAGAACACAATAAAATCACTGTTTCATTTTCTAAACATATGTATGTGTATTGTATACTCGTATGCAATATTGTTTACGCAAACTATTACTAATTCTAGCCTAGTGATTGTGATGCCTGCCTATGACATGGGCTGGGCGGGTTCAAATTCCAGCCAAAGTAAAATATAAATTTTTTTATGTATTTTCTTTTTTCAATTAAATTTTTTTTTTCATATTTAAAACAAATTGTATAATTTTTTATTTATTTTTAGCCTAAAAAATTGTTAAATACTAAATAACAGCAAAACTATAAAAATCTAACTAAAATTTTATAAAAACAAAAAAAAAAAAACAAAAAAAATATTGTGCTCCAACCGTGGTTTGAACCTGTGACCTACTGCATCAGAAGCCATGATAGTACCCCCAAGTTGCGAGTTAGCTGGCAAAAAACATTACAGTATATACACATGGTGTTGACATAAAGAAAAAAACAGGGCAACACTCTACCCCGTAAATTTTTTGATGGCGAAAAATTTTGCCCTTTATTTAGGCAACATTTTTAGAAAAGAACACCTAGCCCTCTTAGAATGTTACCCTTAATTTAGAAAAGAACACAAAAAAGGCAATTCAAAAGCAAAGTGCAAAAAAAAGGCAACATTTTTTTCAGAAAAGAAAACGCCATTAATGAAATTTCTTCAAATGTATTCTTTCGAAACTTCACAAGAAAAGAATGGCGATGTCTCTCTTACATAAATAATTGTGTAATAGATGTAAAAATACGTAAAATTTATAAAATTGTTAATTTTAATAAATTTTATACGTTTTAAGTAGTACCGGCATTTCGTAAAAAACAGTGCTCTCCCCGTACAACTTTTGTTGTAACGTCAGCAATTTCTACCTGGGTATGGTTCTTAATGATTTAGAACATATATTATTGGTTTCAGCTATTGTGAAATAGTAATGTGTGGGGTATAATTATCGGTAACTCATTACATTCAGTTTAAAAGTAATTCAACGGGTAATAAGATATGAGATCTAAGTAATGCATGTAGTAATGACCAGTGATTACCAAGGTTTTGCTGGGTAGCTTTGGCTATACTAAACTGATACTAAATAGTTGCTCAGGCAATACTAAATTTCAGCGCCCTCTACCGGTTAGTAGTGTAAATTTTGATTTCCTATCTCTATAATTAAGAGTCTCTGGAAGATTGTTGCGATTAATGTTATTTTGTTTGAAATTTGAATGTTATTTTTGTTTAAGATAATATTGGGTCATATGAATAAAACTTAGCAATTACTTCGAAGTAATTACTTTGGGCTTAGGAATGGCTTTTAACTCCAAATTTACCAATTGGATGGTAGAATAGCATGAAACGTAAACGAAAATTAAAAAATTATATTTCTAGTCTACTCCCAAGCAGACTAGATTTGTGTAGTAATTGCTTAAAAAACCCTGTATTTCCCCTTATTAGTAATATCTATTTTTTATTCATATGAGCCATTATCACAAATTCCAAATAGAATTTACAATTAATTTTACAACAAATTGGGAAGAACTTTTAAAATCCGACAGGAAATTTTGAACATTTTTAAAATTCCAGCTTTCGTTTTAAGTCAAAATAAATCACCTTGCAAAACCTTTCCGAAAATGTTGTCAAGTTAGCGAAAAATTAAACGTTCATCTACCTACAAATAGTTTTCATCTAATTAAAATTTGTGTGTTATATGGTTTCGTTCACTTAAGCTTGAATTAAAATTCGACAAACTCGTGTAATTAAAATATTTTAATTATTTTCAAATTTTGTTGTTTAATTAGGTTTTTCTTTTTTTTGTTAAGTTTCATTAAACTTTTATTGTATTTAATTCCTAAACAAATCACATAACAAATTTAATTGTAAGCAACAAAGTGCCAAATTTTTACCGGCGGCCACTCACACACTTATATACTTGTAAAAGGACAAAAAAAAAGGAAACAAGATATCAAAATAAATACATTAAATTTAAACTGGAAAGAAATAAAATATACCGCCCGTAAGACCGTATGGTTTAAAATAGCTTTTCTTACTGATTACTATCCTGTACAAATTGCTAGGTTATATTCATTGAAACATTACGTTATAACGTAATAAAGGACAATACTTGTTGGAAATGTGAGATTAAAGATTTTTCGACTTCTCTTTTATAAGAGAAATTTTTACTTGTGTTCAAGAGAATTATTTGTCGCAGTTTTGATTTTAAATTGTGTGTGTAACATAACACATATGTAGTGTGTATGATTTTACTAACAAGGGAAATGATAGAAAATAAATAAAAATCTAAGGTTGTCAGGTTCTTTATGCCATCGCCAATATTTAAGGAGTGCAAAAGGTAAGAAACATTTCTTCTAGCGGAATTATATAGAAAAGTGATGTTAATGAAAGGACCTTTGAAACGACCATATACTGGTTCCCTAGTTACAGTCCGAGACATTCATCTGCACGCACAAAGAAATGGTTTAAAAGTGCTTTTGCATTTTTCCAAAATAAGAATTTTTGTTTTTCGTTTTTATACTATATTTATATCAGCCATTAAGGCTGGTTTAACTATAAGATTTTCGGTACGATTTATCTTTAGTACACATGAAAAACATATAGGCAAGGTTGAAAAATCTTTCCGAAAATCTTACAGTGTAAACCAAAATGATTTCAGATTTCAAAATTAAATATTGTCAAAATGCAATATTTTGTGGTTGCAATAATTTTGAAATCATTGAATGCAATTAATTTAATTGTAATCAGTTCGATTGCAATCAAATTTTTGTTGAAATCATTCGATTTCAAGCAAATTTTTGTTGAAATCATTCGATTTCAATCAATTCCCCTGAAATCACAATTATAGTGAAAGTCTAACGAAATAATATACACTCTTAATCTAGCGGCTTTCACTAGACTCTGGTGGAAACCTCCAAATTTTTGGTGGAAACGAACAAAATGTGGTTGAAGAAGGAGTTTTATTTGAAGAGAATGAAGATTTTGATTCCGATTTAATTTTGATTGCAATTATTGGATTTGATTGCAATTAAAGTAATTGCAATCAAATCGATTGCAATCAAATTTGAATATATGAGTTGATTTCAAAAAATTGATTCCATCATTTTTTTTTTGTATTGATTTAATGATTTCAATCGATTGAAATATTTTACAGATCTGCCCCTTTGTATTTTTCTACCTGCGATATGTTAGGTTGATCTATAACTCGCTCTTTTTGTAACTATTTCTTTTTCCAATAAAATGTAATTAACATTTATTAATTCAACTGTAACTGAAAACTTACATGTAACTGAAGTGGTTGTTTTCTAAATTACAATTGCAAGTAATATGTAATTGGGTTTTTTCAATTACAATTATATGTAATTGTGTAATTGCATGTGCCATTAATTACAAAATATAATGTTTAACTCCTAGGTCTGTTAAAAAAACATAAATCTGTATAAAGATCAAAAATCTATATAAATTAGCCTTTAATTTCACTATAATCATGATGGTGGATGTGCAAGGTCATTTTACTAGTGATGAATGGAATTATAATTACTATTTTTAGTTTAATTCTTATTAATTTCACATTTGGTAATCAAAATTGTCATTTTCTTCTCAAATGTAAATTACACAGCAATTCCTAAAAACTTTTAATATTTGGGGCAAAGAATAAAAAGCGAATTTCGTATTGAGGGTATATTAATGTTGTTTAATGAATACATAACCTAACATTTCAGATGTTCATATTCGTATTATGCAGGGGTCGTTAAAGTTATGGCGGTTTGAAGTGGAAAATCCATAAAAAATTCAAAAAATACCTTTCGTTATCTATTTAACCCTTTCGCCCCTACTGGGATCATATGTCCGAGCAATGTTTTTTTACATCATAAATTTATTGGGACATAATGTCTCACAGACAAACGTTATTGGTATTATACATATTCCAGGATAAATCTAAGGATCGTCTACTTCTCATGTATCCGAAACATCTTACATATTTGTCTTATAATTGTATTTTCTGTCAAAGTTGAAAAAACCTTACCAGATTTCGAGAAAAAACTCAGGAGTGAAAGATTTAAAAAATTATTTTATATATCAAGTTACCTACATTTAAAATAGTAGATTTCAACAAAAATTTATTAGAGTGTATACTCTAGACCTAGAAAGAGTTTGAGGACAGTCCCCAAACTAACCAAAAACTGTCCCCGTAGCATGCGCTGTGCATACATATATATGTACAATAGGGGTATAACTTTTTTTGGGGTGCAAGCTCCCAAGGCAAAACCTAATAGGTAATATTGTCCTGATAATAAAAACAGCTTTTTTAAATCCATTTGGTTAGCTTAAAATTTTTAATTTTTGTTAGAAAAGATTTTTTCTTGTGAAAATGGTGGAAAGTGATTTTTAGAAAACTGTCTAATTTTAGAAAACTGTCTAAAAAAAAATCATTTATATAAAACTTCAATGCGCGAAAAAATAAAATCGTAGTTCTTAATATTTTTCCATGCTTTATTTGATTTTGCCTTGGGAGAAATGATATTTGCAAAAAGCTATATCTCTAATATACACTCACAATATATTTTCCATAACCGATTGAGGTTTATTTAAAAAGTAATAGGTAAAGTTTGTTTTCAATTGAAGAATCAATTGAAATACATTGAAACATATTAGCCGTTTTTTCTAATCACTTGGATTTAATAAATCCAAAACGTATTTCTAAAAGTGCTCAACAGATGGCGTTAGGTTCTCCCTATTTTAAAAAGAATTTTCTGTCCGACACTTCTTTCACCCTAATTTTTAATACCGAATTCGATGATGAAGGATTTTACTTTAACTTTTAATTAATAAGCAGTCTGCCTTTTCAGTTTTATCACTTCAATTTATATTTCTACACCATTGAAAAATTCCATTGCAATATTTAATATTCACTAATTGGATTTAATTAAATTACTTACTGTAGAGTGAAAAATTGCCATTTCTATTTGAGCTATTTCTCCATGTCCAAGATTAAAAATATGTATTTGGTGAGGTGTAGTTTTTTTTTTTCTAAACATATTTCATAAAAAAAAATTTAATAAAAACCTTTTTTTTGTTAGTTTTTCAATTTTTTTGTTTCTGTTTTAATTTGTATTCGTATTTTTTTCTGACATTAAATTAATAAGCTGTTTCATATATTTGTGCTTTTATTATGGATTTATTAAATCCAGCTTTTTTGGGATTTAATAAATCCACTTTTTGTATGAAAAATTCTAAATCCAGGTAATTAAAAACACGCTAATTGTTGAACTTTTTTTATCAATCAATAAAAACAAAATTTTTATTTATTTATTAGTAGTATTTTCAATGCTTTTTAAATAGCATTCATTATAAATAATTAATTATATAAGCTCTGGTATATGTTAACATTTCTAATATAAGTAAATGAATGTTATTTTAGTTTGACTCTAGATCATAAATTAATATCACTTTCTGTTTAAATTATTTTCAAATCAATGAAAGATGATACAATTTTTACAAGTAAATTACAAAGATTAAAAATTTTTGTAAGAATTCGATAAGACCAGCAAGGCAGAATGCGCATTTTCGGCTTTCGCTACAAAGCCATCATCAGTGCCTTTCGCCTTTGAGTGGGTTAATATTTTGATAATCGTATACTTATGTGACTGTTGAAAGCAAATCGAATTTGTTATCAACAACTCAACGAAATTTAACAATGCTATTTTTATCCTTTTGTTATTATTACTCTTTTTTGCTTTGAACTTTAATTCTTAAGATATCTCAGCTAATTCTATTCAACTCTGTGTAGGATAAACAAAGATTTTTGAATTACGACGAACCGTTAAATTTAAATTTAAATGTATGTTATTAAATTATATTTTTGCACCGTGTCAATGTGTTTAAGATGAATGGGGGAAATGTTTTAGTTGATCTGTTATTTAAGTAAATGAATGTTATTTAAGTTTGACTCTAGATCATAAATTAATAGCACTTTCTGTTTAAATTATTTTCAAATCAAAGAAAGATGATACAATTTTTACAAGTAAATTACAAACTGAAATAACATTCATTTACTTAAATAACAGATCAACTAAAACATTTTTCAACTGAACAAAGTCATTCATTCCTAAATGCAACCGTGTAAACGTTGATAATGTCATACATCCCAAAATGTATAATAAAAGTTATCGATGCGCATACAAAACGCCCTATGCTCCAATGGGAGTTAGAAGAATATATATATACAAAACGCAAACTGTGCATCACTAATTTTGTTGATGCTTTGTTGACATTTATAAAAAATAAAGTGCAAATATAACAATGGCGGATGAAAAGTAAGGAAATATTTTTGTTATTAAATTATTTTGAGGTGTTTCTTCCAACAATCCCATCACATTTTCCAAAATAATATTTTTTACCATTTTTAAAGGAACTGATTGCAAAAAAGTGTTTCTAAACGTAAAAAATATGCAGTGTTTTTATTACAAAGTAAACAACACACTTGTTTGCTTTGTATCGAAACAGTAGTAAAACCGCATCACTGCAATGTGTTTTGACGTTTAGGAACTCACCTTCACTAAGCAGATGCTGTACTCTGTTAGCGTTACCGCGCAGCCGCCCGTAAGAATTCCTATAAGCATACTGATTGCCTGCTTACCAAAATCACGAAGTGTCTTCGAACAATCGGTCAGGACATCCGTCTGTAACGGGCCGACGACTGACCCAGAGCCATTCCTCGTACACTCATTAGCCATTTCGTTCCCCACGACACCAACGTGTTATGTGAACTATGTCAGGCTGACCGACTTCCAACAGATCTGATTAGATTTGGTTAATTTGCCGACATCTTTAGATTACCGCTATTCTTAAAATACCGTATCCTGAAATAATCGGAATACTATTATCTTAAAATACCGTTGCCTAAAAAACTAAAATACCGTTATCGTTTAGATACCGGTATCGAAATAAATGACATAACGTTTCCCTTAAAATACTGTTATCGAAATAATCTAAAATAGCCTTACCCTTACAGATAACCGCATTATTTTGGTTACCAACAATGACTAAAACAAAAGATGATGGTTAGAGATATTAGACATAAAAACTTAGTTTGGACTTTAGAAAGAAAAGTACTTTACCGTAGCGATTGGGGTGGTCAATCCATTAAAAAAGACATTTCTCTTGAAATGCTTAATTTTAACTTTTACTTTCTCTCTGCGTTATAACCACTTTATCATAAAATACTTGTTAGGTTCAACTGACTAATAATCCCCGTTACTTTATTTTTTTTAGGATAACATTGGAAGAAACCTGTCACTACAAGTTCTTGGGTCATATCACCATTCCATGCCAAACGATCTACGGAAAATAGTAAGTAAAGGATTTCTTCCGAAAAACGAAAAAACTATAAAATTATTCGTTTTCCCAAAAAATTATGTATTGTTGTTGCACAAAAACGAATAATTTTATTCGATTTTCAGAATACCCCTGAATACATAATATTAAAAAAAAAATATCTTATTTACAATAAATCATTCTTTTATTTTAAGTTATCTTAACATGGTCGACAACCATTTCAACATCCGGGATTATTAAGTTTATATGAAATTTTGTGTTTAATTTTGTTAATATTTTTTTCTTAATGTCATTCTATAAAAATGTAATTTTTTTTAAGTGTAAAAAATAAAAAAAAAAAAAATGTAAAAAAAGAACTTTATTTTTATATTGGAGGACGATTTGATATATTATATAATTCTCAAGTTTTTATATACAGTATTTCTGAATTATAGAAATAATATTAATAAAAATAAAAAATTAAGTTAGAGGTAGATTTGAAAAATATTTGGATTTTGTGTTATTATAAAGCATAATTTTCGACTCTGAAATGATTTGAGAACTATGCTATACCTCTAACTGCCGTTTTTATGGAGAACGGCATGATTCTCGAATTGAGAATAAAAATTCTCAACCCTATTCTCAAAGGTAACGTTTGAGAATTAAGTTTGTTATCAAATCTATATATATTTGCTTTCAATAGTAAATGTTTGTTGGGAAAATATGTCAGTGTTTATATGTAGGGCGACAAAGTTCATAAAATATGATATTTATTTTATGTATGTACGTTAGACCACCCAAATTTGCTAAAGTATTTTTTTGTTCGCTCCACCGGCAGTTTCCGATGGATTGGATATAAAAAATAATATGTATACAAAAATTTGATCTCTCGGGCGCATATAACCACTCAGTTTTGACTTTTGGCCCTAAAAAAAATTCAAAGCTTTTTTGCGCCATAGCTCCTAAATTTGCGGTTTTCCGAAAAAATACAATATAAGTGTTTTTATGCAGAATGAGAGGACAAACACTCTATTCATACTAATCTTTGGCCTAAGTATCACTTCTCGTGACGTTTTAAGCGGATAAAATCAAAATTTGTGTTAAGACTTTATTTTAAACGGCCCTCGTTAAAATTTGGACAGAGGCAGTTAGGATCAGTTATAATTTTTTTGTAGAGTGAGATATGTTGGTTTTAAAAACCAATTACATTTGCAAAATAGATCTCTTATTCCACGAAACAAAGAACAAAATCGGACTGAAGTACTATTTATTATACGTTGTACACATGCAAATGCACACAGAGAACGATTCAGTTAGAAAACTATCAAAACAACCAAGACTCGTTTAATAACACCTAATATTATTTGCATTTGTCGTAAATTTACCGATATAATTAATATTTTCTGTTTACAAAACATTTTCTATATTCATAACTGACGGAAGTTCTCTGTAAAATTAAAATCGGTGATCATAACCAATTACGAGAAAATGTATTATTTTCAAAACAATTCCATAATCACAATCATATTAATATGAACAAAATATACATAATTCCCAATATTTCGGTTGTAACAACTATAAGTCAGTAGTACAAAATAAATTCAAATATAAATACCTCAACTTTTTTAATTCGGCACTTATAACTATCTATTTCGAATAAACTCGGCAGTAATAACCAAAAGTCATTCGCACACAACAATAAATAACCAAAAATATAAAAGCTATCAAAAAAAATTACAAATTTCAGGAGAATATTGACGACAGCAGGAAATTTATATTTCCAAAAGGGACTTGTTATAAAGATCGTGGGCGGTGCTAATACTTAAAGACAGTGTTTTCCAAATAATCAGTGAAGGTAAAACCGTACACCCAGAAAACAGATTTAGTTCTGATAACCCCATTTGTAGTCAATCGCATGGTTCGGTTGTGGTAGCCGAATTTTTCAGTTGTGGCAACAGAAAACCAATTGAGCCAAGACTAATTTGACTGTGACAACGTAATTTCAGTTGTATTAAGAATAATTCGGTAGCCGCAAACGAAAAATTCATTTGATGGAACTGTACCATTCGATTGACAACAAATGGGGTTGTCAGCACCGAATTTGTTTTCTGGGTGTAGATTTTTGTTTTTGTAATTATTTTTAAAGAAAAAGGTTTTCCTCAGCGCCTGAGTTGTTTTCTATTGCCAAAAACCCTTAGCATCTGAGGAGGTTTCTTTAAGAAAAAATCCTCTGAATCTGAAATGAAAATTTTTCAGAATTTGAGTATTTTTTATAGCAAAATTTCTCAGAATCTCACGGTTTTTCTATAGAAAAAGGCCTTAGAATACGGTAATTTTTTATTATTTATGATATTATTTTAATTGTGAAATATTTTAAAATC
The DNA here is from genome assembly GCA_949987735.1 of Leucophora obtusa. NCBI lineage: Eukaryota > Metazoa > Arthropoda > Insecta > Diptera > Anthomyiidae > Leucophora > Leucophora obtusa. The sequence goes on along the minus strand of OX465295.1, from coordinate 153,991,310 downwards.
TTTAATAAAAATAGTTAAAAATTATTGGAAACGGTATTTTATTTCATTTAGAATTACCTATTCAGTTCAGTCGAATCTACCGAATACAGAATAAATTCGGTTGGGCCAACGGTTTTATATTCGAAAATATAGTTGGTATAACTAAATGTATCTTCAGCTCCAACCGAATAATGCGATAGTACATGCAACTACCAAAATTCGGTTGGCAACAAATTCGGTTGGCACAACGAATCTGTTCTCTGTGTGTAGTGCTATAGACTAATTCCCAATATTTCTTGTTTTATCAAAGGAGTAAAATACCCAGACAGAAAAAAAACAAATGGAAAAGCGCTGACATGGCACTTTAACAACTCCTGGCAAAAAGTGGTTTCCCAATCCCTTCTCGATTTCATAAAAAAAATTTGTATGGGGACCACCTTAAGGCTTGAATATATAGGCTAGATATGTTCCGAAAAAATGTTAAGTTTGAAAAAATATTGGAGATCAGTTATACAATTGACTCCTCTAGGGGCACCCTTGGGACAGTTAGAGCGGTGGCAGTAAATTTTATAAAAATGTCATTTTTGTATGGGAGCCCCCTTAGAGAGTGGAGCTAGAGAGTAGGTATGTTCGGAGACAATGTTGGGGGGAAAATTAATGGGGATCAGTTTTACATACCACCCCTCTAGGTGGCTCCATGGGGAGGTAGGAGCTGATTTCATAAAAAAAAAAAATATAACAAAAATAAAAAAATTTTTATGGGGACCTCTTTAAAGGTTGAAGATAGAGGGTATATAGATATATTTCGAGAAAATACTGTGGTTCAAAAAATATTGGGGGTCAGTCATACATTTGACTCCTCTAGGGGCACCCTTGGGACAGTTAGAGCAGTGGGAGGAAATTTTATAAAAATGTCATTTTTGTATGGGGTCCCCCTTAAGGGTTGAAGATAGAGGGAAGATAATCATATATGTCCATATATGGAACAATATATTACCATATATGTTCGGATCCGAAATTTGAGCAATACACCATATATGGTCATATATTGTACCAATGGACACATATGATCATATATGAGCATATATGATCATATACGAATCCATATATGATCATATATGTTCATATACGATCCCACCTTTACTTGGGTTATTTTAGCTAAAAAACATAGGCTCCTTTATAAAAAAAATCTGACATTTATAAAAAATATTCATAAATAAAAAAACATAAATGTTGTCATAAGTTGACAACTCGTATCTAAAATAAGTTAAGAGTTATTTGACTCCTTTTATAACACAACATCCCAGTGTAGAAATGGAACCCACTTACCTTCTGCATTATTTTAAAACATATAATATTGAGTTATTGATAATGACTTATTTTTATCATTATTTCAAATAGAAAATAATTTTCTGGATTTTTTTGAAAATTTTTTGTAATCTATTTTTAAACTCAATATTTTTTAAACACTGGTAAGGATATATGTAACCACATATTTTTTGATTTTTTGTATATTGGCGAGTAAGCTTACTTATGTGCAGCAGGTCAATTATGTTTTTATCTATTAAATATTAAATGTCGATATAGCTCAGATGGTAGAGCTATTGACTGGCAATCTGTAGACCCAGGTTCGATTCCCGCACCAGCAAATTTTATTTAAAAAAAAAACATACAATAAAAAATATTTTTTTATATAATTTATTTTTTTGAAAATCTATTGTTAGACTCATTATTTTTGTCAGTACTGGTAAGCACATAGGTAACGATATATTTTTTGATTTTTCGTATCCTGGTGTGTAACCATAACTCATTATTTTTCGCGACATCGCCATATAAAGGTAATAAGAAATGTAATAACAAAAGTAACTAGTTAACACTACCAAGTATGTAGTTACATAACCACATATCTGGTAATGATTTTCTCCACTGGGATATATCAAATTCTGAATATATCGTCAGCAAAGGTTTGGCTATATATGACCATCGACATGATCTTTTATAGGTTTAAACATTTTTAGAGTGACATTCGGCTTAATTTTCGAAAAAAATACATTAATTAACGCTAACATTATATACCACATATATATTACTCATACGCACCCACGCACAAATTTCCCAAATACGGTACAACTACATTTGCACCATATTCAATGTAAGTTTTCTCGAAAACGAAGACGAACACATCTCCAATTTTTTTCTTACAAACAGAAAATTATGTGGAGATTTTTTTAAATTATTTAAAAAAATTCAAAAAGTAGGGTGTTTTTTGATAAATTGAGTTTTTCATAAAAACACAAAAATCCAAATTCAGAACTGGTTCTGAAAATTTAAATTTTTTTTTCATTTAGAAAATAGCACGTGAGAAACTATAGATTTTGTTTAGTTTTAGGCTCTTGACATATTTCAAAAAATTTTTAAAAATTGTTAACTAAAAACGCTTTTAAATTTTTTCAACATTGTTATTATTGCAATGGAAAATAAGATTGAATTAGATGTAATGTATACTGATTTTTCTAAGGCATTTGATTCCATTTGTCATGAAATATTGTTGTCTAAGCTTCATATGTTCGGTATAACTGGATAATTATTGTTATTTTTCAAAAACTTTTTAACTAATAGAAAATTATTAGTAAAAATTGGTTCATCTTATTCAACTACTGAGATTATCGCTACCTCGGGAATTCCACATTCCGTTATTATTTTTAATTTTTAAAATTGATTTACCAGATTGTTTAAAGTTTTGTAAGCCATTAATATTTGCTGATGATCTGAAGCTTTTTGCGGAAGTTTCAAATTTATCTGATTCTAATATGATACAAAGGGATTTGGAAGCTCTGGGAGAATGGTGTAATTTTAATATGCTTGTGCTGAATACGAGTAAATGTTGTACTATTTCTTATACACGCTGCCATAATCCAATTATTTGTGATTATTCTGTTGATGGAATTATTCTTTAAAGAGTGGTTGAAGTTAAAGATTTAGGTGTAATATTGGATGCTAAATTACACTTTATCAGTCATGTTGATTATATAACTTCAAAGGCATATTCTATGTTGGGATTCATTAGAAAAAATTCCAATGATTTTAAGGATCCTTCAACTTTTAAAACTTTATATACTTCTTTTGTCAGAAGCCAATTGGAGTATTGTTCTCTAATTTGGAACCTTTACTCGGAAGTCCATTCCAACCGGATTGAAAGAATTCAGAAATTGTTTTCCAAATTTGTTTTTAAGAGGATCAATTGGCCTGAAGAAGTATCTTCATATGATAGTAGGCGTAAATTACTTGGCCTACAATCCTTAAGGGATCGTAGGTCATCATTTTCTTTAATGTTAATTTATAAGATTTTGTGCAATGAAATAGATTGCGAAGCTTTGTCAAATCTAGTTAATTTATATAATCCTCCACGTGAATTACGCCAAGCACCTTTATTTTATGAGGAATTTCATAGAACTAGTTATGGTTGTAATGAACCGATTACTAGATGTTTAAAGCTTTAAAAGTTTCTCTCCATTAATAAATTTTAATGTCAATAAATCTAAGTTTAAATTAAATTTATTTGTTCTTTTTCATTGAATTAATTTATTAATAAACAAATTTGTTAATTATAATAGTCTGTAAGATAATTATTAGTAGACTCAATAAATAAATAAATAAACATTTGTCAACGCCTATCTAGCCCACTTTATAGAAAAGTAAAAAAAACAAATACGGATTCTATTTCTCGCTACACAGATGTATATCATACATGGGACTAATTAATTAGGTGGACTAATTAATTGATGATTTCATTACCATTGCATTGATATCAATTGTAATGAAATTATTTTCATTACCATTTTTTTAATTAATGGTAATGATTCTAAAATTTAATTTGATTGATTAATGACAATGATTTTAAATTTCATTACCATTGATAATGAATAAATTAAAAAAAAATAATTGCCATTGACAGAAAAACGTAAAAATGGAGTAAAACTCGCTGAAATCGAAAATGGAATATGCTCATTCAGGCTCATGTTCATTTAAAATTAAATATTACTTTCCATTCCATTGTTATTTGTATCCAGGTAAAGTTTAACGGAATGGAATGGATCCTCTTTATGAAATTATGTTTTATAACTTCCCCGGCCAACCCCGTTGTTCGTTTTCATTTGTCTGAATTTTTTTGTAAACAAATGGTTTTTAATCAATTGTAATTAGTTTTTTTATGCATTAGTGTAATTTCATTACCATTAGTAATGATTTTTCTAATGAAAAATATTTCATTACCATTAAATTGTAATGAAATTTTTTTCATTGTCATTAGTATGAACTAATGGTAATGAAATTTCAATGGTAATGAAAAATTCCCATGTATGATGTATATATACCGAAAATTTATTTATTTTTTTTCTTGATTTCCGATACAAAAAGATATATAATCTTATAATTAGAGTATTGGAATTTTGTTATGGAAAAACATACAGCTATGGACATATAAATGGCACATTTTACCATGAATTCTCTCTTATGCTACTATATTGCAAATACTATTAACAACCAACAAGTTTTTGTTTTTTTCCAAATGTTTATTATGCACATTTAATATTGCTATAAACTTTAATTAAAATTCATTAATGTAAATAAAAACTTATCATTATGAAAAAAAAACCCCATTAAAATAAACTGGACACATAAATGGCAAAGTCTTTAAAAAAGAGAAGAAATTGTTTAAATATTGTTGGGGTCAGTACGTGGGGTGGCCGTCACTTTGGGGCTACGGTGTGGCTGTTGGATGTCGCAGACTCCTTAAACTTTTTTGCTTCCTTTTCACCCTTTCATTAATAACACTTTCCTTTTATTTTTGGTTTATAGTTAATTGGGTTTTTATTTTTATATTTTCCTTTGTTTTCTTTTTCTCTTTTCTTAAACTTCTATTATAATTTAAAATTTTTTATAATTTACAGGGGTTTTCTTTTATTTCGGTTTTTCTTTTTATCCTTTTCTTCCCTTTATTTTATTCTTCATGTTTAATTTTCTTTTCATTTACAAGTTTTAATCTTTTTTTCTTTTAACTTTAATTTTAACTTTCAGTTTAGTTTCACTTTAAGGTTTTACTTTTTGCTGCTGTTGTTTTTGCTGATCACTTTTTACGATTTGTTGCCTGTTTATCACGAAGAATCACGAAAACAATAATAATAAAAAGGATAGTGCCCTGAAAATGTGGAGTACCGGGTTTTTCATGCGAATACCCAGTACCCACACCTTCAGTGCACGATCACAACGGACATTAGGGCAAAACCACATAAGCAGTGGCGGCGGCATTTTACCGCCACGCGACCTTCGCGCGTTATGTGGTTTGGGCCCTAACTCCTGTGTTTATCAAAAACAAGAAATTTAAAGGGTCGACGTAAACAAATATTGAATTAGTTAAATTTTTTGGTATGTACAAATATTTTAACGTTAATATTTAAGTCTATGGCATTAGTTTTTGATGACAGCTTCGCACCTGCGACCCATACTTTCCACTAGTTTTTGGCATTTTGTTTTGGGGATGGCGTACCAAGCTTCCTGTGCGGCCGACCACAGTTCGTCCATATTTTTGTAATTTTTCTTGGCTATTTCAACCTTGACTTCATTCCACAGGTTCTCTATTGGATTTAAGTCAGGGCTCTGGACGAATTTCCATTTTATTGGCATGGAGTTGAAGGCATATGGCTCCATATGGTTTTTTAAAATATGTAAATACCGATAATTGTCCATTTTTCCATTGATTTTTATAAGCGGACCTACGCCATGCCAAGAAAATGCACCCCAAACCATAATACTGCCACCTCCATGTTTTACCGTCTTCTGAGTGAACCGAGGATTAAACTCTTGGCCTTTAGGACGACGAACAAAGATTCTGCCATCTGGTGCTATTCTGTTAATTTTTGTTTCATCACTTCATAACACGTTTTTCCAAAAACTAATGGAATTTTCCTTATGGGTTCTGGCGAAGGTTAGTCATTTTGAAATATTTTTTTTTTGAGAGAAGGGGCTTTTTTCGGGAAATGCGCGCAAACAAATTCGCCTCGTTTAGTCTTCTTCTGACAAGTCTGCTTGATATTTTCATGTTAAAATTTTCATTAATATCCGATGCTATCTGCCTTAATGACTGAAATGGATAAATTTTCACCATTCGTTCTATAGCTGCATCCGTACGCTCATCTGTTTTTCGTAGCCTTGGCTTCCGAATTTTACTTTTTTTCCATCTTCATACATTTTCCATATGATCCGCCTTTCCTCACCTGTGATATGTTTTCCTGATCCCATTTTAAAATTTTTTTAACTTTTTATATTTATTTTTGAGCTACGAAAAATATTTATTGCTTTAAATTAAATCTACACGACTACTGCCTATTTTAAGTAAATTGTGAAGAGCTGGCTTCCATTTTGAAATCAAATAATTTGTTGGCACCCGGTGTGAAAGTCACAGCTTATCGAAGTCGTCAGGCAACACTCCAAAGTTTATTCCTTGTGAATGATGAAAAAACTTCTGCATATTGCCCGGATGTAGGAAAATTGATGGACGCAATGGAAATAAAATATGAAGCAGATGACTGGAGATTATTTATTGACAGTTCAAAACTCAGCTTGAAGGCGGTTTTACTGCATAAGACCAATAAAAAACCTTCATTTCCAATCGCCTACAGTACAGAAACGAAAGAAACATATGATGCACTGGAAAATATTTTAAAAATGGTTAACTACGCCAAACATCAAAGCGGCTATATAAAATATATGTGCTTTTTGTGCGATTGGGACACACGATTTTCCGGTGACCAATATGCATGCCACGGATGGAAACTCAGAGAGCACAGCAGGTTACAAACGGCCAATATTATTCGTGAGCCTCTAGTGCCGAAGGAGAAGATATTGCTGCCTCCACTGCATATTAAACTTGGAATTGTTAAGAATTTTATCAAAACTGTCGCCAAAAGAGATGAAGTTTTCTTGTGTTTGAAACTAATTTACCCGAGACTCAGCGAAAGTAAAATTAAAGAAGGTAAGTTATAATATCACATTCATTTCCCATGATTTTCCATCTTAACAAATTAATTTTTTCCAATCAGGCGTACTAAATGGTCCAGATATACGAAAGCTGATTAAAAGTGACGCATTCAACAATATTTTGATTGACGCTGAATTGAATGCATGGCAGGCAATCAAAGAAGTAATAGAAGCATCGTTCTAACAACTACGATGTTTCTGTCGCAAGGATGTTAAGAGCATTCTCGGAAATTGGTGTCCACATGTCCTTGAAAATCCATTATTTACATCATCATCTGGACTACTTCAGCAAACAATTGGCTACCGAATCTGATGAACAAGGTGAACGCTATCATCAAGTTGCTATGCCATTTGAAATGAGGTAATACTGATTTTTTATTTTTCAAACTCATTTTAATAAAACAAAAACTTACAGATATAGAGGCAAAAAGTCGCCGAGTGCAATAATTGCGGAAATTTGCTGGTGGAGTAAGTTAGTGTGGCAAGACAAGGATGATCTTGATGATAAAGAATTTTCAGGAGATGCAGAAGGGCCAACAGTGGAGTCACACATTGACATTATGTGTGGTTCAGAAACTGATGATAGCGATGAATGCGATGCCACTAGTCCCGAACAACCACCATCGAAAAAGTCTAGGCAATATTTATTAAAATAAATAAAAATAAATAAATAAAATAAAAATAAAAAATTATAAAAATGTTTACTTAATTTTTTTAGTAGTTTATGGCCAGAAGTCTGGAGTTATTGGGGAAAATTTATGAAAAAGGCGATAAATGACACTTTTTTGAATAAAAACAAATATCAATATTATTGTCAAAATGGGATACCTTCACTTAATTGTAAATAAAAGCAGAACGCGTTAAATTTTGTTTATATGTTATGTGACTTTACATGAAATTAATAACACTTGATCCTTTTTTCCGTTTTGGATTTTTTATGAATTTAAAAAAAAAAATTTTTTAGGCAAAAAAATATTTTTTTTCTCCACAAATTTATTTTTACCGGCAAAACTGTTGATTATAAAGAAAAACGTTATATAAACGGATTAAAGAAATTGTAATTCTAAATTTTTCTAAATTTGTTTCATCAAAATCGGACAAGTGGTTCTCGAGTTATGTTAAACTACGTTTTTGCCAAAATGTTACAACTAAGCGAAAAAACATCAAGATAAGGAAAAAATTTAAAAGGTCATAAAAACACATACGAACGCCAAACCCTTTGAGGGTTTTACTATACTGACCTAGTACCATCACCCTGACTTGGAATTTCTCACCCCCCAGATTGGCTGTTGTACTGTGTTATATGTCCATATCTGTATTTATATTAAACTCACAGTTATAAAGTATAGTAATAAAGTGTATAATGTAATGTATAGAATAAAATGTGAACAATATAATTTTTCAAAACGGGAATAACAAGAATAGAACAATTGAAATCTGAAATAAAAAAAAAAAATAATATAATAATAATATTAAAAATAATAGTGGTATTCATTAAACCGCACTTTTTTACACTAGTGGTAATTTTACGAGTTTACACTAAGATTTAAATGAACGCACCTTGAATTAAATTATTTTTTACAAACAAACTTTAACATTTTTTTTTTGCAATTTCGAATTATTACACAAATTTATTTGTATTGATGTTTTTCTATTAATTCCGAAATAATATGTATAAAAACAAGTAAAGGAGACTCAAATAAATTTCATATTTGACAATTTTCAAATGTGTATATAAATACCAAAAAGTTTACACATCAAAATAGGTGCATAAGTTTACCAGGGCTTGTAAACTATTTTTGACATTTATTGTGTATAAATACAAGGTTTACGCTATATAACAGGAAGATACGACGTTAAATGAATACCACTAATATAATCTCTATATATAAAAGAATAACGTGACTGACTGACTGACTCAACATCGCCCAGCCCAAACCGCTGAAGCTAGGAAGTTGAAATTTGGTATGTAGGTTCCTCTTTCGGCGTAGACGTCCGCTAAGCCGGGATTTTTGGAAATTCCTACCGGAACGGGCAAAAAGGGGAAAAGTCTCCCCCTTGGCGGCCTGCCAAAACCCCTTTGGGTAGAAAGCTGAAATTTAAGATATGTGTTCCTTGGAGTATGGGCTAACTTTTCTGGAAAGTACTTTCTGGAATTTTGGACAGGGACGTTGTAAAAATGGGGGTTAAAAAGGCGAAAAAGGCCCCACTTGACGGCCTGCCCAAACCGCTGGAGGTAGGAAGTTGAAATTTGGTATAAAGGTTCCTCCACTATCGTAGACATCCACCAAGACGGGAGTTTTGGAAATTTTTACAGGGACGGGCAAAAAGGGGAAAAAGTCTCCCCCTTGACGGCCTGCTCAAACTGCTGGAGAAGTTGAAATTTGGTATGTAGGTTCCTTGACCGGTGTAGACGTCCGTTGAGACGGCATTTTTGGAAATTCTTATCGGGAGGGGCAAAAAGGGGACAAAAAAAGTACCTTTTTCCAAAGAAAGTACCTTTTTCCAAAAAAAGTACCGTTTTCCAAAAAAAGTACCTTTTTCCAAAAAAAATTCCTTTTTCCAAAAAAGTACCTTTTTCCAAAAAAAAGTACCTTTTTCCAAAAAAAGTACCTTTTTACAAAAAAAGTACCTTTTTCCAAAAAAAGTACCCTTTTCCAAAAAAAAGTACCTTTTTCCAAAAAAAGTACCTTTTTTAAAAAAAGTACATTTTTCCAAAAAATTTACCTTTTTCTAAAAAAATGTACCTTTTCCAAAAAAAAGTACCTTTTCCAAAAAACGTACCTTTTCCCAAAAAACATACATTTTTCCAAAAAATACCTTTTTCAAAAAAAGTACCTTTTTCCAAAAAACATACATTTTTCCAAAAAAAACACCTTATTAAAAAAAAAATACCTTTTCCAAAAAAAGTACAAATAAAGTACTTTGTACAAACAAAGTATCTTTTTCCAAAAAAATTTCGTTTTTCCAAAAAGTACCATTTAAAATAATATATAATTTCAAAAAAACTACTTTTTTTCCTCCCCCCACTAAAACAAGGTTTCTTGATATTCGGCATAGACGTGCGCTAAGACGGGATTTTTGGAAATTCTTGCCGGAACGGGCAAAAAGGGGAAAAGTCTCCCCATAAACAGTCTCACAAATTGGAAAAGTGCCTGCCCAAACCACTGGAGGTAAGAAGTTGAAATTTGGTATAAAGGTTCCTCCACTGTAGTAGACATCGACTAAATTTGTATTTTTGGAATTCCCTACAGGATATCCCAAAAGGAAACTCGGTATGTGAGTTCCTCCTTCTGTGTAGGCGTCCGCTTAGACGGAATTTTTGAAATTCCTATCGGGAGGGGAAATAAGGTAAAAGTCTCCTCCTGACGGCTTGCCCAATCCCTTTTGGCCAACCTAAAATTTTAAATATGTATTCCTTGGAGTACGACTAACTCACCGGCAACGTAATTTTTCTATTTTGGAACAGGAACATAGTAAAAATGGTGGTTGAAAGGGAAAAATGTCCCCACTAACGGCCTGCCCAAACCGCTTAGGCAATGCAGTTGAAATTTGGTATGAATGTTCCTCATCCATCGCAGATAGCCGCGAAGATGGAATTTTTGTAAATTCCTAAAGGGAGGGGCAAAAAAAAGAAAAGCCTCACCTTGGGGGCCTGTAAAAACCCCTTCGGCTAGAAACCTGAAGCTTAAAATGTGGGTCCCTGGAGTAAGGGCTAACTTATTAGAAAGATACTTTTTTGAATATTGGACAGGGTCGTTATAAAATGGGGGCTCAAAAACGGAAAGTTGCCCCTTAACGACCTGTCCACACTACTGGAACTAGGAAGCTGAAATTCGGTACTTAGGTTCCTCTTCCAGCCTAATTCCAACCGGGAGGGACAAAAAAAGAAAAAGTGTCCCCCTTGACAGCCTGCTCAAACTGCTGGAACTAGGAAGCTGAAATTCCCTGTCGATGGATGTTCGGAAATTCCTACCGAGAGGGGCACAAATAGTAAAAGTTGGCTAGAAACCTGAAATGTAAAACATGTATTACTTGGAGTATGGGCTCACTTACCGGAAAGGTGCTTTTTGGACAGGGACATTGCAAAAATGGGGATTAATGAAGCGAAAAGTGCCGCTTAAAGGCCTGCCCAAACCGCTGGAGGTAGGAAGTTCAAATTTGGTATTGAAGTTCCTCCTCTATTGCAGACATCCGCTAAGATGAGATTTTTTGAAATTTCTACAGGTAGGGTCAAAAACAGGAAAAGTCTCCCCCTTAACGGCCTGGCCAAACTGCTGGAACAGGGGATCTTAAATTCGGTATTTGGGTTCCTTCTCCAACGTTGACGTCCCCTAAGATGGTATTTTTGGAAATTCATACCGGGAGGGGTAAAAAGGGAAAAAACTTCCCCCTTGACGGCCTGGCCAAACTGCTGGATATAGAGACCTAAAATTATGTATGTAGTAGGTTCCTCCTCCAACGCAGACGTCCTCTAAGACGGAATTTTTGGAAAATCCTACCGGGAGGGGTAAACACGGAATAATTCTCCCCCTTGATGGCCTAACCGAACCCTTCGGCTAGAAACCTGTAATATATAATATGTTTTCCTTGGAGTATGGGCTAACTTATCGACAAGGCATTTCTAGGACTTTGGACAGGAACGTGGTAAAAATGGTGGTTCAAAAGCGGAAAATTGCCCCCCCCCCCTTAACGTCTGCGTCTTTAGCTAGAAACCTAAAACTTAAAGAACAAGTGTATATGGAACACTAAAATTAAGAAACTAGATATGAAACGAGTGGAACTGAAACACTACAGAAGTGGAATGAAATGGATATAAACGTTGAACAAGTGGAATTGAAATTAGAGACAATGCAAATGGATTGGAAGAGGGAATTACCTGTTCAAACACTATCCACGGAATATGAAACTTATGTAGCATTGAAACATACTCTCCAAAAAGTTAAACAAATTTTCTAAAAGAGAAAAAACTTTACAAAAGGAATGGAACTTATATATTCCGATAGTTAAACTTCATGTAACGAAGCACCGGTGGAAGAAACCGACACAGTAAATTTTCCAACTGAATTTGTGAATTTACTTGAATTGCCAAGTCTACCTTTACATAAACTGGAATTAAAAAAAAACTTTAAGGCACGCTAACAATGTAGCGGGCTTTGCCCGATATTTTTAATATTATAAAATGCTTTCCAACCCTGCTTTACGTTAATTATTTTCATTCAAAACACAAATGAACAAAACTACTTACAGGTCTATCTACCTAAGTTCGCACTTTACCAAATTATTATAACATACACACTAGGGATGCCGAACGGGACTGGTTTTTACAAATCCCGGGATTCGGGATTTTGAAAATTTAAATCCCGGGATCCCGGGATTTTTCGGGATCCCGGGATTTATCGGGATCCCGGGATTTTTCGGGATTTCGGGATTTTTCGGGGTTTCGGGATTTTTTTGTTTCATCATATTTTTAATTTAAAAAATAAATAGCTGAAATAAACCCTACAAATTAAAATAATTTATTATAAATCTACTTATTATTTCTTGTAGTATCAAGAAATAAACAAATTAAGCCGGATCCACAATGCTGGAGTACTCCACGCTGCAGAGCGGAGTGTGTAAAATAGAGAAATCATGATACAAAAAATATGTAAGCGCAAAAAAGAAAGGAACAAAATCCACTCAGAGTAGAGTAATACAGCATTGGGAATCTGGCTTCAAACAGAAACTACACTCATAGAAATAAGTATGTAAGAATAGCAGAAAAAGCTACTAAAAATTAACAAAAAAGGTTCCGCGATTAAAAGTACTGAAATCAGCAGAACTTGTTTGCTAAATAATTGTTAAATTTTCGAAATATAAGAAATATAATTATGAGTTAAATTTAAGTAAATTGCAAATTACAATTTACCTTTGAAGAAACTTTTTAACCAAAACTAGCTAAAACAAAGCTATATTTGTCTAAAATCAATTGAATGTAAATACAAACTACTCTGCTGAAATCATCAGAAATATTTAGTGACTATTAGTTTTTTTTAAATCAATTACCATAAAATAGTAAGCACATACCTCAGCTGATTTCAGAAATGCAGATTGTTAGATTTTCGTAATTTAACAAAAAAATTCTGTTTTTAGTCGGCAAAATTATTTTGCATGAACATATGATTTTAGCAAATCATCAATAAAACAAATATAAACATGTCCGTTAAAAGATTAAATAAAGCTGAATTACGATTTTCAAAAGTTTCACAGCGGAATAAAAGTTTTTAAATTATGAAGGTTTTATTCAGATTTATTTAATCTGTAATCTATTTTAATCTATTATTTATGAATGGGAAAAATTAGTTCTTTAATAACATTTAATAAGATATTTGATTTATGTGATTTAGGTCGAATATAACAATAAAAACAAATACAAAGAGAGATAAAATATGCCAAATAATCAAATCGGAAATCCCGGGATTTTTTCAAGACCAATCCCGGGATTTCGGGATTTCTAAATCCCGAATATCCCGGGATTTTCGGGATCGGGATTTCGGGATCGGTATCCCTAATACACACGTATATTGCATTTATTATGGATTCATTACTAACAATCCACTTTCATGAGAAAAAGTGATCAAATATTTATTTATTTTAAACCCATTGTTGTGCAGAATTATTTATTTGTGGTGGCTGGGTGAAGGCTTTTATTATAAAAACTTTACTTTAAATAAAAAGCGAATTTAAAAAAAATTGTCGGGGAGGGGCACGCTAACAACGTAGCGGGCTGCTCCCGCTAGTAATAATATAAAAAAATAATATAATATAATAATAATATAGTATAATGAATAAAGTAAATAATTAAACAACCACGTTGGTTTGCTGTCTGTAATGAGACTGTTTATTGAAATAATAAAAATGCTTAAAGCTACTTAATAATAATAAAGTGTACATTTGTGGAATATGCTTACTACGCATATTCCCACGAATAAGTTTAGTGCAGTATGGACATATAAAAGAATATCGTATTGCATGCTTATGGTATGCAATACAGAGTAGTCAAACATACAGAGTAGTCAAACATACTACACCTCTCTTTTACAGAAAAAGAATGATCAATTGGGTATGATCAATATTCATTGATCATTCTTTTGAATATTAATTTTTTAAAATTTAAATTTGTTTTTTTTTTAATTTTATAAATATTATTCTTATCAATTTTTTTTTCTTATAAATTTTTAATTTTACGTGGGAGTTAGGGCGTACCTTTTCCTCCCCTTTTAAAAAAAAAAATAATTATTTATTTTTATTCTTATTTTTTTTTTATTAATATAGTGTATGGCCATCACATTCTAAATTTAAATATTAACCTTCTTATAATATAGCTTAAGCCTGTTCCTATGTACTAATGTGGACTTATTGCCATCACTTAAAAGTACATTATTTCTATTATCTATATCTATGACCTCGAAAGGTCCTTTAAACTGTACGTCCAATTTGTGGCCGGATTCGTTCCGAACCAAAACTAAATCGCCTATTTCAATACCTATTTCATTCAAGTTTCTATAATAGAGGATCTTCTGTGCTCTCTTAGCTTTATCAAGCAATTTCGAAGCTCTCTGATTCGAAACTTGTAACCTATATTTTACTTCTAGGTTATAGGAATCCACATTATATATGGGATCCACCTGGCCTTGGTTCATGACGACAAAGTCAGTAGGTATTTTTCCAAATACCAGTTCAAATGGGCAATAACCATGAACCGTTGATGGCGAAGTGTTGTAGCAATATGTAAAGGACTTTAACCATTCGTCCCAGTCGGATTTGTCAGAGGACAAATATGATCTGAGATACTCGTTAAGTGTTCTATGAGATCTTTCAATTGTACCCATGGATTCATGGTGATATGCTGTAGATGTTGATTTCTCTATATTTAAGAGATCGCAAAGTTCCTGAAGAACTTGATTCACGTATTCAGTACCCATGTCCGTTAGAATTTTTCCCATTGGACCATATAATAGTACAAAGTGTTCCATAATAGCTTTGGCTACACTTTTCGCACTTTTATTGGGTATTGGCACTGTTACCAGATATTCTGTAAGGTCACAAATCACAGTTACAGCGTATTCGTTCCCATTATTAGATCTCGGTAATGGACCAATTGTGTCTATCAGAACGACATCGAATGGTTTCACTAGCGTTGGAGTAATTATCATTTCCTCCTTAACGTTTCTCAGTGCTTTATTTCCCTTACATTGATCGCAGGACTTGACATATCTTTTGATGTCCTTAGTCATTTTGTCCCAGCGAAAATATTTTCTTATCTTATTAGTCAACCGTGTTATACCTGAGTGTCCTCCATAAATTGGATCATCATGATATTTCCTCAGTATATTGCGCTTTTCTATTTCGTCTGTTATTTTCCTTAATTTAGATGTGAGGGCTATTTTTACATTATTGAGGGAAGCGTTTCCTTTCTCTCTTTAAATTCCGCGATTCCTATATATTTAAATAATTTGTCATCTAGTGACATTTGGAATAACTTTATCCCGTTATTACCAGCTATCTTTTCAAGCTGTGAGAAGAATTGATCTAAATCGATTTTCTCATTAGCAACAAGGTTAGGTATATTCATTTTGAGAATTATCTTTTTCCCTTTTTTAATATTTACTGCGGTACCTTTAGTGTATAATCTTACACTTTTCTTTAATTCGCTATTATTGAGCACCTCATAGACGTTTGGTTGAACTAAAATTTTATCTTTTGTAGTCTCAGGGGTATTTTTCTCCCTTTTTGATTGAAGTCTCGTGGTTACCTTCAATATTTTATTAGTCTCAGTATTCATTATATCTGAGAATTCTATGCGAGACAGCGCATCAGCTGCATAATTGTCTCCGCCCCTAATATACTCGACCGTAAAGTCGTATTCCTCAAGATCTAATCTCATTCTCGTCAGTTTTGATGACGGATTTTTCATAGAAAATAAATAGGTTAGAGGTCTATGATCACTTCGGACCAAAATTTTTCTACCATAAATATATGGTCTGAAATATTCAATTGCCCAATGAATGGCAGCTAGCTCCTGTTCAATCGTGGATTTATTACTTTCACCTTTTGTGAATGTCCTGGATGCATAAGCCACAGGTAGTTGAATACCTTGATTTTCCTGGCTTAAAACAGCTCCGCAAGCATGTTTACTTGCATCTGTTGTTATACAAAATTCCTTTGTAAAATCAGGATATTGCAGTATTCATGGACTTAATAATTGACTCTTGAGGTATTTGAAAGAGTTTTCATATTCCTCAGTCCAATCAAAAGAAACATTTTTCCTAGATAATCTAGTCAAATGTCTCGATGACTCAGCAAAATTAGGTATAAACCTCCTATAATAATTGCAAAATGCAACAAAGCGTTTAGCTTCATCACCATTTTGAGGTGTTGGATAATTTTCAATTATCGAAAATTTGCTGTCATCAGGCAGAATGCCTTTGTCCGTGCATTTGTGTCCTAAGAATGTCACTTCACGACAGAAAAATGAACACTTATCCGGATGCAATTTGAGATTATATTTTCGACACATTCCAAATACATCTCTTAAGTTCTGCAACATATGCTCCTCTGAGCAACCGATTACCACTAGATCATCCATATACAAAAATGCTTGGGCTGGCGACAGCCCGGAAAAAGCCAAAGACATCATTCTTTGGAATGAATTCGGTGCAATTTTTATACCATATGGAAGTCTTTTAAATTTAAAGGAACCTTTTTCAGTTGAAAAAGATGTAATATCCCTGGAATCTTATTCCAGTTCTATCTGATGAAAACCAGATACTAAATCCAAACAGGAGAAAAATTTTGCTCTACCTAATTGATCCAAAATGTCATCTATGCGAGGAAGAGGGAATTTATCAGCTATAAGCTTCTTATTTATTCCTCGGTAATCAACGACAAGTCTCCATCTTTTAAGGTCAGTCCCTGGTAACGATTTTTTCGGTACTAATAAAATTGGACTGTTATATTCTGAAACTGATGGTTCGACTATGTCATCATTAATTAGCTTATCCACTTGTCTATTAACCTCCTCTTTATGGGAGTGTGGTATGCGATAGTTCTTCATATATACAGGCTCATTATCTTTTAATCTGAGTTTTTGTCTATAAAAATTATTAACAGTTATCTTCTCAGATTCTAATGCAAATATGTCAACAAATTCAGAGCATATATTCCTTAATCTGTCCTCGACAAATCTAGGAAAATTTCTGGATAATCTTTCCAGTTTTTCTCGATCTTTTCGAAAATCTCGGCTCTGTTGGACAATGTCGTAGTCGTTTAGACTTTCTGTTCGTATTTGAGGATTTGAAATAATAATATTCTCGTTTGTTGTGTTAACAATTCTAACGAGTGGCATTGATTTCAAAGTTATCGTACTCGCAATATAAACACCATTTCGTAACATTTGGTGTGGAATCAATACTTCATCTTCACTACTCTGAACACTGATAAGTCTTATCACCTCAGATCTTGCAGGAAGAGATATGGAGTTGATTTGCGGCGCATTCCGCATCTCCAAAGCGATATCATATGGGCATTCCCCAGATCTTAAAATAATCAAGTCCTTGTCGCTCTGATAATCGAGTACACAATTATACTTCCGTATGAAATCCATACCTATTATTCCGTCAGATGGAATTGGGAAATCATCCTGAACAACATGAAATTCATGTGCTATAAGGAGATCTTTAGCTTTCAAATCCGTTTCGACTTTTCCAAGTGTAGTTATTAAACTCTGCCCTACACCACTAATAGTTGTCGTTATATTCGCATCAATTTGTTCGTTAAGAACTTTACCGATTTTAATTACAGATATATCGGCTCCCGTGTCTACTAAAAATGTGGATCTCTCTCCGTTTAATGTAGTCCTAATGGAGAGGTAACTATAAAGAGATAGATTGAAGGTGTATATTCTATTTTCCATTATATTAGGAGTGCATATCACTTTCCCGAAACATTGTCGGTTACTATTTGATTATCATCATATGAAATATTGTCATATGTAATTCTATGGTTTCTTTTACCATTATCAAAAATTTCTCGGTCGGGGTATTTGTATTTACTCCTTCGACCGGAATTGTAGTCATCGTAAAAATTCTCCTTGCCCAAGGTAACGTTTGCGTTTACGATTTTCCACGCATTTATTACCAATATTATTAGCATTACTAAATAATGTATTTGGTTGTCCGTATGATTCGGTACAACTACTGATGAACTTGGCAAGTAGTTCATCCAAATTTGAAAAATTGCCTGCCTCTATTATAAATTTCACCCTTTCGTTTGCAGCATTTTTGGCAATTGCCCTTACCGCTGCCTGGGTTGAGTATTTAGTTGCCAGTTCTAATGGCACTCCGTCCGAAATATAGGCATTTTCCAAAGATCTTGTCAAGGATTTAATTTTAGTAGCATATGAATTCGCACTGCTACTGCCTTGACGGATATTAAAAAGTTTAGCCGAGGCTAGCTCGACTGATTCGTATTTCACGGAATATTTCAATTTCAAGGAAATTTCTCGGAGAGTTGTCTCCGAAGTAATTAAGTTTCTTACGAAACCTTTTAATTTCGTTTTCGCAAGTTTCACTGCGAGGGTCTCGTGTGATTCCTTAATAGAGTCAACAAGATCAAGGGCATCTAGAAAACTCTGTAGGTTTTCTACCCTGCCATCAAAGTCCGGAAGGAGCTTTGAGGCTAAATTCAAAAATTCCATCCCTGGTTGTGGCATTTGAAATTGTATTCAAAGAAGGTAAAAAAAATTTTTCTTTCAATTTTCGACTATCCTACCTTAGTAGGCCAATGTTAGTATAGAGAATGGAAAAAAAATTCAGTTATGTCATAGCATCCACTATCCGTTCCGTTCAGGTAAACAGATTTTGGTTACTATGGCATAAATCGGTCGTCTCTTTTTTGAAGACCGGTTTTATTTTTATCACACTGGGAGGGTCACTTGTGAATCACCCCAGTCGACAAAAATTAAAAAAAAATTACCGCTAGAGTTACTAGCAGCCGGTTAGTAAGGATTCTGTTTTCCAATTTTCTCTTTTTTTTCACACATGTATATTCATACTTAAAAATTTTCAATTTTATATAAATTTTGCTTATTTTTATTAAAGAATTTTTTTCTTTTTTTTTTTCTTTTTTAAAGGATTTGTTTTCATAAAAACTTTTAATAAAAACTTTTCACTTTTGTAAAAAGGATTTTTTTCTTTTTACTTAAAATTTTAATTTCATCATCTTTATATAAAAAATAATTTTTATAAATTTCATTCAATTTTATTTTTTTTGTTTTATATATATATAATATTCTTATAAAAAAATAATTTTTATAAATTTTATATTTAATTTTATGAAAACAATTAAACAATGTTATTAATTTTATACTAAATATTCAAATATTTGTCAATGAAAGGAGCCAATTCTGGGCACCTACCTTTTATGTACCGGTAAGGCAACGTTCCTTGTTGAGTGAGGAGAAGATAGTTGGTGACTGGTGTATTGGCCACACCAGCATCTTCCTTCGGGTAAACAGGCATGTTACCCTTGTTTTGTTTAAAGCAAAAATTCAGCTTTGTTGATGTTTGATGTCGTAATAATATCCTTGTTTATTAACATTTTGGGGTTTTCCTTTTTTACAATAGTTTAACAATTTTGTATATTTGCAAAAAAAAATTGCATTGTTAAATTTTAATTAAACAGTTTTTTTTTTATTAGCAGTTTATGATTTTTTTGTGTTATGAAAAACTTTTAAGTTTTTAAAGATCTCTAGTTTGTTTTTCAACTTTTAGTCTTTAAATTTACTTTTATTTTTTTTCATAGTCTAAAAGTATATATTTTTAATTTTTTTTCTGTACACCATTCACTTTTTACATTGTTTTTATTCTCACACTTTTACTGTGATCATTTTTTTCTTTGTAATGTAGTTTTTTCAGTTCTCTAGTGTTATTTAGTTTTTTCTTTATTAAACAAAAATTTTTTTTTTCAGTCCAGAGTCTGCTAAGCAGACCCTGGCAGGATCGCCATATAATGAATAAAGTAAATAAGTAAACAACCACGTTGGTTTGCTGTCTGTAATGAGCCTGTTTATTGAAATAATAAAAATGCTTAAAGCTACTTAATAATAATAAAGTGTACATTTGTGGAATATGCTTACTACGCATATTCCCACGAATAAGTTTAGTGCAGTATGGACATATAAAAGAATATCGTATTGCATGCTTATGGTATGCAATACAGAGTAGTCAAACATACAGAGTAGTCAAACATACTACAATAGAAAATAATAATAACCATTTTAGGAAAAAAAATCAAACAATTCCCTCTTAAAATGCATTGCGTTGCTTATGGATTGGATGGTTGTTGGAAGCGAATTCCAAAGACGTATTGATTCCACATAAAATTGCCATTTAGAAACCAAAAGTTCATACCACATGGGCCTTATGTCGTAGTTTCTTCCGTTTCGCGAAAATACCAGTCTATTAAACAGATATGTGGGTTGCCGAGTATATATGATCTTATACAAAAATATCAAGGTTCTTTTCTTAAAAAGATCATCAAATTCAGGATCAAGAAATTCCCCTCCCCCCCCCCCCCCAAACCAAATTCGAAAACGAAAAAAAGGGCAAAGAAAAGAAAAAAAAAAGAAAAAGAAAAGAAAAAAGGGAAAGGAAAAAGGGGAAAAGGGAAAAACGAAAAAAAAAAATTAAAACAGGAAGCAGATGGAAACAAAATTTTTCCGAAGTCCAAAACTGTTTTAAAGCAATTTAACAAAAAATCTCCCCTACACCCAAAATATCAGATCCTAAAATAATACAAAATATTTAATCAAATACAAGAAAAGGAATACACAATTTATTTATTTTTTTTATTTATTTTATTTATTTATATGCTGTTCCATACACAAGACTAAGAGTCTCATATTACAGTATAGAACTGAGTCTGTGGAAAAATAAAAATCGTTAAAATTAGAAATTTTTAACTTATAAACTAATTACAATTGATAAATAAAAACCGTTAATATTAGAAATTTTTAACTTAAAAACTAATTACAATTGATCAAAAAAACAAAAAACGAAGCACTCAACTTAGTTTTTTTTCTGGCAATTTTTCTTTAAGGAAAAAACTAAGATTATGCAAATTTTCCTAAAGAAAATTTGGGATATTTTTCCTTTGAGAAGTTTTCTTATGAAAATTTTATCAAGCTATAAAAAGAATATTTTTAAGAATTAACTTTAATTAAAAATCAATTGTGATATTGTTTTTCGTAAGGAAGCAAATCCAGGCCAATTTCTCGGAAAATATTATAACAAATAATTCTATTAACTAAAGGGAATTTCACTGCAATACCTTTTTCAGGATTAAAATGGCGTGCTTCTAAATTTGAATATTAAAAAAATGGTATTTTCTCCATATTAAAAGTTTCTTTCAGAACAAAGTATTTTTGTTTTTCAAAAAAGCTACTTCATTCAGATGCATTGCATGCAAAAATATTAGTTACTTGCTAATTATTCTCTCCCATACTCCTCAAAATTTAACCATTTATATTTAAATTAATCCAATTTTTCTCTGAGTACAAAGGTGGAATTTAAAAAAAGTAGAAGCAGATCCCCCAAGGCGTCCGTAATGTGATGGCATAAGCCCTGTTCAACCCTAGCTTTAAATGCTTAATTTTTTTTAATCTTTTAAAAAATATAAATTTTTTTTTCAAAAATTTCATAC
The DNA here is from genome assembly GCA_949987735.1 of Leucophora obtusa. Lineage (NCBI taxonomy): Eukaryota > Metazoa > Arthropoda > Insecta > Diptera > Anthomyiidae > Leucophora > Leucophora obtusa. The sequence goes on along the minus strand of OX465295.1, from coordinate 153,969,551 downwards.
GATTCTGTTGAAATCTGAAACATGTTGGATTTACAGAATTCTAAAATATTCTGAATCTGCTGCACTTTGCTGCGTCAAAGTGTTTGTCTGGTCAAAGCCCAGTATCATGATAACTACACCAAAAAAACTTCAGACATTATAAAGTCACAATCATAACAAACTCAAACTTTCCCACTCTTTCGCTGAATTTTTAAATGTTCTTGCAAACCAAGAGAATTTTTAAAAGAACCTTGATAATTATTTTCGTAAAAAATAAACAAAAGGTGGAACTTTAAACAAAACCAAAAAATACATAACACCATTTTTGATTTCTTCTAAATTGGGTTTTGTGTTGAAAAAATCTACAAAAGTAATTCAGCAGAAAATGAAGATTTGTGGTAAATGTTTCACTGACAAACTCGTTTCGTCTAAATATCGACTAATTTTTATTAATTTATTAAAAAGCTCCGGGAATTTTAAAAATTTACGGAAATTTATATAAAAAGTGAAATTACACAAAAATGTCATTATTCAAAAATTATCCAACGAATGTGTAAACAGTCCCGTTTTTGAATAATTTTTCAAAACGTGGCAACACTGTAGACAATACAATTGTTTCGTAGGCATCACCCTACTCTTCAGTTGTCCGCAATAAGAAAATGATAACTTTCTTACTCAAACCGAGACATTACATAAGGTACAAAAAATCAACGGGACGAGAATTTTGTACTTTCGTATATGAACTGTCTGATTTGGTAAAACCAGTTATAAATCAACTCCTTTTTGAAAGCAACAATTACATAAAAGTACTCTTTGGGTACTATTTATATGTATGTTTGTTGTCAATACATTTTGTAAAAACAACTATGAATATGAACTGTCTGATTTGGTAAAACCAGTTATAAATCAAATTTCTAATTAATCAATTAAAAAAGTCGGAAAAAAAATTTTCATTTTTAAATAAAAATGAAAAACCAACATTTTGTTTATATGTAAAATCGAAACAAATTACTTAGCTTCAAGTGAGAAATTTTTTAAAAAATGTTAAAGAAACATTTTCGCAAATCAATTTTTTTTAGGTAGGGACTCTACAATTGTTTCTCTTTCAAAAGTATCGTATGTATACTGAAATTTCAAAATATAATCATAATTTTTTATGATTATAATTGCGCGAAAAAAAAATCTACCCAAATTTTTACAAGAAATTGATTACTGTGAAAAATAATTCTGTTTTTATGGAGCATAACAGTTGTTTCATATGAAACACGAACCACTTTCAAAAAAAAAATCTATTATACACAGAAACCACTCGACAATCTGAATACTGTTAATCCAAACGTTATGTACTTCAGATCTTTAATGAACTTCACAGTTCTCGAAGTTAGTATCTTGTCTTAAAAAATGACATATGAGAGCTCTCAGTTATTAAATAATTTTAATTCAGACAAGCCTCGTGGTGCATATAATAAAAAATCCTTAGATGGTTCTCTCCTGCACAGAGAGACATTTAAGTTTTAATAAACATTTTTAATAAACTAAAGAATTTTTTTCTTGAAGTGGAGGAAGAATTTCTTAAATTATATACTCAAAATAATATGTCTGTTAGCTGAATAGAATAATTTGTTACTTTCACAAAATTTATTCTTATTTCTTGGCTTAAAATAAAATTTGTTGATTTTAAAACATTTTTTGTTAAATTTAACAAATCTAAACTTAAGTAAAAAATTAGTAAAACTACAGTCTTATTTGCAATTGTACTTAGTCGTAAAATTTAGGGTCTCGGGGCCCTCCCCGGGCCTAGTCCATAATATCTACAGGCATTAAAGGACGCTCCCAAGGAGCAAATATTTTGTCCGTTATGCTCTATCTCGCTTAGTTTTCGAGATATGCCCATATCTTTTAAGAAGTGGGCAATTTTAATAAAAAAGTTGGCAACCCTGTCGTGATAGTTGAAAAATTTTCAGTGCTCCGATAATAAAATTTTAAAAACAATAAAAACAGTATTAAAAATTAATTTTTAATAAAAAATTATTATTGTGCATTAAAACCAGTTGATTGTTACAAGAATGACATCATATGCCTCCAAAAGTTCGCAGCAGTATTAAAAAAGTAGAATTTGTTTGTGAACAATGCAAATTGGAAGTGCAAAACGAAGATGATGACATTCAATGTGACAAGTACCTAAAAACGTTTCATGCTATTTGCACTACACTAGACAAACGGCAATATGAACATCTACTGGAAAAGAGAAGAGTACACACATAATAATCCATGCATAAAAATACGAAATTAATGTCAAAAAAACAAAAACTTTCGTAAAATAAACCATTTTTCGTATATTTTACAAAATTTTTTGTTATTTTGACATTTTTTCGTAATTTTATGCATGGATTATTATCAGTGTATGTTTGTCATGTGTGTAACGAAAGTGGTGTTAGCCCATGACACAATCATACTAGGTAGATGCATTAGAACAACAAACACAACAACCAACAACAAAAAGTGTAATCGGCTACTCTTGTTACATAGCGAAAGCATACGAAAAAAGGGGATTTTTGTGAACGATCTTTTAAGTAAAGAAATTTTGACTTTACTCAACTATGCAAAAAGTTTGAAGGAAGTTGGTTATCGGAGAGTTTATCCTAGGGCTGGCAAAGTTTATATTAAGAAAAGTTAGTTATCGAAACATAAACTTTTTAAAAGTTGCGAAGAAATAGATAATCTACTGATGGAATCAACGAAAAAAAGAAGATCCTGCCATCGTGCTGATTACATTTTAGATGTGTCAAGCGGTAATGAGGATGAAGCTGTGATGCATACGTGTCGCCTTAGTTACCAACATTTTTCGTTTTTTCTTCAAATAATTATGTTCAGCCACAAGCAAAAAAAAAAATTATTTTTGAATTCTCTAATTAAAATCGTGTATTTTATTTAGTTACTATTTGTAAAAGCTTAACATTTTATTTTGTAATGAAAATTAAACATTTTTTTTAGTTTACAATGCTTTCAATTTCATTGTTTTCCCGATCAAAAAAACATTATATCTAGCATATGTAGTCATATCTCATTTGATATAGATCGACATATGTTCTTATCCAAGTTCATCTCAAAATTGGGGTATCCAGTAATATCCAATCGGATCCCTCAAATATATTACAGGATTAAATTAGATCCAAATAGATCTCAAAATTGGGAGATCCAATAATATCAAATTAAGATCCTGATAGATCCCAAAATATCCCATGGGATTAATTTACATCCAATTAGATGCAAACGGATAAGCTAATTTTGGCAGATCGAATTGGATAATTTGAGATCAAAATTTATCCTATGATATATATAGCCTAGAGAGGACCCCATAAAGACAATCTGATGATATATATTTGGAATTATTTAAATTTTATATTTGGAATTATTTAAATTTTAAAAAAATTAAAAAAATAACACAAAAAATTAAAAAAACATTTATTATTTAAAAAGTATTTATTTCATTAAAAAAAAAAACAAAAAAAATGCCGTCGGCAGGATTTGAACCCAGGTTGCTGGCGTTGTAGTCGGCGACTTAACTCACTCAGCCAAACTCTGCTATACAACATGACTAACTATTATGAGACAACATTGTTCGTGTTACTGAGTTATATATAATTATATAAATTTATATATAGAGATGATTTAGAAAAAATAAATTAATAACATTCTTTCAAAAAAACAAAACTTAAAAATCTTAAATGTTTTCCACTGACGGAATAAGATAAAAAAATGTTTGTTGAAGGGTCAAGGCACCGATTTGCATATATGGCTCAAGAATCTAAATATCAACAGTCTGTATTTTTTAAATTAATAATGGGATAAGAGCAATATACATGTTATTTAAAAGGTAATATAAATGTATTTTAAATAAGGTATGACATATATAAGCTTCCCATCCTTTAGACAAAATACTCTTATCCAAAAAAAACCATTTCGCTCTGGAAGAACTCAAATTCAAAACTTTAACGGCGCTGTGGTGTAATGGTTAGCGCGTTGGACTGTTACACGTGAGGTTGCGGGTTCGAGCCCCAACCAAGGCAACATCAATGTATGAAAAAAATAGCAATATGTATGAGTTTTTTCTATCCCTCATACATATCGCAGCAACCTCCTTCGGTGTTCCCATAGCACTTAACCCCACCGAAGTAAAATAATATAACAAGGCTATGAACTAAAAAGCTTCAACAAAGTTTGCCAACTCACCATCAGATGGCGCGCAACAACTGTTCTAAAATTCAACATCTCGCGCAATTACAGTGTTGACATAATTGAAGCCCTTCATCTTTCACCACCTTTCACTTCTTCTCTATCCCCATTCCAAAGGAAGCAAGACGTTAATTAATAGGAAGAATTTCCTGAGTGTTGCTTCTCTTTATAAAAAAAAAAAAATATTACGATATCTAATTATATATTTAAAATACTATTAATTGAAAACATAATTTGCAGAGTCTGTTGACACAAAATGGTTAACCTTTTTAAGATCTGTAAAAAAAATATTTATAAGTAAATCAAGTTGAGTTAAAAAAAGTAAAAAAAAAAATTGTTTTTGTGCCCGAGCTGGGATTTGATAATAGTACCTCAGTCATATACAATTATGTGTGGGGTTATATACAGGCACCCGATATTAATACTTTTAAAACGTTTTATTTTGTTTTTTCCTCAATAAAAAAAAATCACTTGTGTACAAATGAATTTATTTTTCTTGATGGATATTTTGTTTTCATCAATTTTTTTATTTTTTCTTTTCGAAAACAAAATTTAAAAAATATCCGTACTGATATTTTCAGGAAAGTTGAGAATTATTTTTATTTTGTACTGAGGAAAAAACAAAAAAAAAACGTTTTTTTTGTATTGAGGAAAAAACAAAATAAAACGTTTTAAAACGTTTTTTTTAGTTTTTTCTGATTACAATTACTACATATAAATTTAGTAAAAATTCTTAAAACAACATTCACAGACACATTTCTGCATCCAATAGTTATTAAAAAGTAATAAAAATTTCAGCCGAAAAGACTTCTACAAAGCATGATAGGCTGAATAATTTTGTGCAAAAGACAAACTGTGGTCATTAAAACCATAGGATTTGTGAGCAACTAACCACAAAAACTGCACTTAAAAAATTTAAAAATAATGGCGGAATGCGAAAAAAGGCTTTATGGTACAAAATTTTAATTTTGATATTTAATCAGCGATTAACATTCTGCAAGCAAATATATTGATGCAAAACTATTCCTTTTTGCAAAAATTTTTGTCGTGATTTTTTGTTTTTGCAATCTAACTAACTAATTTTGGTATAGGATATATATATTATAGTCCCTAGATTATGGATTTTAAAGAACCCCACTTAAAAAATTGCAAACTAATGTCGGAACGCGAAAAAAAACTTTATGGTACAACAAATGAATTAAAAATTCTTATCAGAAATTTACATTCTGCAAACAAATACACTGATGCAAAAAATTTTCTTTTCGGAAAATTTTTTTCGCGAATTTTTTTTTTGCAAACTAACCACCAAACTTTGATATGAGAATATTGGTCTTATAGTCCCAAGATTATGAATTTTAAAAATCCGCACTTAAAAAATGGCAAAAAAATTGCGGAACGCGAAAAAAAGCTTTGTGGTACAAAAAATAAATTAAAAAACTCAGTCAGCGATTTACATTCTGCAAACGAATATGTTGATGCAGAAATTTTCCTTTTTGCAAAATTTATTTTTCGCGAAATTTTTTGCGTAAGAACTACCAAACTTTGGCATAAGATATGGGTATCATAGTCCCAAATTAATGAATTTTAAAAAACCGCACCCAAAATTTTTTAAACTTAATCAGCGATTAACATTCTGCTATACATATGTTACATACATATACATATGTATATTGATGCAAAACTATTCCTTTTTGTAAACCTTTTTTTCCCAATTTTTTTTGTTTTTGCAATCTAACCAGATAATTTTGGTATAGGATATAGGTATTATAGTCCCTAGGTTGTGAGTTAAAAAAAACCGCGCTTAAAAATTTGCAAAATAATGGCGGAACGCGAAAAAAAGCTTTATGGTACAAAAAAAAATTAAAAAACTCAGTCAGCGATTTACATTCTTCAAATGAGTATGTTGATGGAAAAATTTTCCTTTTTGCTAAATTTTTTTTCGCGAAACTTTTTGCATACTAACCACCAAACTTCGGCATAAGATATGGGAATTATTGTCCTAAGGTTAAAAATTTTAAAAAACCGCACTCAAAAAATTGCAAAATATTGGCGGAATGCGAAAAAAGCCTTTATGATACAAAAAAATAGTTAAGAAACCTAATCAGCAATTTATATTCTGCAAGAGAATACATTAATGGAAAAAATTTTTTTTTTGCAAATTTTTTTTGTCAATTTTTTTTTGCGAACTAATTACCAAACTTTGGTATGAGATATGGGTATTATGGTCTCTAGGTTATAAATTTTAAAAATCTGCACTTAAAAAATTGCGAATTAATGGCGGAATGCGAAAAAGGTTTCATGGTGCAAAAATTTAATTAGAAAACTTATACAGCGATTTCATTCCGAAAATGAATAATATTAGTGCAAAATGTTGGTCAATTGGCAAACATTTTAGCAAAAAAAAAATATTTGCAATATATGTTTGTATGTATATACCGCTCAACAGTTCACTCCAGGGTATTATATGATTTTCTACAGATTTGAAACCAAAAACCAGAATAGTATCTCCACCATAAAAATAAAACAAAAATTTTAAAATTCTATTCATATTTTTGTACTTAGTACAAAGATAAAAAACAAAAAAAAAACGTTTTTTAAAACGTTTTAAAAAGTTTTATTTTTTTTATCAATTTTTTTATCTTTGATATTTATACCTAAAGATATTTTTGGAATTTCAACTTGAGGGATATTTTTGTTTTAAAGTACATTTGAAATTTTTTGTTTTCGATTGAGAAATAAAAACATTTTGAACTTTAGTGATATTTATTTTTGATAAAAACAATAAAAAAACGTTTTCTGGTGCCTGGTTATATATGACAATATATAATAACATATTAAAATATTATTAATTCCAAGTTGCAGTAAACATAACTTTCAGGTGCTGTTGGCAGTAAATGGGTTAATTTTTTTTAGATCTGTAAAAAGAATATTTACAAGTAAATCAAATTGAGTTAAAAAAGTAAAAAAAAAAAATTTTTTTGTGCCCGACCAGGGATTCGATAGTAGGGTCTCTCAGGTAATATGTAACTATATAAAATATATATTAAACACATAGAAAATATTACTGACGTGGGACCATATATAATCATATCTAAAATTATATTGTTATATTGCACCATATATGGAATCATATATTATCATATCTTATATAATCTTGCACCATATATGTAATCATATATAATCATATATTATATCATTTAATGTAATATATAATCATATATAAAAATATCTTACATCATACAACCAAACAATTTTTATAATGGCATATATTACTATATCTCAAAATATATGGCTTATATGCCACCATATGTGATCATACATATATTATGTTATATATGATCATTTATAATTATATATGACAACAGATCTGTCATATCTCATTATGTATAGCGTATATGGTTAATATCTAATTTTATAAAAGACAATATATAAAAATATATGGTTATATAAGGTACCACATAAGAAACATATAATTATATATGGCTGTTCATGACAATATATATACTCACATAGTATAAGATAAAACAAGGTATTACTATATACGACTATATATAAATTTTTTTGATCGGGTTTGTAAAAATATCTGCAGCAGAATATTGGAAGCAATATTTATGAAACTACATACATATATGAATATAGATTTTATACCCTACACCACTATGTGGTCAGGGTATTATAAGTTTGTGCTCATGTTTGTAACACCAAAAAATATTGGTCCTAGACCCACCTTATAGTATACCGATCGGCTCAGAATTTTTTTATTTCGATTTAACGATGTCCGTCTGTCCGTCCGTCCGTCTGTCTGTCCATGCTTTTTTGTGCGCACTCTACAGGTCGCAAGTATTAAGATAGATTTGATGAAACTTGGTACACCGACTTATGTCGGTCCAAGGACGACGCCTATTGATTTTGGTGAACATCGGTCCATGTTTAGAGCTAGTGCCCATATAAGGGCCCTACCAAAATTATATTGTTTATACGCTGCAGGTCGCAAATATTAAGATATTTTGATGAAACTTGGTACACCGACTTATGTCGGCCCAAGGACAGAGCCTATTGATTTTGGTGAACATCGGTCTATGTTTAGACCTAGTGCCCATATAAGGGTCCTACCAAAATTATATGGTTTATACGCTGCAGGTCGCAAATATTAAGATATTTTGATGAAATTTGGTACACCGACCTATGGCAGCCCAAGGACGAAGCCTATTGATTTTGGTTAACACCGGTCCATGTTTAGACCTAGTGCCCATATAAGGGTCCTACCAAAATTATACTGTTTATACGCTGCAGGTCGCAAATATTAATATATTTTTATGAAATTTGGTACACCGACCTATGTCAGCCCAAAGATGGAGCCTATTGATTTTGGTTAACATCGGTCCATGTTTAGACCTAGTGCCCATATAAGGGTCCCCCCAAAATTGGCTTGGTTACAAACTGCAGGTCGCAAATATTAAGATATTTTAATGAAATTTGGTGCGCTGACTCACATTATAGAAAATTTTGACACAAGCCCCATTTTAACCCATTCGAATTTCGGATCCAAACATTAGTTGTCTTTTAACCAGACTTGTGTAGGGTATTGTATAGTCGGCATGCCCGACTTTAACCTTTTTACTCGTTTTTGTATAAATACTTAAACAATAAAGGTATTCATTTAAAGTATTTACGCCTCGTATACTGTGTATATGTTGTAAGCTTACCCGATTAATGTCAAAACTAGTTTACGAGCCTTGGTAAATATTCGCTTACATTTTTGTGTGTAAACTTTTTCGTATTTATACATACATTTGAATATTGTCAAAAATAAAATTATTTATAATGTTTTTGTGTGTTGTTTTTTATTTTCTGTTTTATTTGTTTTTAAATAATACAAATTTAAAAAAATTTTGTGTTTAATTTATGAAAATATCGAAAAAGTGGCTAAATAGAAAATTGAAATGTGAATAGTTTTAAAAGGTGCGTTCATTCAAATAAACAGGTAAAGTTGTAAATATACGCGATTACAAAAATACACGGTTTACGAGTGCATAAATCCAGTTAGATGAAACGAGTTCTTTAAAATAAATATCCAGGAAATCTAAGTGGTTTTCTACGGAAGAGTCCTCAAAATTCGGGTAATATTTCTACAAAAGAGTCTTTTGAATGTTAGGGATGTATTTCTTAAAATCTAAAAGTTATCGTAATAAATTGCTGTTAGAATCTTAAAATTTTTTAAAGAAATTGTTAGAGATTTTATTATGAAACAGTATTCAGAATCCGAAATATTTTTCATAAAAGTAAATCCCTATAATTTTAAAATTACACATATACAATACAATTCGGCAAATACTCTCAAAATATATATATTGAGATAAATACACAGAAGGACTTTTGCTGGACTGGTTTTTATGGAATTTTTCAGTAAACCAATGAAGTTTTCTTCACAAAGAAAATGACAAATTTCTTAAGTTTGATGAATAAGTTTTACATATTTTATGAATCCCGATTTAATAAAAATTTTTCATTGAGTGGATTAAATTTTTAATAAATAAAATGAAATTTTTCACAAAATTTTTGAAGTCTTTTAATTCAATCAGAAGTTTCAATGGAAGAGTGAAGGTTCAGAATAAATTTTAGATTTTTCTTCGGATATGTTTACTTTTGCATTTTTTTATTTAAAAAAAAAGCAAAACTCAAGAAATTCGGCATATTAATTAATTTGCTACTTTATTTCAAAAGAAAGAGGATAGATAAAAGGTGGTGAGAGATGAAGAGCTTCCAATATATATATATATATTAGAGTTCATCACAAAAATTTGATTTTCGGATATCATCACTTTTTTTAAAGTTTTTCCATAGAAAAAAAGAATGGCGTTTTTTTTTCTTTTTTATTTCAACTCCTTGCACTGGCGCAAGTCGGCTAAAAACGCTCATTTTAAGACCCTTTTCCTCCAGAGCAAAAGCAGCTGCATTTATAGGAAATCTGATTTTACCATTCGATTCTACAACAAAATTTAATACACAAAACTTTTTTTTTTGCGTTTTCTGAATACACCAGATAGCCATTAGAGTGGTTCGAAAATCCGCTTTTTTCAAAAACTTATATAAAGTAATTTTTTTATTACACACAATGAAAATATATTTTCGGCGGAGAACATGGGTACAAAAATTTTGGATATACCGCAAACCGTTAAAAAGTTATTAGCTAATAAAATTTGAATTTTTTTTAATTCAATGAAAAAGTATTTCAACTAATTAAAATGCAGCTTTCAATACTCGCTGCCGCATTATAAATTTATTTTTTAGTAATGACAAAATAATTTGTAAGTTTTGTAATACATATTTATTAAAAAGATTTTTTTTACTAAACATATTTGATTACTAAATAACTTTTTAACGGGTCGCGGTATATTAAAAATTTGTGTACCAATATTCTCAGCAGGGAATACATTTTCATTGTGTGTAATAAATTTAAATTTTTTTTAAATTTTTGAAAAAAGTGGATTTTTGGACCACTCTAATGACTATCTGCTGTATTCAGAAAACGCAAAAAAAAAATGCTTTTTATATTAGTTTTTGCTGTCTAATCGAATGGTAAAGTCAGATTTCCCAGAAATGTAGCCGTTTTTGCTCTGCAGAAAATGGGTCTCCAAATCAGCATTTTTGGCCGACTTGCGCCAGTGGAAGGAGTTGAAATAAAAAAGAACAAAACGCCATTCTTTTTTTTATGCAAAATCTTTAAAAAAGGTGATGATATCCGAAAATCAAAGAAATTTTTTTTTTTTTTTTTTTTGACGAACCCTAATATGTATATACTAGCGGGCGCAGCCCGCTATGTTGTTAGCGTGCCTTAAAGGTTAGAATTAAATTTCTTTTATATAAAATAAAACAAAATATTTGTTGCTAAGGTAAAATAATTGTTAAGATAAATTTATTATAGATAAATCGTATTCGTGGTTGTTGGGGGGTGGGGGGGGGGCGGCTGCGCCCCCCCTGATTTTCTTAAAATTTGGTTTTTTATAATAAAAACCTTCACTCACCCAGCCACCACAAATAAATAATTCTGACACAACAATAATTCTTGACAATATACGTGTGTATGTCAAGATAATTTGGTAAAGTGCGCACATAGGTATACGTACCCGTAAATAGTTTTGTTCATTTGTGTTTTGAATGAAAATAAAAAAACATTTAAAGCAGGGTTGGTAAGCGATTTATTATATTAAAGATAGCGGGCGAAGCCCGCTACCTTTTTAGCGTGCCTTAAAGTTTAGAATTAAATTTCCTTTAGATAAAATAAAACACAATATTTGTTATTAAGATAAAATAATTGTTAAGGTAAATTTATTGTTATGTTTAAGGACAAACACTATTTTTTGCCTCTTCATTTTTATATAAATAAATCATTTAGTTTACCAACACGTGAGCATGTAACAACTAATTGTCTGTTGTTCAAGCCATCGGCGTAGATAGGTCGTATTCGTGATTGGGTGGGTAAATTCGCTTTGTTTATTTAAAGTACAGTTTTTATAATAAAAGCCTTCACCCAGCCACCACAAATAAATAATTCTGACACAACAACGGGTCTAAAATAAATAAATATTTGATCACTTTTTCTCATGAAAGTAGATTGTTATTAATGAATCCATTACAAATTGCAATATACGTGTGTATGTCAAGATAATTTGGTAAAGTGCGAACTTAGGTAGATAGACCCGTAAGTAGTTTTATTCATTTGTGTTTTGAATGAAAATAAATAACGTGAAGCAGGGTTGGCAAGCGATTTATAATATTAAAGATAGCGGGCAAAGCTACGTATCTACGTCGTTAGCGTGCATTGAAGTTTTTTTTAATTCCAGTTTATGTAAAGGTAGACCTCGCAATTCAAGTAAATTCACAAATTCAGTTTGAAAATGTACTGCGTCGGTTTCTTCCACCGGTGCTTCGTTACCTGCAGTTTAAATATTAGAATATATAAGTTCCATTCTTTTTCTAAGGTTTTTTCTCTTTTAGAAAATTTGTATAACTTTTTGGAGAGTATGTTTCAATGCTACATAAGTTTCATATTTCGTGGATAGTGTTTGAATAGGTAATTAAAAGGGGTTCTTCACCCATTTTTGTTCCTCCCAGTAAAAATCCCAAATGTATAAAATCTGCCTCAATCGCATGCGAAATTTCAAGTACCAAACTCCGGCAGTTTGAGTCATTCAAATTCCATTCCATTTTGTTTAACAATTTCAGTGTTCCAATACTACTCCTTCCAAGATTCCATTTCGTTCACCATTCCATTGCATTTCGTTCCCATTATCTGTTATTCCAATTCCACTCATTCCCCGTTTAATTCCATTTCGTTCCTACTGTCTTGTGTATCGATATTGATATCAGTGGCTTCTCTTTCCATTACATTTCTTTGCACTTGATCCGTTCCACTCCTCTTTTAACTGCAGTGTTTCAATTCCACTCGTTCCCCATTATATGCCATCTCGCTCCTCATTCGATTTCGTTCTATAGTCCATTCCTTTTCGTTCCCTCTTCCAATCCATTTCCATTGTCTATAATTTCAATTCCATTCGTTTAACGTTTATATCCATTTCGTTCCACTTGTGTAGTGTTTCAATTCCACTCGTTTCCTATTTAGTTTCTTAATTTTAGTGTTCCATATACACTCGTTCTTTAAATTTTAGGTTTCTAGCTAAAGACGCAGATGTTCACGGGGGGGGGGGGGGCAATTTTCCCCTTTTGAGCCACCATTTTTACCACGTTCCTGTCCAAAGTCCTAAAAATACCTTGTCGATAAGTTAGCCCATACTCCAAGGAAAACATATTATAGACTACGGGTTTCTAGCCAAAGGGTTCGGTTAGGCCATCAAGGGGGAGAATTATTCCGTTTTTTACCCCTCCTGGTAGGAATTTCCAAAAAGGAGGAGGAACCTACTACATACATAATTTTAGGTCTCTATATCCAGCAGTTTGCCCAACTCGGCAAGGGGGAAGTTTTTCACTTTTTACCCCTCCCGGTATGAGTTTCCAAAAATACCGTCTTAGGGGACGTCTACGTTGGAGAAGGAACCCAAATACCGAATTTAAGCTCCCTAGTTCCAACAGTTTGGCCAGGCCGTTAAGGGGGAGACTTTTCCTGTTTTTGACTCTACCTGTGGAAATTTCCAAAAATCCCATCTTAGCGGATATCTACAATAGAGGAGGAACTTTAGTACCAAATTTCAATTTCCTACCTCCTTCCAGTTTGGGCAGGCCTTTAAGCGGCACTTTTCGCTTCATTAATCCCCATTTTTGCAATGTCCTTGTCCAAAATTCCACAAAGCACCTTCCCGATAAGTGAGCCCATACTCCAAGGAACATATGTTTTACATTTCAGGTTTCTAGCCAACTTTTACTATTTGTGCCCCTCTGGGTAGGAATTTCCGAAAATCCATCGACAGGGAATTTCAGCTTCCTAGTTCCAGCAGTTTGAGCAGGCTGTCAAGTGGGACACTTCATCTTTTTTTTGTCCCTCCCGGTTGGAATTAGGCTGGAAGAGGAACCTAAGTACCGAATTTCAGCTTCCTATTTCCAGCAGTTTGGACAGGTCGTTAAGGGGCCACTTTCCCATTTTGAGCCCCTATTTTATAACGACCCTGTCCAAAATTCAAAATAGTATCTTTCTAATAAGTTAGCCCTTACTCCAGGGACCCACATTTTAAATTTCAGGTTTCTAGGCCACCATGGGGAGCCTTTCTCCTTTTTACCCCTCCCTTTAGGAATTTACAAAAATTCGATCTTCGCGGCTGTCTGCGATCGATGAGGAACATTCATACAAAATTTCAACTTCATTGCCTCAGCGGTTTGGGCAGGCCATTATTGGGGACATTTTTCCCTTTCAACCCACATTTTTACTATGTTTCTGTTCCAAAATAGAAAAAGTACGTTGCCGGTGAGTTAGTCCTACTCCAGGGAATACATATTTAAAATTTTAGGTTGGCCAGAAGGGATTGGGCAGGCCGTCAAGGAGAATACTTTTCCCCTTATCTCCCTCCCGATAGGAATTTCAAAAATTCCGTCTAGGCAGACGCCTACACAGAAGGAGGAACTCACATACCGGCTACATAGTTTCAGCAGTTTGGGCAGGCCGTCAAGGGGGAAATATCCCTCTTTTGGGATATCCTGTAGGGAATTCCAAAAATACAAACTTAGTCGATGTCTACTACAGTGGAGGAACCTTTCTGCCAAATTTCAACTTCTTATCTCCAGTGGTTTGGGCAGGCAGTTAAGGGGGACACTTTTCCAATTTGTGAGACCGTCTTAGTGGACGTCTATGCCGAATATCAAGAAAGCTTGTTTTAGTGCAGATATCCGTGGGGGGAGAAAAAAAAGTACTTTATGTGAAATTATACTTTTTTAAATGGAATTTTTTGAAAAAAGCGAAATTTTTTGGAAAAAGATACTTTATTTTTACAAAGTACTTTATTGGAAGAAGGTACTTTTTTTGAAAAAGTTATTTTTAGGAAAAATTTATTTTTTTTTTGCAAAAAGGTCCTTTTTTGGAAAAGGTATTTTTTGGAAAAAGGTATTTTTTTGGAAAAATGTATTTTTTTGGAAAAAGGTACTTTTTTTGATAAGGTACTTTTTTTTTGGAAAAAGGTAAATTTTTTTAGAAAAAGGTACTTTTTTTGGACAAAGGTACTCTTTTTGGATAAAGGTACTTTTTTTTGGAAAAAGGTAATTTTTTGGAAAAAGGTACTTTTTTTGGAAAAATTTACTTTTTGTGGAAAAAGGTACTTTTTTGGAAATAGGTACTTTTTTTGAAAAAAGGTACTTTTTTTGTAAAAAGGTACTTTTTTTGGATAAAGGTACTTTTTTTTGGAAAAAGGTACTTTTTTGGAAAAAGGATTTTTTTTTGGAAAAAGGTACTTTTTGTGGAAAAGGTACTTTTTTTGGAAAATGTACTTTTTGGATAAAGGTACTTTTTTGGAAAAAGGTACTTTTTTGGAAAAAGGTACTTTTTTTGGAAAAAGATACTTTTTTACCTCCCTTTTACCCTTTTTGCACCTCCCGATAAGAATTCCCAAAAATTCCGTCTCAACGGACGTCTACACCGGTCGAGGAACCTATATACCAGGTATGGGCACGTAAATGGCTTGAAGGGCCAAATTTGGGATTTCACAATCTTACTGAGGGCCGCACCAATTAATACATTACTCAAAAAAAATCAAAGGCTTCTTCTAAAACCTCTTTTTTGAGTATTTTGGTTTCCTAAGCCCGGTTCTAAAGCCAAAAAATGTCGATTGATTAGCCTTCGAGTTGTGGGTCTTTCTTTTTTTTTCCTTTACCCAGGGAAATACTTTATGAGTGCAAATTGCGGAGAAGTACATCAAAATCTTTTATATTTTTATAACTTTTTACATTTTTATTTTACAATATATTTAAAAATATAGGTACAGACTCAATAAATGTTTTTAAAATATTTTCCCCTCCTTAATACGAATTTGAAATCAAAAAACTTTGTCGAATTAAACTTCAAAAATACAGTTTTGGCTGTTTTAAAAAATTTAGTTTAACGTTTTCGCCAATTTTTCAAATATTTTTAAATTTACTTTATGGATTTTGATCAATTGTTTTATTTATTGAAATGTGTAACATTGATTACATGACATTTTGATACAAAATGTGGAAAAATATAATTTTTATAGAAAATCTGAATGTAAAAAAAAAATAAAACTCATTGGTCTACAACATTTTCGTATCGAATATTTATACCAAATATTAACCTCTCTGATTGCATTAAATTAATTAATAAATCTTAAAAATTCAATCATAAGACTGATAACCCAGCCAGAAAATTTGGATGCTTTCATGAGGATTCTCATTCGGTAAGTCAAAAACTATTCAAACAAAAGACTCACTCTTTTGGATGCACCACTTTCATACAAGTGAAAGTTTAATAACATGTATATTTTGAGCACTTTTCGGATTCATTTTTGGTCTCGTTTGCTGGCTGGAAACTCTAGAAAAAATAAATTATGAAAACTTTATTCAAAAGTTTAATATCATATTAAAAAAATAGGATAAGGCGGAATTATTTGCTGTAAAAGCAGGATAAAAATTCAAGGCGGCAGAAGCCTTTAAAAAGCGGTATAATCCTTTCAAAAGTGGGATGGTTAGTCAGATTAAGTACACTAATAGAAAACAGCCTTTAAAAAGGTTGCTAAAAATTTGTTAAAAATTACCTTGCTTAAAATTAAAAATCTGCTGAAATAAACAGATTTTCTTTGCAAAATATTAGTAAGATAATAATAGAAAAAATAAAGCTGTTAAATATACAGAATTTTAGTTGTATTTGAGCTAAATTTTAGTTAATTGAAATAAAAATTTACTCTGCTAAAATCAGTAACAAATTTTGCAGAATATTAGTAGAATAAAAAACAGAAAAATTTTAAATTACCTTAAGAGGATAAAAATCTATTTTTGTGAAATCAGTAGTCTACTATTTTTCATCATATGTTTCTGTTGATTTTAGCAGGATGGCTATTATTATCAGGGCACCGACTTTCTTGCACTTACAAATCGAAAATATGCGCTTAAAATATGTAGGAAAAAATTTAAAATATGCACATAAATATGCACTTAAATGGAAAAATATGCACTAAAACCCAAAAAATATGCGTTAAAAATGCAAAAATAAACTCTTAAAACCAAAAAATTCATCAACTTTCAAAATTCATATTTATTACTCGAGAGCGTTTGGTTAAAAATTAAATCCAATCTATTTAAATGTCTAAGTAGATGACAACTTGATGTTTTCCTTCTAATTAAGTACCTACTGCGTTAAGGTTTGCAAATTCTTCCTTTTCTTGATTTTTCATTAAATCTTATTTTTAGTTTTTAAAAATATATGGAAAAATATTCAACTTAGTGAAAAATATGCAATAAAAATCAGAAAATATGAAAAAATATGCAACAACACATCGATGCCATTTTGTTGCAAATTCTTTGGTTCGGAAAATTATTTGGTCAAAATCATTTTGGATTAATGACTACAAATATGCATTTGCATGAAAGTCGCTGCCCTGATTATTATATTTAACGGTTTATTTTATTTTTAGCAAAAATCGGCAAAAAATTTTCTGCCAAGTCACTTTTAAATAATAAACCTGTAAAAATTAATAAAAATTGATTGTCTCTAACTGCTTCACCAAACTTAAGTGCTTCAAGGACAATTCTGAAAAGTAGATTTTAGAGATCCTTACGAGGTCCGCAGTACAGCCTTGAACATTTCCTAAAATGAAAAGTTTTTTTTTCAACTCAAAATCATAAAAAATAAATACTTCTACGTCATATTAAGCCATAAAGTATTTTTCCCAGGCTTAAGGTTTAAATAAAGAAGAAGAAATGTTTCACTTAATATTCGTATTATGTATATTTTTAAATTCTGACTTAAATTTTTTTTAATTTAATTAAATTTTTTTATTTTAATTTTGTTTAAAATTTAAAACAAATTTTTTTTATTGTTTTAAAATGAATGAGGGGCCGCACGAAATTGGTTGATATTTACCAAATTACCATGTATGCTATATACCAAATTTCAATTTCATAGCTCCAGCAGTTTGAGCAGTCCGTCTAGGGGGAGACTTTTTCCCCTTTTTGCCCCTCCCTGTAAAACTTTCCAAAAATCTCGTCTTGGTGGATGTCTACGTGGATGTGTACTTTCTAAAAAAGTTAGCCCCTACTCCAAGGAACACATATCTAAAATTTCAGCTTTCTTGCCAAAGGGGTTTTGGCAGGCCGTCAAGGGGGAGACTTTCACGTTATTCTTTTATATATAGAGATTAAAACGAGTTAAAAGGTTAAAGTCGGGCATGCCGATTATACAATACCCTACACCAGTCTTGGTAAAAGCCAACTAATGTTTGGATCCGATATTCGAATGGGTTAAAATGGGACTTGTGTCAAAATTTTCTATAATCTGAGTGAGCGCACCAAATTTCATTAAAATATCTTAATATTTGCGACCTGCAGTTTGTAACCAAGCCAATTTTGGGGGGACCCTTATATGGGCACTAGGTCTAAACATGGACCGGTGTTAACCAAAATCAATAGGCTTCATGCTTGGGCCAATATAGGTCTGAGTACCAAATTTCATCAAAATATCTTAATATTTGCGACCTGCAGCGTATAAACAATATAATTTTGGTGGGACCCTTATATGGGCACTAGGTCTAAACATGGACCGATGTTCACCAAAATCAATAGGCTGCGTTACTGGGTCAACATAGGTCTGTGTACCAAATTTCATCAAAATATCTTAATATTTGCGACCTGCAGCGTATAAAGAGTATAATTTTGGTAGGACCCTTATATGAGCACTAGGTCTAAACATGGACCGATGTTCAGCAACATCAAACTTGTTCGTCCTTGGGCCAACGTAGGTCTGCGTACCAAATTTCATCAAAATATCTTAATATTTGCGACCTGTAGAGTGCGCACAAAATTGCATGGACAGACAGACAGACGGACGGACGGACAGACGGACATCGTTAAATCGAAATAAAAACGAGTAAAAAGGTTAAAGTCGGGCATGCCGACTATACAATACCCTACACCAGTCTGGTGTATTGTTTGGATCCGAAATTCGAATGGGTTAAAATGGGGCTCGTGTCAAAATTTTCTATAATGTGAGTCAGCGCACCAAATTTCATTAAAATATCTTAATATTTGCGACCTGCAGTTTGTAACCAAGCCAATTTTGGGGGGACCCTTATATGGGCACTAGTTCTAAACATGGACCGATGTTCACCAAAATCAATAGGATTCGTCCTTGGGCCAACATAGATCTATGTACCAAATTTCATGAAAATATCTTAATATTTGCGACCTGCAGCGTATAAACAATATAATTTTGGTGGGACCCTTATATGGGCACTAGGTCTAAACATGGACCGATATTCACCAAAATTAATAGGCTGCGTTATTGGGCCAATATAGGTCTGTGTACCAAATTTCATCAAAATATCTTAATATTTACGACCTGCAGCGTATAAACAGTATAATTTTGGTAGGACCCTTATATGGGCACTAGGTCTAAACATGGACCGATGTTCACCAAAATCAATAGGCTGCGTTATTGGGCCAATATAGGTACGTGTACCAAATTTCATCAAAATATCTTAATATTTGCGACCTGCAGCGTATAAATAGTATAATTTTGGTAGGACCCTTATATGGGCACTAGGTCTAAACATGGACCGATGTTCACCAAAATCAATAGGCTGCGTTATTGGGCCAATGTGGGTCTGTGTACCAAATTTCATCAAAATATCTTAATATTTACGACCTGCAGCGTATAAACAGTATAATTTTGGTAGGACCCTTATATAGGCACTAGGTCTAAACATGGACCGATGTTCACGAAAATCAATAGGATGCGTTATTGGGCCAATATAGGTCTGTGTACCAAATTTCATCAAAATATCTTAATATTTACGACCTGCAGCGTGTAAACAGTATAATTTTGGTAGGACCCTTATATGGGCACTAGGTCTAAATATGGACCGATGTTCACCAAAATCAAACTTGTTCGTCCTTGGCCCAACATAGGTCTGCGTACCAAATTTGATCAAAATAGCTTAATAGTTGCGACCTGTAGAGTGCGCACTAGATTGCATGGACAGACAGACAGACAGACGGACGGACGGACGGACAGACGGACATCGTTAAATCGAAATAAAAAAAAATTCTGAACCGATCGGTATACTATCGGTGGGTCTACGACCAATATTTTTTGGTGTTACAAACATCAGCACAAACTTATAATACCCTGACCACATAGTGGTGTAGGGTATAAAAATTCTGAGCCGATCGGTATACTATAAGGTGGGTCTAGGACCAATATTTTTTGGTGTTACAAACATCAGCACAAACTTATAATACCCTGACCACATAGTGGTGTAGCGTATAATGACCACATAGTGGTGTAGGGTATAATAAATGTATAATTTAAGTTCTTTAAATCCATCCAATAAAAGGAATATTTTGACAATCAGAACTAAAAATGACGTTTATGTTAAATGTAACTTAGGTATGTAAGAAATTTTGTTTTAAACCTTTTTACTTAAGTGAAATTTTAGAACAAATTAGTTCTAGCACATAATCGTTTATTCTAAAAAACTACAAAAGGTTTTCGTTACTTTCGTAAAACTACTCAATTTCTGTATAAGGCGAATTTTCCACACTAACATGAATTTTTTCACACAAAGATATGAAGGTGGTCACAATATTCTCAGTGGTTCCAATGGAGCAAAAATGGATTGACAAGTGGTTAATTATAAATAATTCGGCTGATAGAGCAACCCTATTGCTTATACGTGCCGTATGAGTAATAAACAAAATTTTAAAATTCCCCCCCCCCCCCCCCCCCCCACCCCAAAATCGAAAGTTGGAACCGCCACTGTATACAATCATTTTATTACTCATGTCACAACTGATATATAGCTGCACGTCATCAGCATACATGTGAATATTGCAATTCAATAACACTGTGAGACAAATGGTAGGGGTCAGGGATCGGGAAGGGTTCAAACTACCGGGGAAAGTTATATCGGTAAAAAAGAAGTTATACGTGTCCCGGCGTTTCGCTGGGTCACCTCTGGGAATCGAGATATATCGATTTGACCTTTGGTGGTCTTTTTTTTTTGACATAACTCGAGAACCACTAGTCCGATTTTGCTCAAACAATTTAAAAAAAAAAAAATTACAATTCCTTTAATCTGTTCATATAACGTTTTTCTATATACTCAACAGTTTTGCCGGTAAGTTATACGTGTCCCAGCGAAACGCCGGGACACGTATAACTTGTTTTTGACCGATATAACATTTCCCGTTGGTTTCATCCCATCCCGATTTTGACTGTTGCATAGTGTAATTGGTTGGGAAGATCTTTTACGTATTGATCATTGAGGCACACCTTTCAGGACTTTTAATTCACTTGATGTTTATGTATTAACAATAACTGTCTGACTGCGATTCAACAAATATGATGACAGCAGACTAATAGACATATGGGAGAAATTAAACATTGAACGTAATTTATAGCAGAGAACATCTTGATAGACCATATCAAATGCTTTGGAGTGATCAAGTAAAACAAGGAAAGATCTTTTGCCATCATCAATTCTTGCACGTATTTCCTCAGGTACATCTATTACACAACTATGTTTAGGCCGGAACGATTGTCTGTTTGTCAATAAACTATTATCACTAAGCTTTTGGGGTATGTACTCTTTGTGATTGTACACTGAAAATATTATTACAGTAACTGACTGTATTTTATTTAAAAAGTTATCCGTACATTTATTTTTAAATGATTATTCAGTTAAAATACCAAGAAATATATTTTTTAAATATTTTTGTCGTTTATTTAAAAAATAAATTACATATAAATACGGATTTTCTGTTACAGTTAATATTTTCAATTAAAATGTTTTGTTAAAAAAAGAATTCCTTTTCGATTTCTAGGTCAGTTAAAAAAATGAAATAAACTAAATATCGTTTATTCTTACGGATTTTGTAGTTAATTTTTTGAAATTTAAAATAACGAAATAAATGAAAAATCATTATTTTTAAGGATTTTGTTGTTTATTTATTAACATTTAAAAATAAATGAAAAGTTCTTTTGATTTAAATGAAAAGTCAGTAGACCGGTTTTCAAGTGATTTTTCATTTCTTTTAAATTACATTTTCAGTTAATTTAAACTACAAACTATTTTGAGTGTATTATTAAAAATATACGTTATATAAAGCAGAATTTGTGGTAAAGTTATTTCTAAAAATTTTGGATGAATGTTGTCAAGACCAACTGCATTTGATTTTAAATCTCGGCAACATAAAATTACATCTGTCTGATTTATACAGTTAAAATTGAAAAAATTATTGTGAGTGTGTAATGTTTGGCTTTGATCATAAAATTTTACGTCTGATGAAATATTGGGAAGGTTTATAAAAGACTCATTGATTTTATATACAGTCTAATAAATATTTGTTTAAACTTACCCTATTTGTACACTCATAGAAAAAAGTTTGTAGAAAAGTTAGTAAAACTGTTAGTACTTCAACTTAACAAATTTTTAACTAATATTTAGTTAAAATTTAATTTTTAGTTAATTTTTTTGCTACCTCCACATTACTAACTTACAGATTTGTTTGCTATTTTATTTTGCTGAATTTAGTTACTAATTTTTAACAATAAATTGGCTAACTTTACAGTATTTTGCTGAATTTTAGTTACTAATTTTTAACAGAATATTTGCTAATTTTACAAATTTTTTGTAAACTAAACCACCAATTTTGGAGCGCTTATAAACAGAGTGTTAACTAACTCGCCAAAAATAATGCAAAAAGTTTTTAAATAAAGCTAAATTGAAATGGTTAAAATTTGTCCTACTCATAAAATATCTAAATTATTAAAATTTATAAGAAAATATTCGATTTATCGTAATACATTAATTTTCAAATATCAAGGTTTATTTTGGACGAACCATTTTAATATGAAAATTGTGATTAAAAGTATCTCTGGGGAGCAAGTGGAGTTTACGTCAGTATTTGTATAAAATCATGGGTCTACCAGTGAATTGATTTTTATACCACTGGTAGCATTGGCTAGGTAGCACTGGATAACCACTGGTTGCAAACCCTGGCAGATCACTCTAAGCCTATTCTATGTCAGTGGTTTTTTTTATAAACCCCGACATTTTTGTAAAACAAATACTGGCATAACGCTTTTTGCAAACGCTGGCAAAGCGTCCCAAATGAGAGTTCTGCCAGTCATTTATTTTTAACACCGTGGTTACCAGGTGGTATGCCAGTGCTTGATTTTTTGTACCACTGGCGATTTCTGACTGGGTTGTTATGGTTAACATATTATTGTCTATAAATATTACCACTTTTACAAAAAATCATTCTTGAGAAATTTTCATTGGCATTGAATTATAATTGGCATTACTTTATCTCAATGTCAATGCCAACAAATTTCATCACCATTCAATGCCAATGAAATTTTTTTCAATTTGCATTGATGAAAACAATGGTATTGAAATGTACACATAATTGAAGAAAAAGCATTGTAATATAAAAAAAATATAAGAATTTTTAATTTTTTTCTTAATTTATTCTTTTATTAAAACATGAAAACAAATACTTCTTTCATCAATTATAAATGGGCATTTAGACATTGAACAATGCCAATTGAAAAAATTTCAATTAATTGACACATTCAATAAACTGGTTCGAAGTTTGCTTTTAAATACACATTTATTTTTTATTTAATAATTTTCATTTCATTTGCTCCTTTTTTACCTTTTTCCAGTCCACTTGTAATCTTCCAAAGTTTTGTTGATTTCAGAAAATTTTAGCAAAAATTTTGTATATTTAACAGTTTTTTTTGCTATTTTCATTCTACTATTATTTAGCAATTTTTTTGCTGATTTCAGCAAGTTAAATTGTTATTTGCAATTAACAAAAATTTAGCTCAAATATTACTAAAATTCTGTAAATTTAACAGTTTTTTTTTGCTATTTTTATTAAACTACTGTTCAGCAATTTTTTTTTGCTAATTTTAGCAGGTTAAATTGTTATTTGCAATTAACAACAATTTAGCTCAAATATTACTAAAATTCTGTAAATTTAACAGTTTTTTTTGCTGTTTTCATTTTATTAATATTTAGCAAACTGATTCTGCTAATATTAGCAGTTTTTTCTGCAGCATCATTTTTAACTAATTTTTAGTAACTTTTTCTGCTATTTTTACGGACTTATTTGTATGAGTGTAGTAGGTAACCGTTTACCTACTATAATGTCTGCAAAATTACTCTATGTGCGTAAATTTGAAATGGTACACACAATGTGTGTATTATTCATACACACAAAGTGTGTAACATTATATAAAAAGTGCGTATGAAATATTCCGAAATTTTACTTCTGGTGTGTAAATGTACCTTTGTTATGCGTAAAAAAAAACCTTTTTAACAAGTAAAGTTAGACACATTATGCTTAGAAATGCATATTTAAATAGTTAGAAAAACAATGAAAATACGTGTGTTTTTATGGTATGTTTTTGCAATTAAATAAGCTTAAAATTTTTATTTCAAATAAAACATTTAAAATTTATGAATTTATAAAAACATTTTTATTCGGTAATCAACGTTTTTGTACTACAATGTTTTGTGTTACATTTGACCGCTAGATCTGCTACTTTCGCTTCTACTTCAGCAGAATTAACATCAATCGCTGTTGGTTTCAAGACATTTGTCAGCAATAATACCGATTATTCACCATTAGGATCATTGCTCCTGCTTTCGTTGGTATTACCCAGCGTACTCTTGACATTGCTACCACGGATGTTACTGTCACTAGGCTGTGTAGAAAAGAGGGATATTGTATTGAAAAAAACGATATTGTCAGAAATATTATAAAGCTGGACGACAAATTTCAAACAGTTTTGGAGTGTAATGCGGTAGGTAATAGATGAAACGACCATCTTATGGCACCAGTGAAAAGTTTTGAAATATTTTTCTCCTTTTTTAAAGAATAAAAGCAAATATCAAAGTTAAATATTGTAAAGGATATTTTCACATATTTATTTCAAATATCCATTTCGAGACATGTTGGAGAAATTTAGGGAACATATTTAGAATCAATGGGTATCAAAGTTCGAATTGCGAAAGATTCATTGTATTACAATACTTTCTACAACAATCTCAAAACTTGAGATAAGCCATAGAATTCAAATATTATCGCTGCCGAATGTTTGGTCTTATTATTGCGGATTTCGTAAAAATGCTATTATTGTAAAAATAGATTAGCATTTAGTTTTTTTTTTTTTTATAAATGGCAATGCTTTGGAATTAGCATTTATACGGAAAAAGTAATCCCTTAAAGCTTTTCCCCCATATATGCTTTAGACTTAAATTAACATTTGTAAGAACAGGGTACCATTTCAACGAAGAGAATTTTGATGCCGCCCAGTTTTATTACTAAAATCGCAGGGTACTTATCTTGTATTTAAAGCATTTTCCGAAGACTTGGTTGAAGTTGCACAGATACAGACCATTCTTTGTTCTGCGAAAGCCACACCTTTGCAATTAACACTTGCACCAACATGGCGCTAAAAGCCAAAGCGCATGCAAGAGAATGGGAAACCACTAACGGAATGTCCAGAAACACATAAACGTCTTTCTAAATTTAACAGATGTTATAATTATTGTAATTAGAAACACTACAAAACTAGCTTGCATTTTTTCTTTTACGAATAGTAAAAGATATAGTATCAGCAAATACAGCTTAATGATTAAAAATAATTTAATTAAACTTTTATCGCGTTTTAATAATTTTTTATGATTTTTTTAAATGTTATTTAAATTTTCATTTAATCACAAATATTTTAAATGACAAATCAAGTTTTACTTTTAAATGTTTGTACATTTACGCACATTATGCCTAATATTAATTTTTAAGCACAAATTGTTAATTGTACACACAAAGTGTGTAATTATAAATACAAAAATGCCTATTATAGCATTTAATGTTTGCTTTTGCAGACAAAAATGTGTACACAAGAATTTTACACATTTGGTGTCTAAATTTAGGCATTATGTGTTATATTACATAATAATTTGCATGTATTATAATAGTGAATTTACAAGCATTTTTTAGAGTGTACTTCAATCCCAATTGGCACCGAAGATGATGGTTTACCAATGCCGATTTCCCGTATTGTTTTCCAAGTATTTTTAATATCAACAGCAGATGAAAAACGACAGGAGAAGGACTCAGCTTTTGCAGATTTTATCATTGTGTTTACTTCTCTTCGAGCATTGCAGTAATCAGTATGTAGATCAGTGGTTTTAAAAAATTTCCAGCGTTCATAGGCAAAATATCTGCGAGCAATAGCTGACTTAATTTCAGCGTTGAACCAAGGCTTCCTCTTTATGTTTTGCCTCATAGTTTTTTTAGGCACTGTTTTTTCAAAAACACCCAGTGTAGAAAATCATTACCAGATATGTGGTTATGTAACTACATACTTGGTAATGGTAACTAGTTACTTTTGTTATTACATTTCTTATTACCTTTATATGGCGATGTCGCGAAAAATAATGAGTTGTCGTTACACACCAGCATACGAAAAATCAAAAAATATATCATTACCTATGTGCTTACCAGTACTGACAAAAATAATGAGTCTAAAAATAGATTTTCAAAAAAATAAATTATATAAAAAAAAATATTTTGTATTGTATTTTTTTTTTATAAAATTTCCTGGTGCGGGAATCGAACCTGGGTCTACAGATTGCCAGTCAACAGCTCTACCATCTGAGCTATATCGACATGTAATATTTAATAGATAAAAACATAATTGACCTGCTGCACACAAGTAAGCTTACTCGCCAACATACAAAAAATCAAAAAATATGTGGTTACATATATCCTTACCAGTGTTTAAAAAATATTGAGTCTAAAAATAGATTTCAAAAAAATCTAAAAATTTATTTTCTATTTGAAATAATGATAAAAATAAGTCATTATCAGTAACTCATTATTATATGTTTTAAAATAATGCAGAAGGTAAGTGGGTGTCATTACTGGTACTCCAAAAAATAATGATATGTCATTCCCGTTTCTACACTGGGCATACACCAAATTCTGTTCTAAAAAATATATCTGATTATCAAAAAATTTGACATTGATACGACATATGTTTTACAAGCTAGACATTTGGTGTGGATTTCCTCATATATATGTAGGCCAGTATTAAATAATATTAAAACCATAGCGGAAAAAATATCTAATATATGACTATATAAAAGTACACTGAAAATATTATTACAGTAACTGACTGTAGTTTATTTAAAAAGTTATCCCCCGACTAAAAAAGATGTTATATAATCATATATCATCATATATAAACCAATATATACGTCCTAATATCTAATTTGATCCGAATATTGGAATATATAATTATATCAAGCGAGATAAGCATGTTATCTCACCTGATACAATTTGATCCGAAAAATGGGTCTATCTAACTGCATCAAATTGTATATAAATACATATAATTTGATGAAGATTTTCAAAGAAAATTTTAGTAAATATTATTGAGATCACTTATTTCATTCATATTAAATGTAATGCTTAATGTTTAGAACAATTTTTGCTACTAAACTTGGAAATAGGTGACACAATAAAACATTACAAAAATTTGTCGGAACAACTTTTTCTAGGTTAGAGTTTTTATCTTTCCCGAGTAAAAACAGTTACATATAGTCGTATAAAATGTGATTAACTTATATCTGTATAAATATACAGTTTCATCCGAAAAATGGCCCGATGATATTGTATCAGTTGTGTATCAGTTTTCATCTAATTGTATCAGTTAGGATCTCAACTAATAAAATTATACATTAATCAGATGAAATTATATCCAATTTTTGACCTGATACCATTTTACCGGTTTATATCTAATGGTATCTGTTTAGATCGTAGTTGGTACAATTTTATATAAATAAAATATATTTGTATCCGACATTTGCCTTATATAATTGTATCAAAGTTTTAAAGCAGATATAATTGCATCAGGTCAAAATGCAGATATAACTATATAAGTTTGTATAAAAATGTATCTATTTGGATCTAAACTAATACCATGCGACATAAACCGATAAAATTGTATCAGGTCAAAAATCAGATAAAATTTCATCTGATTACTATGTAATCTAATCAATTAAGATCTAAACTGATACAATTAGATAAAAAGCGATAACCAACTGAGACAATTATATCGGGCCACTTTTCGGATGAAATGGTATATGGATCACATTAAGTTATATATTACCATATAAAGCTCCATATTAGTTTTTTTTAATAGGGTTCTTATAAAATAAC
This sequence comes from Leucophora obtusa, assembly GCA_949987735.1. Lineage (NCBI taxonomy): Eukaryota > Metazoa > Arthropoda > Insecta > Diptera > Anthomyiidae > Leucophora > Leucophora obtusa. Next base: position 153,941,426 of record OX465295.1, on the reverse strand, counting down.
TGAATTAACTACCTGAGTAAAAAAAATTATACATAATCATATGTGGCATATATTACAATATATAATTAGACATGTCGTTATGTATATCCATATACAATTATATATGACGTCTTTTTCCAAAATTTTTCCTTATATTATGCCATATATAATTTCATCTAATTACATATCGGCCTTTATAATATTAGATATGGTATATATGATTATATATTACATAGCATGGCTGATCTTATTGCATATGTAGTTGTATATAGAGCTATATCTTAATATATATGGCGGCATTTTAGGAATATATAATTATATATGGTATCATTTAAACAATATATAACTATATATGGTCATATATGGTACACCATGAACAAAATCTTTAATACAGTTGCAGATATTAATATATGCTACTAAATATAGTGCCATATATGTTTATATATGGTGTTTGTTAAGCAATATATTAGCATATATGGTGCCACTTAAACCATATATTATCATATATGGTACCTCATGATCAAAATTATTAATACAGTTCCAGATATGATAATATATGATACTATGTATAGTGCCATATATATTTATATATGGTGTTATATAAACAATATATTACCATATATGGTGCCACTTAAACCATATATTATCATATATGGTGCCATTTCAACAATATATGCTCATATATATTGGACCTCATGAACTACATTTTTAATACAGTTCCAGATATGATAATATATGCTACTATATATAGTGCAATAAATATTGATATATGATATCATTTAAACAATATATTACCATATATGGTGACATTTAAACCATATATTATGATATATGGTCATATATTACCATATATGACCATATATTTCAGCAATATACGGTCATATATGGTACCTCATAAACAACATTATTTATACAGTTCCAGATATGATAATATATGCTATTATATATTGTAAAGTACCATATACTTTGATATATCGTGTCATTTAAACAACATACCACCCCCCAGGTGAAAATGTTCATATATGTTCATATATTGTCATATATGGTTTCATGTATGAACATATATGGTTTCATGTATGATCATATATGAACATATATGTTATGTATGGAAGCATATATGGGTAAATACATTAAAATGTATGAATCCATATATGATAATATATGATAATATACTACATTTATTGGTACATATATTGGTTCATATATTCCATATATCTTCATATATGAATTCATATGTTATTCCATATATGGGTAATGTTTTAAGTTTTTTTTATCATGGGGGTAATTACGTGAGCGAATTCAGAAAATATTGAAATGCATTTGATAATTTCTCAAATACAATTGTCAATTTCTAAAATGAAAATCAATTAATTAAATATGAAAATCAATTGATAATTTCTGAAAGCAATTATAAAATATTTGGAAATAAATTGATTATTTCTGAAATAAAATTGGTAAATCTGAAAAACGATTCATAACTTCTAAAATACAATTGATAAATCTGAAAAACAATTGATAACTTCTGAAATAAAATGATAAATTTTGAAATACAATTGGAAATGCTGCAGTAAGATAAAAACAGCAAAAATAAAACTGCTAAATTTAGAAAATTTTAGTTATATTTGAGTTAACTTTTAGTTTGAGTTAACTTTTAGCAAAGTCTGCAAAAATTTTTTACAAAATATTAGTAAATTAAAAATAGCAAAAACCAACTGTTGTATCTTAAAAATTTTTTGTTAAATTTTATTCAATGTAAATAGCATTTTATAAAATCAACAGAAATATTTGCTAAAAATATTAAACTGTTCATTTCAGAAGGCTAGATTTGTATTTCCATTAAAAACAAAAAACGAAAAAGGAACATTGAAAATTTGATATTTTATGTGATGTTTTTTGTCTACTACATTTCATTTTATTTTCTAGGTACTGAAATTTAGTTGAATTATAACTCAAATTTTGTATATTTAACAGTTTTATTTTTGCTGTTCTTATTATATTTAGCAAAAATACTCGGCTAATTCAGCAGTTTTTCATTTTAAACTAATTTTAAGTAGCTTTAACCAAAATGTATACAGACTTTTTTCTATTAGTGTATAAACAACCATTAAATAATCAAAAAACAGTCATCAAATAATTTCTAAACTTGAAGTAAAATGTGTATATCCATTAAAAATTTCATAATTTCTCAATTTCATTCAAATGTACAAATTCATCGGTAACGTGTGAATAGAATTATAATGTTTACATTTAATTTGAATAAAAAAGCAATATTTTTTTTTTTAATAAAAAAGAATTTTATATGAACATTCATATATCTCCATATATGACCATATATGGCCATATACCCTCAAATTTCGGATCCGAACCCATATATGTTGCCATATATGACCATATATGAACATTTTCACCTGGGCCGTGAAAAAAAATTTATTCGGTAGCATATCTTTTTTTATTTGGCATCATACTAAATTATATAAAATTTAATCCGGAAAATGGATTAATCAAATTGTATATAAGCGAATAAAAAAGATATTTGAATTGATATAATTTCATCCAATTTTATCGGAGTTTTGGTCTTATTCAATTGTATTAATTTTTGTTTGTTTATATGAATATGTATAGTGTAGGAAAACGACCAATTACACTGTGAGACAAATGGTAGGGGTCAGTGATCGGGAAGGGTTCAAACTACCGGGGAAAGTTATATCGGTAAAAAAGAAGTTATACGTGTCCCGGCGTTTCGCTGGGTCACCTCTAGGAATCGAGATATATCGATTTGACCTTTGGTGGTCTTTTTTTGACATAACTCGAGAACCACTAGTCCGATTTTGCTCAAACAATTTTAAAAAAATTAAAAATTACAATTCCTTTAATCTGTTCATATAACGTTTTTCTATATACTCAACAGTTTTGCCGGAAGAAAAAAATATTTTTTGCCTAAAATATTACAAAAGAAGTAATAAACAAAAGGTTATTGATTTTTATAGTAGCGGTAACAAACATTTATTTTTACCGGCAAAACTGTTGAGTATATAGAAAAACGTTATATGAACAGATTAAAGAAATTGTAATTTTTAATTTTTTTAAAATTGTTTGAGCAAAATCGGACTAGTGGTTCTCGAGTTATGTCAAAAAAAAGATATATCTCGATTCCTAGGGGTGACCCAGCGAAACGCCGGATCACGTATAACTTGTTTTTGACCGATATAACATTTCCCGTTGGTTTCATCCCATCCCGATTTTGACTGTCGCATAGTGTTATTTAACTGAGAGAATTATCTGAATGATATTAATAAATTTTTGCACAAAACCGATGAAATTTCACTGGGCCTCGTCTATTGAAACATTTTTGATAAAATGTCATTTTATTTATTAAAAGTCCCGAGTAAAAAAAATTGATCTCACGCAATATCTAATCATATCCAATTTGATATTGTTTAAGATCTGCTCTAATATCTAGCTGATCCAATTAGATCTCAAAATTGGGTGTATCCAATCATATCGTATTAGATCCCATTGTATATATGGGGATAAACTAAGATCAAGTTATATCTCAAAATTGGGAGGTCCAATGATATCTTTGGGGATAAACCTAGATCTATTTTGATCCGAAAATTGGCGGATCCAGCTATATATTTGGGGATATTTTTAGATCTAATTTGATCCGAAAAATGGCGGATCCAATTAGATCCAGCTATATATTTGTGGATAAACTTATATCTAATTTGATCTCAATTTTGGCAGATCGAATTAGATCCAGCAATATATTTGTGGATAAACTTAGATCTAATTTGATCCGAAAAAGTGGCAGATCGAATTAGATCTATCAATATATTTGGGGATAAACTTAGATCTAATTTGATCCGAAAAATGGGACATCGAATTAGATCCAGCAATATATTTGTGGATAAACTTAGATATAAATTGATCTGAAAAATGGCAGATCAAATTAGATCCAGCAATATATTTGTGGATTAACTTAGATCTAAATTTATCCGAAAAATGGCAGATCCAATTATATCCAGCAATATATTTGTGGATAAACCTGGATATAAATTGAATAGAAAATTGGCAGATCAAATTAGATGCAGCAATATATTTTGGGATTTAGTAAGACCTAATTTGATCCGAAAAATGGCAGGTCGAATTAGATCCAGCTATATATTTGTGGATGAACTTAGATCTAATTTGATACGAAAAATGACAGATCGAATTAGATCCAGTAATATATTTAGGGATAAACTTGGATCTAACTTTATCAGAAAATTGCCTGATCGAATTAGATCCAGCAATATATTTGGGGATAAACTTGGATATAAATTGATCCGAACATTGGCAGATCAAATTAGATCCAGCAATATATTTGGGGATAAACTTGGATCTAAATTTATCAGAAAAATGGCAGATCGAATTAGATCCAGCAATATATATGGGGATAAACTTGGATCTAAATTTAACCGAAAAATGGCAGATCGAATTAGATCCAGCAATATATTTGGGGATAAACTTGGATCTAAATTTATCAGAAAAATGGCAGATAGATTTAGATCCAGCAATATATATGGGGATAAACTTGGATCTAAATTTATACGAAAAAGTAGATCTAGGTATATGTGACCTTCTCCGAGGAAATGGACCTAGTGTGTCAAAAAACGGGTTTGGACTTAAAGCTGCCTACACACTAGGGAACATTCCATTCCACATGGCCATTTTTTTACTAATGTTGAAATGTGTATAGCAATGTGTCATGTTGACCTTCGTGATTACAAAATTTTTCGATATTTTTTGTTTCCAAACTTAATTTTTCATCGTGTGTATCAATGTTACTGTTTTTGCCGTATTTAATTCATCGATAGCAGTCTTGATATCAGGAGCTTTTGTAATTACGCATTTGGGAAAATGAAAATGACGACAATTATAAATAATGAAAACTGCATTAATTTTATAAATAAATATATTTGCGAGAATTATGGGACATAAAATGTGATAACTAAAAAAATAAAACTAAAAAAACAGCAGCATATGGAAAATTAACAATTAACAAATTAATTAATTTGATTTTCTCCCGCCCATATTTCATGTGTGATCAGTTCTACAAACAAACAAAAATGATGTTTCGGTTGACGTTTTGTTGTCGTGTGTGCATCGTCTGTATAAAAAATTAAAAAAATAGAAACAATAGAATGTTCCCTAGTGTGTAGGCAGCTTAAGAGTGGATTCTGGAACCTAAAAGGGTGTAGAATAAGATAAAATGAGTTGAGGCACCTAACCATACCAAATAGCATCTCCCAACTGAAGGTGTGTTTAAAGTGATAATGCGTTATGAAACTTTAAATGCGTTCTTCTCAAAACTTAATTTTCACACACTAGGTCCCTTTTCTCGGAGAAGGTCACATATATATTTTAGGATTAAGTTGTATCTAACTTTATATGGAAAACGGCAGATCGAATAAGATCGAGGATTAATTTTGGAGATTACGTAAGATCTAAATTTATGAAAAAAATAACAGATGAAATTAGATCCAGTAATATATTTCGGGATTGCGTAAGATCTTAACTTTTTCAATAAGTTGCAGATCGAATTGAATCCAGTGATATATTTAGTGATTTGGTAAAATCTTAATTTTTCCCATAAATTGCAGATCGAATTAGATCCAGCAATTTATTTAGGTATTAAAATGGCAGATAGAATTAGAAATAGCAATATATTTGGGGATTGACATCTAAAACTATCCATAAAAATGACAGATAAAATTAGATGCCGCATTATATTTGGTACTACGTAAGATCTCCATTTATTTGGGATTAAATAAGATCCCAGACATATATTGCCAACTGTTCAAAAAATAATACACTGGCAGAGCACTGATTTTATAAAAATTAAAATATTTTGTTAAAATAAGGTTTAAACTCAGAAGGTCTCGAGTTCGATATGCATTTTTTTTACAAAATGAATTTCTTTTTATAAAATTAAAATTTATTTTTCTATAAATTTTTTTATAAAATTATATATTTATTTTTTTATTAAATTGAAATCTTTGAATAAAATAATTTTATTTACATCTTTTTAACGCTCTACACCATTTCAATTGTATTAATTGTTTTTAAGATTTATTAATTGTATTTCAGAAATAACCAATTGAATTTCAGTTTTATCAATTGTATTTCAGAACTTAGCAATTATTTTTCAGATTTATGAATTGTATTTCAGAACTAGTCAATTGAAGTTCAGTTTTATCAATTCTGTTTCAGAAATTATTAATTATATTTCCGAAATTATCAAACTGTATTTCAGAAATTATCAATTGTATTTCAGAAATTATGAAATGTAATTTAGAAATTTTTCTCTATTAACTATGATAAACAGTCAACAAGTTTTGAAATAGATTTGATTATAATTATAATTATTATACCCTACACCACTATGTGGTCAGGGAATTATAAGTTTGTGCTGATGTTTTTAACACCAAAAAATATTGGTCCTAGACCCACCTTATAGTATACCGATCGGCTTAGAATTTTTTTTTATTTCGATTTAACGATGTCCGTCTGTCTGTCCGTCCGTCCGTCTGTCTGTCTGTCTGTCTGTCTGTCTGTCTGTCTGTCTGTCTGTCTGTCTGTCCATGCTGCATTCTTGTGCGCACTCTACAGGTCGCAAATATTAAGGTATTTTGATGAAACTTGGTGCACCGACTAATGTCGGCCCAAGGACGACGCCTATTGATTTTGGTGAACAGCGGTCCATGTTTAGACCTAGTGCCCATATAAGGGTCCTACCAAAATTATATTGTTTAAACGCTGCAGGTCGCAAATATTAAGATATTTTGATGAAAAATGGTAGACCAACTTATGTCGGCCCAAGGACGAAGCCTATTGATTTTCGTGAACATCGGTCCATGTTTAGACCTAGTGCCCATATAAAGGTCCTACTAAAATTATATGGTTTATACGCTGCAGGTCGCAAATATTAAGATATTTTGATCAAATTTGGTACACCGACTTATGTCGGCCAAAGGACGACGCCTATTAATTTTGGTGAACAGCGGTCCATGTTTAGACCTAGTGCCCATATAAGGGTCCTACCAAAATTACATTGTTTATACGCTTCAGGTCGCAAATATTAAGATATTTTGATGAAATTTAGTACACAGACCTATTTTGGCCCAAGGACGAAGCCTATTGATTTTGGTGCACATCGGTCAATGTTTAGACCTAGTGCCCATATAAGGGTCCTACCAAAATTATATTTTTTATACGCTGCAGGTCGCAAATATTAAGATATTTTGATGAAATTTGGTACACCGACTTATGTCGGCCCAAGGACGAAGCCCATTGATTTTGGTGAACATTGGTCTATGTTTAGACCTAGTGCCCATATAAGGGTCCCCACAAAATTATATTGTTTATACGCTGCAGATCGCAAATATTAAGATATTTCAATGAAATTTGGTACACCGACCTATTTTGGCCCAAGGACGAAGCCTATTGATTTTGGTGAACATTGGTCCATGTTTAGACCTAGTACCCATATAAGGGTTCCCCCAAAATTGGCTTGGTTACAAACGATGAATGAAATTTGGTGCGCTGACTCACATTATAGAACATTTTGATACAAGCCCCATTTTAACCCATTCGAATTTCGGATCCAAACATTTGTTGGCTTTTACCCATACTGGTGTAGGGTATTGTATAGTCGGAATGTCCGACTTTAACCTTTTTACTCGTTTCAGAAATACAATTAATAATTTCTGAAATACATTTCATAATTTCTGAAATACATTCCATAATTTCTGAAATACATTTAAAATTTGTGAAATGCAATTAATAGCTTCTGAAATACAGTTAATATTGTAGTTGAGTTACCATTTATGACCATATATTGTTTAAATGGCACCATATATGACAATATACTGTTTAAATGGCACCATATATGGTATGTTCCCTATTAAAAAAAATAGTATGGAGCTTTATATGGTAATATATAACTTAGAGTCATCCATGTACCATTTGATCCGAAAAATGGCCCGATAAAATTGTATCAGTTGTTTATCAGTTTTTAACTTATTGTATCAGTTTAGATCTGACCTGATTAAATTATGTGTTAACCAGATGAAATTGTATCTGATTTTAGACCTGATACAATTTTATTGGTTTATACCACATGGTATCAGTTTAGGTCCCAATAGATATATTTGTATACAAAATTATATAGTTATATCCCAATTTTGACCTGATATCAGTTTAAAACTTTAATACAATTGTATAAGGTAAATGTCGGATACAATTATATTTTATTTATATAAAATTGAACCAATTGCGATCAAACCTGACACCATTACATATAAACCGATAAAATTGCATCAAATCAAAAATCGGATACAATTTCATCTGATTAACACATAATTTAATCAGGTCTGATCTTAACTGATACAATTAGATAAAAATTTATAAACAATTGATAAAAATATATCGGGCCATTCTTTGGATGAAACTGTATATTTTTACAGATATAACTTAATCACATATATGACTATATGTAACTATTTTTATTCAGGTTGTATATATATTGTAATATATGCCATATATGATTATATATAATTTTTTTTACTCGGGGTTTCATACCCTTATTGAAAAAGTTTCATTAAAACTAAATTCATAAAATATATGAAGATTTTTCACCAAATTTAAGAAATTTATCATTTAGCTTGTGAAGAAAATTTTTCTATTTTACTAAAAAATTTCATTAAAACTGGTCCAGCAAACTTCTCTCTATGTGGGTTATATAAATCCATTATCAGTTAGTTGTAACTGCACAGAAGAAAAAAATTAAAATCATACAGAAACAACGTTTACTAAGATAGAAAAAGCTTTGAAATCACACAAATGTCAGGTTTTTTTCTTTTTATATAAAAAATTGTCTGCTTATATTTAAAATCGAAAAACACATTAACTTAAATATGAAAAAGTTTAACAATAATTTACTTTAATAAGGATCAGCCACCAATTAGAAAATTTTGTTTCAAAGTTTCTTACTTAAATAAAATATCCTACTAAGTGATGACTATAACACTGTCCCTAATATTCATACTTTATTTACAAAGTGTTCGTAAAAAATCAAATGTTAATTAAAATCTGATATAGTAATTGATTTAACTATAATTTTTCTCTGTGTAGTTACTTTTCTTATTATTTCTTTCATTAGATTTAAGATTTGATATTGTAATTAAAAAGTGCAACATTGGTATGTCTCATTTATCCCAGAAATGAAAAAATTTTGGGTCATTAAAAACCCTAGATGCAACATAACATATACCCCCTGTTTTTATAAAGCGAGCGGAATAATTCCTCCTGAGGAATGTGTGTATTTTGTTATTGTAACAAAAACAAAATACACACATTCCTCTGGAGGAATTTTTCCTTTCGCTTTATAAAAACAGGGGGATAAGCTCAGCTTTTTAATTTTGTATTGAATTATTAAGTATATAATTGTATTTAAATCCACATACATTTTGTTCGATTCGAGATAGTAAATAATTTTATCTAAAATATTCTTGGGTCACATTCAGTTTTATAAAGTGTTGTTCGAAGCAATATAAAAATGTATCTTCAACGAGATATAATTTGATCAAGTATATGTATTTGTATATGGCATATAAAATGATATAAGAGATAAGAGATAAGATATTTTAGGATATGATTATATAAGGCAACGAATAAGAAAATTTTGAAAATCGGAATCGATCGCAGATAAATTCAAATTTAATTTTATACGTTGTTATTCACTCTTTAATATGAATAGATACAATTGGATCAAACCTAACTTGATCAAATCTAATCCTTTTTTCACGGGCATGTATGGTACCCCTACGGGAAATTTTAACAAACTGTCACCGAACTGGCCCCTTTATATGAAATAGACTGGTCACTTTTACATGGCGTTGTCATAGGAGGTGGAAATTGACCCCTTGTGACATGTCACAAGACAAATCCCAGGACAGGTCCCTGAAATTGAGAGTTCAGTAACCTGTCCTAGGATTTGTCTTGTGACATGTCACAAGGGGTCAATTTCCACCTCCTATGACAACGCCATTGTAAAAGTGACCAGTCTATTTCATATAAAGGGGCCAGTTCGGTGACAGTTTGTTAAAAGTGCCCGTAGGGACCATTTAAACAATATATTTTCATATATGATACCATTTAAACAATGTATTGTCATATATGATAACTCATCAGCAACTACAATATTAACTGTATTTCAGAAGCTATTAATTGTATTTCAGAAATTATAATTGTATTTCAGAAATTATAATTGTATTTCAGAAATTATCGAATGTATTTCAGAAATTATTAATTGCATTTCAGGAATAATCAAATCTATTTCAGAATTTGTTGATTGTATTTTATAGTTAATAGAGAAAAATTTCTGAAATATATTTCATAATTTCTGAAATACAGTTTGATAATTTCTGAAATACAGTTGTGAATTTCTGAAATACAATTAATAATTTCTGAAATACAATTGATAAAACTGAACTTCAATTGACTAGTTCTGAAATACAATTCATAAATGTGAAAAATAATTGATGAGTTCTGAAATACAATTGATTATTTCTGAAACACAATTGATAAATCTTAAAAACAATTGATACAATTGGAAATGGAGTAGAGCGTCAAAAAGATGTAAATAAAATTATTTTATTAAAAAAATTCAATATAATTTTATAAAAAAAATGTATAGAAAAAAAATTATAATTTTATAAAAAGAAATTCATATTGCAAAAAAAAATGAAATTTTATCCGAAAAATGGTGAATCGTACTGCAGTAATTTAAATCCACCTTGGATCTAATATGATGAAATACGATCCGAAAAGCGAGTTTATCTAATTATATAAAATTGGATGTGACATAATGATAATCAAGAAGTAATTTCAATAGAATGGACAATTTAATGCAATCTGAGCGATATCTGAATGAATTATTTTTGTCTAATGGTATCAAATAAAATGTAACTTTTTGTATTAAATCTAATTTTATATAATTAGATTAACCCATTTTTTCGATCTGCCATTTTTCGGATCAAATTATATCTAAGTTTATCCCCAAATATATTGCTGGATCTAATTTGATCTGCCATTTTTCGGATCAAATTAGATCTAAGTTTATCCACAAATATATTGCTGGATCTAATTCGATGTGCCATTTTTCGGATGAAATTAGATCTAAGTTTATCCCCAAATATATTGCTGGATCTAATTCGATCTGCCACTTTTTCGGATCAAATTAGATCTAAGTTTATCCACAAATATATTGCTGGATCTAATTCGATCTGCCAAAATTGAGATCAAATTAGATTTAAGTTTATCCACAAATATATAGCTGGATCTAATTCGATCTGCCATTTTTCGGATCAAATTAGATCTAAGTTTATCCGCAAATATATAGCTGGATCCGCCATTTTTCGGATCAAATTAGATCTAGTTTTATCCCCACAGATATCATTGGACCTCCCAATTTTGAGATATAACTTGATCTTAGTTTATCCCCATATATACAATGGGATCTAATACGATATGATTGGATACACCCAATTTTGAGATCTAATTGGATCAGCTAGATATTACAGCAGATCTTAAACAATATCAAATTGGATACAATTAGATATTGCGCGAGATCAATTTTTTTTACTCGGGTAATTAGAAATTTATTAATTCAGTTCGAGGCCAATTTCCTTATTATGAATTAATATAATAAGTACTTTTTTTTAAAAAAACTGCTATTTTTCTTCATCAGGATACTCTCCTGACAAATACTTCACAGAGTTTTTGCTTTCAAAAAACCTCTACACTTTAAGGAATGAAAAGACGATCGTTTCGGGGATTACGCCACCACTTTCTAAAGATAACTGATGAAGGGGACCTGGAAAATCCCCGAAACGATCCTCTTTTCATTCCTGGAAGTGTAGAGGTTTTTTGAAAGCAAAAACTCTGTGAAGTATTTGTCAGGAGAGTATCCTGATGAAGAAAAAAAAACAGTTTTTGAAAAAAGTACTTATTATGTTAATTCATAATAAGGAAATAGTCCTCGAACTGAATTAATAAATTTCTAATTAATGAATTAAAAAGGTCGAAAAAAACAAATTTTATTTTTTTAAATAAAAATTAAAAACCAACATGATAAAAAATTAACTTTCACAATTAATTTTTTTTTACGGAAAAATAAATGAACTTAAACCATATTTATTTCAACATATGTTTGTCTAATTTTTAAATTTAAAAGGAAAAATAATTATTTCGAACTTTAATTCCACAATGAAAAAAAAAATTTCCTCTATTTATTTCTTTAAAATTATTTTGAGTTTAATAAAGAGTATTTCGCTAACTATTTGGAAAATATATGTTAAATTCAATTATAAACATTTATTTATATGTCAAAGTGCAAAATTCAAAACCAGATCCACAATTTCGGAGTTTTTTTCTTTAATTTTTATAGTGCAATTAAACTTTATAAAATTTTGTATAATTTAGATATCATGTCAGATAAATTTTTATATAAAATTAATACAATTTATATTAACTTTGTTATATATTTTGATACAAGATTGTTTAGAGAAGCTTATACGCCATTATATATAATTATGTATAAACTATATTTGCAGATCTCTTAATATATGCCTTTAGACTAAATCGCATATGATTATATATAACGTCATATCAAACATATTTATAAAACCAAAGTGTTAATATAAATGTATATGGTCATATAAAGCCACACATATAAAAATTTATAATTATATCAAATCATATAAGATTATATGAAAACTTTTTAGTCGGGCCGTACATTTATTTTTAAATGATTATTAAGTTAAAATACAAAGAAATATATTATTTAACTCTTTTTGTCGTTTATTTAAAAAATAAATTACATATAAATACGGATTTGCTATTACAGTTAATATTTTCATTTAAAATGTTTTTTTAAAAAAAGAATTCCTTTTCGATTTCTAGGTCCGTTAAAAAAATGAAATAAACTAAATATCTTTTATTCTTACGGATTTTGTAGTTAATTTTTTGAAATTTAAAAAAACGAAATAAATGAAAAATCATTACTTTTTTAAGGATTTTGTAGTTTATTTATTAACATTTAAAAATAAATGAAAAGTTCTTTTGATTTAAATGAAAAGTCAGTAGACCGGTTTTCAAGTGATTTTTCATTTATTTTAAATTACATTCTTAGTTTATTAAAACTACAAACTATTTTAAGTGTATAAGTTACTACATACATGTAATTACATAAAACAATATATGATTATATCAAAACTTTTTTACTCGGTTATACAAGGTTTACAAGGAATTTACGAGTTTATATTAAATTTGTGTGTAATATTTGGAAATCAACTAAACAATGTTAAAATTCGATTAAAAATAACAAAAATAATAAAAATTGAATACCCGACTAAAAAAGATGTTATATAATCACCATATATAAACCCATATATATGTTCATATCTAATTTGATCCGAATATTGGAATATATAATTATATCAAACGAGATAAGCATGTTATCTAACTTGATATAATTTGATCCGAAAAATGGGTCTATCTAATTGCATTAAATTATATATAAATACATATATATTTCATAAAAATTTTCAAATAAAATTTTAGTAAATGTTGTTGAGATCATTTATTTTCATTCATATTAAATACTAATGGCCGACAGAACAGTTTGGCTAACAAAGTGGGTATTGGTCGATCTTTGGTATTGATGGAAATGAGGATTGAATGCGATTAGGACGCAAATTGTCCTTAAACTTAGAACAACGCAGTTTGTAACTGAATTTCAATAAAAAGAAAAATTCAAAACGAGAAAAAGTTGTTTAGAAAAATTTATGCTAATAAACTTGGAAATAGCTGACAAAGTAAATTTTCGGTTTAACTCAACTTTACAAAAATTTGTCGGAACAACTTTTTCTAGTTTAGGGTTTTCGTCTTTGTTATAAAATGTGTCTTTCTTATAAAATAAAAAACTCTTTCTAAGTTTGTTTTCTTCATTCCCAGCAAAATCTTTCATTACCAAATAAGTGGTTATATAATAGAAATTCATAGCTCCGCACAACTTATTTTTTGGCGTCTAAACTCATTATTTTTGTTTCGCTTGGTATTTTTTATAAGTAGTCACGCTTACCCGCTCGTTTACGAAAAAATGAGGAATAAGTAGTTATAAGATTTTGAATAATAAGTGGTTACACACATGCTTACAAAAAGTTGAATTATAAGTGGTTATCCGATTGCTTACATGATTCTTAAAAATAAGGAGTTAAGCAAATACTATTAGCTTAAGGAAATACATTCAGAAAAATTTAAGTTTTCTCTAATGTGTAATTTTAGGACTCGTCATAAAAATTTAAACATAAAACATATTTACATATAATAAATAAAAATGTATAAAATTTAACTGTGTAAAAAGAACTTATTTAAACTATTACGAGTAAGTCATTATTTTATATTTAGAAACAATGAATACAATAGGTCGTTATTAGGAAGTCATTATTTTATATTATAAAATAATGCAAAAGGTAATGATATATCATTTTTGGTAATGCAGATAGTAATGAGGTGTGTAGCATGCATAGTATGAATTAAATTCGTTTATTACTAACAAGTTTATTTTAGGTAATTGAAGTAAAAGGCTATCAAGTTACCAACGTAAAATAGCTACTGTGGTTACAGTTGAATTGTCTGAGACTACGGCTAGATTGACTGAGAATATTCAATCAAACGTTAGTTACTACCACTGTGAACATTATTAAACAGTCAACCCTTTCGGTATTGTACATTGTTCATTTTTTGTCCAACTGAAAATGTCTACCCCACTGCTACACTTCCCACTGTACTAGAAATACTTAGTAAGCATTTTTATAGTATAAATTAAGCCCAATTATCTCAATAAAGAACATTTAAAAAAACCAAGCTCAAACGGCATTTTCAATTAAAACCTCCTTATATGGCGATCCTGCCAGGTTTTAAAATAAATTAAAAACAACCGGTGCTCACAAATGCACCTATATAGCAAGTGCTCCTAAAAGCACTAAACAAAAAAAAAAAGCTAAAAACGGTGCTCCTAAATGCACCTATCCAGCAAGTACTGGATATATGAATACAGGAAAATTTAAATAAGGAAAAGTCTAAATGACCACAGCATGATGACTACCGATAACCAAAGGACTACCAAATACTAGAGGAGCCAAAACCACTCTAAAAAGCAAAGACGCAACCTTTAAACTAAAGCACCCATCCAGCCAGTTCATCAAGCTAGTACAAAGAAACGTCTAAAATTCTAAATGGCAACAGAAGGGCCAAAACAGTTAACAATTGAAGAATACAAGAGGCGAACAAACAGAAAGCCAAAAGAAGAAGCACCACCTACAAAACAAAAACTCCCAAAAAGAAGAGGGGGATATACCGCGAAAAGATGCCAGCGAAAAGCCGTGCTGCTGAGGATTATAAACAGCGAATCACCACCATCATGGGAGAGAGCAGCTGAACTCTGGAAACAAATCGACACCATAGAGAAAGAGATACAGGAATACATTCTTCAAAAGGAATTGCAGAAATGGTATAATTAGGAAAACTTTTGAACAAACACTCCGTGCTCCCCAAGGCACGAGTTAGGGCTAGAAGGCGACTTCGCTCTTAGCACCGCTACTTTTTTTTAGTGAATTAATAATTTTTTTTACAATTTTTAAATAAAAATTTAAATTCAAAGAAAGAAAACAAAGAAAAAAAAATTTTAAATTAACAAAAAAAAAAACGAAAATACATCAAATAATTTTTTTTTGAAAATATGAAGTAAAAATTTTAATTTAAAACAAAATTAAACCTCTTATGTACCCAGCAAAATATTGGTAATGACACCTCATTACTATCTGCATTACCAAAAATGATATATCATTACCTTCTGCATTATTTTATAATATAAAATAACGACTTCCTAATAACGACCTATTGTATTCATTGTTTCTAAATATAAAATAATGACTTACTCGTAATAGTTTAAATAATTACTTTTTACACAGTTAAATTTTATACATTTTTATTTATTATATGTAAATATGTTTTATGTTTAAATTTTTATGACGAGTTCTAAAATTACACACTAGAAAAAACTTAAATTTTCTAAATGTATTTCCTAGTAAGTAAGCAATCGGATAACCACTTATAATTCAACTTTTTGTAAGCATGTGTGTAACCACTTATTATTCAAAATCTCATAACTACTTATTTCTCATTTTTTCGTAAGCGAGCGGGTAAGCGTGACTACTTATAAAAACGACCACGCCAAACAAAAATAATGAGTTTAGACGCCAAAAAATAAGTTGTGCGGAGCTATGAATTTCTATTATATAACCACTTATTTGGTAATGAAAGATTTTGCTGGGTATATATATAAAACAAAATTAACCTTAGAACGGAATAAAATTTTGAAAGGGGAAACATAAAATTCATAATTACATTTGGGAAAAGAAAATATGAAAACTTTAAATTTAAATATAATAACACTGTGAGACAAATGGTAGGGGTCAGTGATCGGGAAGGGTTCAAACTACCGCGGAAAGTTATATCGGTAAAAAAAGAAGTTATACGTGTCCCGGCGTTTCGCTGGGTCACGTCGAGATATACCGATTTGACCTTTGGTGGTCTTTTTTGTGACATAACTCGAGAACCACTAGTCCGATTTTGCTCAAACAATTTTAAAAAAATTAAAAATTACAATTCCTTTAATCCGTTCATATAACGTTTTTCTATATACCCGAGTAAAAAAAATTATATATAATCATATGTGGCATATATTACAATATATAATTAGATATGTCGTTATGTATATCCATATATAATTATATATGACGTCTTTTTCCAAATATTTTCCTTATATTAGCCATATATAATTTCATCTAATTAGATAATATTAGATATGGTATATATGATTATATATTAAATAGCATGGCTGATCTTATTGCATATATAGTTATATATAGAGCCATATCTTAATATATATGGTGGCATTTTAGCAATATATAATTATATATGGTATCACTTAAATAATATATAACTATATATGGTACCAGTTAAAATAGATATTATCATATATGGTGGCATTTAAACAATATATGGTCATATATGGTACCTCATGAAGAAAAACTTTAATACAGTTGCAGATATAATAATATATGCTACTATATATGGTGCAATATATATTTATATATGGTATTATTTAGGCAATATATTCCCAGCAAAATCTTTCATTACCAAATAAGTGGTTATATAATAGGAATTCATAGCTCCGCACAACTTATTTTTTGGCGTCTAAGCTCATTATTTTTGTTTAGCGTGGTCGTTTTTATAAATAGTCACGCTTACCCGCTCGCTTACGAAAAAATGAGAAATAAGTAGTTATGAGATTTTGAATAATAAGTGGTTACACACATGCTTACAAAAAGTTGAATTATAAGTGGTTATCCGATTGCTTACTTGATTCTTAAAAATAAGGAGTTAAGCAAATACTATTAGCTTAAGAAAATACATTCAGAAAAAAAGTTTTTTCTAATGTGTAATTTTAGGACTCGTCATAAAAATTTAAACATAAAACATATTTACATATAATAAATAAAAATGTATAAAATTTAACTGCCCGAGTAAAAAAAATTGATCTCGCGCAATATCTAATTATATCCAATTTGATATTGTTTAAGATCTGCTGTAATATCTAGCTGATCCATTTAGATCTCAAAATTGGGTGTATCCAATCATATCGTATTAGATCCCATTGTATATATGGGGATAAACTAAGATCAAGTTATATCTCAAAATTGGGAGGTCCAGTGATATCTTTGGGGATAAACCTAGATCTATTTTGATCCGAAAATTGGCGGATCCAGCTATATATTTGCGGATATTTTTAGATCTAATTTGATCCGAAAAATGGCGGATCCAATTAGATCCAGCTATATATTTGGGGATAAACTTAGATCTAATTTGATCTCAATTTTGGCAGATCAAATTAGATCCCGCAATATATTTGTGGATAAACGTATATCTAATTTGATCCGAAAAAGTGGCAGATCGAATTAGATCTAGCTATATATTTGGGGATAAACTTAGATCCAATTTGATCCGAAAAATGGCACATCGAATTAGATCCAGCAATATATATGTGGATAAACTTAGATCTAAATTTATCCGAAAAATTCCTAATCGAATTAGATCCAGCAATATATATGGGGATAAACTTGGATCTAAATTTAACCGAAAAATGGCAGATCAAATTAGATCCAGCAATATATTTGGCGATAAACTTGGATCTAAATTTATCAGAAAAATGGCAGATCGAATTATATCCAGCAATTTATTTCGGTATTAAAATGGCAGATCGAATTAGAAACAGCAATATATTTGGGGATTAACATCTAAAAGTATCCATAAAAATGACAGATAAAATTAGATGCCGCATTATATTTGGGTACTACGTAAGATCTCCATTTATGTGGGATTAAATAAGATCCCAGACATATATTGCCAACTGTTCAAAAAATAATAGACTGGCAGAGCACTGATTGTATAAAAATTACAATATTTTGTTAAAATAAGGTTTAAACTCAGAAGGGCTCGAGTTTAATATGCATTTCTTTTACAAAATGAATTTCTTTTTATAAAATTAAAATTTTTTTTTTCTATTAATTTTTTTATAAAATTATATATTTATTTTTTTATTAAATTGAAATCCTTGAATAAAATAATTTTATTTACATCTTTTTGACGCTCTACACCATTTCCAATTGTATTAATTGTTTTAAAATTTATCAATTGTATTTCAGAAATAATCAATTGAATTTCAGTTTTATCAATTGTGTTTCAGAACTCATCAATTATTTTTCACATTTATGAATTGTATTTCAGAACTAGTCAATTGAAGTTCAGTTTTATCAATTGTGTTTCAGAAATTATTAATTGTATTTCCGAAATTCACAACTGTATTTCAGAAATTATCAAACTGTATTTTAGAAATTATCAATCGTATTTCTGAAATTATGAAATGTATTTGAGAAATTTTTCTCTATTAGCTATGAAATTCTGAAATAGATTTCATTATTTCTGGACACAACTAAATAAATAATTAAATTTGCGTAATATTGTAGTTTCTGAAGTGCAAATAATATTTTGTGATATACAATTAAAATTTTCTAAAATACATTTAATAATTTCTGGAATACCTTTTTTCGATGCTTATAAGTTAGCTCGAAATGCTTTTATCATTCATTTAATTTGTAGCTATCACACATCTATAACAAGTCTCGTTAGATTAGAGTGTAGAGGTCTTGGCTGACAATCTGGTGGACTGGGTTAAATTTCATGTTTTTAAAAGCAAATATTAAAAAAAGTTTTCTCAATTTTTTCAAAAATGTTTTTTGAAATCTATTTTTTTGCCAAGATAGTTAATGCAACGTTCTGCCAACGCATAACCGACCATCGCCAACGGTTTGCCAGCATTGTGCCGATTATATTTTTCTGTCTGGGATGTTAAACTTAAACCTATTGTATATTAACATTAATTAACACTATATTTTTATTTTTAGGAAATACATTTTTATTTTATTATAAGTTAACATTAAATTAAATTTTAGATAATGGCACCAATTTGTAGTTGTAATTATTATATATTAAATCGTATATTCATAAACATTCTATACAGTTAGACGAGGTTTATGGAACTATTTAACTTTATAAAGTGTTTATAAATTATAACTTAAATGTACATATATATATGTTAAATGTACGTGAACAAATTGTTGATATGGACCCACAAATTGTATCTCAACTGATATTGGAATTATTGTACCATTACCATACATCAATATATATTGAATGATATACATATATTACAATATATGACACTGTATTATAAATATTGTTAATGAAGTAACATATCCCGGTGAAAAATGTCCATATATGAACATTTATGGTTCAACCATATATGTATGGATCCGAAAAATGAGGTAACACCTAAGTATATGTTCATATGTGGATATATATGAACATATACATTTATTAAATATATGCGAATACATGCGAACGTTGCTGTCCTTTATTATAAGGTTGTAGGGTAGATATAAATTTATGTATGACATTCAAATTAGGCGCTACATATGTTCCTTTTTTATTCATGGCATTAAATATAATTACATATTTATCCAAATATGAGTTCCTTTTACATATATGGAAAAATGTATTCTTCGAAATATGTTCATATTAGGGATGCCAATCGGGATTGATATTTGAAAATCCCGGGATTCGGGATTTTCGGGACTTCGGAATCCCGGGATTTTACGTGATTTTTTAATTATTTAATAGTTGTTAATTAATAATGTGGTACATTTTATGAATATTGAAACATCTCAGTCAGAAATTGACAGTGGTACGAAAAATCAAGTACTTGCATACCACTGGGTAACCGCGATGTTAAAAATAAATGACTGGCAGAACACTCATTTGGGACGCTTTACCAGCGTTTGCAAACATCCTTTTGCCAGTATTTGTTTTACAAAACATCACGGCGGGGCAAAAAAAAGATACATATGAACTTTTTTTAAATTTTATTTTGGAAAATATAATTCCAAACCACCTATTTATTGGTTTTGGCAGCGTTTTGCCAAAGTTAAAAATTTTGTTTCTCCAGTACTTTTCCGGCGCTTTTTGAACTGCCGGCCCTTTTGTCTATTGACGTTATCATATTGGAAATGGGAAAGCAATTTTTGTCAGTACTTGTATAACATGTTAAAATACCTTGCCATCGCTTTCCCGTTTGTATTTTTCTGGCTGGGATAATACATAAAGGCCTGTAGTGTACTTAATACACTTGCGCCCAGTATTTTGTAAGCAGATTTTAAAACAGATTCGTTGCGAAAACCTTGCCCACTTAATGGTGTAATTACAGCAACAAAGTTATTTGGTTATCGTTATCAAATGTTTTCATGGAAGAATTCCAACTTACAGTCCCAGCCAAAACTTACAGTCCCAGTATCAGAAATCGAATTTCGCTTGGAAGAATAAATCGGTAAAATAACAAACTTGATTTTTCGAATGTATTACTCAAAAACTTAATATTGTTTACCAAAATTTCAAATATTTCTGCAAAGTCTTTGCATAGTTTACTCGAATAATCTACTTAATTTATAATTTTACCAATATCTTGGCATCAATTTCTTGTCAATATGAGAAAATTCCAGAAAAAACGTAGGTAATCTAAAATTGCTCACTTTGTTTATTTGCGTTTATATTAATATTAAAAAATAAGAAAATCCCGGGATTTTTGAGAAATAATCCCGGGATTCGGGATTTCCCGTTTG
Organism: Leucophora obtusa; assembly: GCA_949987735.1. Classification (NCBI taxonomy): domain Eukaryota; kingdom Metazoa; phylum Arthropoda; class Insecta; order Diptera; family Anthomyiidae; genus Leucophora; species Leucophora obtusa. Next base: position 153,920,046 of record OX465295.1, on the reverse strand, counting down.
GCATCCCTAGTTCATATACAAGTCCCTTTTGCATAAATTGAATAACATATACTTTCATATTTGTCCATATATGAATGCCATTTCCATATATGAAATAACAGATGCTTCCATATATGTCTGTATATGAAATTTTTTCAATATATGGAATCACATATACTTCCATATATGTTCATATAAAATCCATATATGTTCATAAAAAATCCATATTTGTTCATATGTGTCCATACATAAACCATATATGAACATGTTTGAGCGTATATGATCGTTTTTCACCGGGATCTGATAATATTTTTTATAGCGCCATACATAGTTTTATATCCCAGTTGAAAATGTTCATATATGTTCATATATTGTCATATATGGTTTCATGTATGAGCATATATGGTTTAATGTATGATCATATATGAACATATATGTTATGTATGGAAGCAGATATGGGTAAATACATTCAAATGTATGAATCCATATATGATAATATACTGCATTTATTGGTCCATATATTGGTTCATATATTCCATATATCTTCATATATGAATTCATATATTATTCCATATATGGGTAATGTTTTAAGTTTTTTAGTCATGGGGATAATTACGTGAGCGGATTCAAAAAATATTGAAATACAATACATTTGATAATTTCTTAAATACAATTGGCAACTTCTAAAATACAATTGCCAGTTTCTGAAATATAATTGATTATTTGTAAAATACATTTGATAATTTCTGAAATGCAATTGCGAATTTCTGAAATACAATTAATAAATTTCTGAAATACAATTTTCAGTTTCTGAAATACAATTCATAATTTCTGAAATACAATTTGTAGTTTCTGATATACAATTGATAAATATGAAAATCAATTGATAATTTCTGAAAAGCAATTATAAAACTGGAAATAAATTTATTATTTCTGAAATACAATTGGTAAATCTGAAAAACAATTGATAACTTCTGAAATAAAATGATAAATTTTTAAATACAATTGAAAATGTTGCAGTAAGAAAAAAACAGCAAAAATAAAACTGCTAAATTTAGAAAATCTGCATAAAATTTTGCAAAATATTAGAAAACTAAAAATGGCTAAAACAAACTGTTGTATCTAAAACAAATTTTTGTTAAATTTTGTTCAATGCAAATAGCAGTTTATAAAATCAACAGAAATATTTGCTAAAAAAATTAAACTGTTGATTTCAGAAGGCTAGATTTGTATTTCCATTAAAAACAAAAAACGAAAAAGGAACTTTGAAAATTTTATGTGATGTTTTTTGTCTACTACTACAATTTAATTTTATTTTCTAATCACTGAAATTAAGCTCAATTATAACTCAAATTCTGTAAATATATTAAACAGTTTTATTTTTGCTGTTCCTATCTTATTTATATTTAGCAAAAATACTCTGTTAATCCAGCAGTTTTTCATTTTGAACTAATTTTTATTAGCTTTAACTAAAATTTTTACACACTTTTTTCTATTAGTGTATAAACAATCATTAAATTATCAAAATACAGTCATAAAATAATTTCTAAACTTGAAGTAAAATGTTTATGTCCATTAAAAATTTCATAATTTCTCAATTTCATTCAAATGTACAAATTCATCAGTAAGAATTATAATATTTACATTTAATTTGAATAAAAAAAGCAATATTTTTATTAAAAAATAAAAAAAAAAATTATATGAACATTCATATATCTCCATATATGGCCATATACCCTCAAATTTCGGATCCGAACCCATATATGTTGCCATATATGACCATATATGAACATTTTCACCTGGGATTATTCAAATTAAACCATATATGAAATTGTATTCAAAATGTTGATGTGGTACCAAATTTGACCATATATTGTTTAAATTGTGCCATATATGACAATATATTGTTTAAATGATACCATATATGTCTATATATTAATATTGTTTAAATGACACCATATATCAATATATATGGGATTATATATGGTAGCATATATTATCATATCTGCATCTGTATTAAAAATGTCGTTCATCAGGTACCATATATGAGCATATATTGTTGAAATGGCACCATATATGACAATATATGGTTTAAATGGCACCATATATGGTAATATATTGCTTAAATAACACCATATATAAATATATATGGCACTATATATGGTAGCATATATTATCATATGTGGAACTGTATTAAAAATATTGTTCATGAGGTACCATATATGGGCATATATTGTTGAAATTGCACCATATATGATAATATATGGTTTAAATGGTACCATATATGATAATATATGGTTTGAATGGCACCATATATAATAATATATGGTTTGAATGGCACCATATATGATAATATATAGCTTAAATAACACCATATATAAATATATATCGCACTATATATAGTACCATATATTATCATATCTGGAACTGAATTAAAGATTTGGTTTATGAGGTACCATATATGACCATATATTGTTTAAATGGCACCATATATGATAATATCTAGTTTAACTGTCACCATATATAATTATATATTGTTTAAATGATACCATATATAATTATATATTGCTAAAATGCCACCATATATATTAAGATATAGTTCTATATATAACTATATATGCAATAAGATCAACCATGTTATGTAATATATAATTATATATGCCATATCTAATATTATGAAGGCCGATATCTAATTAGATGAAATTATATATGGCATAATATAAGGAAAATTTTTCGGAAAAAAAGTCATATATAATTATATATGGATATACATAACCACATGTCTAATTATATATTGTAATATATGCCACATATGATTATATATAATTTTTTTTACTCGGGTTATCATATCTGGAACTGTATTACAAATTTGGTCATGAGGTACCATATATGACCATACATTGTTTAAATGGCAACATATATAATAATATATGGTTTAAATGGCACCACATATGCTAATATATTGCTTAAATATCCAGTGTAGAAAATCATTACCAGATATGTGGTTATGTAACTACATTCTTGGTAATGGTAACTAGTTACTTTTCTTATTACCTTTATATGGCGATGTCGCGAAAAATAATGAGTTGTCGTTACACACCAGCATACGAAAAATCAAAAAATATATCGTTACCTATGTGCTTACCAGTACTGACAAAAATAATGAGTCTAAAAATAGATTTTCTAAAAAATAAATTATATAAAAAAAAAATATTTTTTATTGTATTTTTTTTTTAAATAAAATTTGCTGGTGCGGGAATCGAACCTGGGTCTACAGATTGCCAGTCAAGAGCTCTACCGTCTGAGCTATATCGACATGTCATATTTAATAGATAAAAATACAATTGACCTGCTGCACACAAGTAAGCTTACTCGCCAACATGCAAAAAATCAAAAAAATATGTGGTTACATATATCCTTACCAGTGTTTAAAAAATATTGAGTCTAAAAATAGATTTTAAAAAATTTTCAAAAAAATCTAAAAAATTATTTTCTATTTGAAATAATGATAAAAATAAGTTTATTATCAGTAACTCATTATTATATGTTTTAAAATAATACAGAAGATAAGTGGGTGTCAATTCTGGTAGTCCAAAAAATAATGATATGTCATTACCGTTTCTACACTGGGTAGCACCATATATAAATATATATGGCACTATATAAGAGCATATATTATCATATCTGCAACTGTATTAAAGATTTTGTTCATGAGGTACCATATATGACCATATATTGGTTAAATGCCACCATGTATGATAATATCTAGTTAAACTGGTACCATATATAATTATATATTGTTTAAATGATACCATATATAATTATATATTGCTAAAATGACACCATATATATTAAGATATAGCTCTATATACAACTATATATGCAATAAGATCAGCCATGCTATGTTATATATAATCATATATACTATATCTAATATTATAAAGGCCGATGTCTAATTAGATGAAATTACATATGGCATAATATAAGGAGAAATTTTGGAAAAAGACGTCATATATAATTATATATGGATACATAACGACTATATTGTAATATATGCCACATATGATTATATATAATTTTTTTTACTCGGGTAGTCAAGTGTGACACTATATCTTCGTGTATATAATTATGTATAGCTTTGAGTTTTTCAAAAATTTCTTATATGATGACATATATACATCAGTATAAATATATATGTTCCCATATATATTAATATCTAGCATATTTAGTTACATATGCTATGACAATTTTAATGCTGCGTCATATATAAATAAAAATGGCTTTATTGGTAAACATATAAAGTTTTATATAGCTCAATGTTAAATTTTTTTCTAAGTTGTTTTAGATATATTTAAGTATAACGCAATATATAAAAATTCTATGTTTTTTTGAGATATATATTAATGTATGATTTCAAATTATAAAAGTAAATTCCTTATATAAATACAAGCCATATTTTGTATGTATGGAATTTGACATTAACACTGTAATGCCCAAGGCCGCTAAAAAGCGGTCTTCAGATATTAAATAGTTTTTCGCTAAATAACATTTTTTTATTTAACAAGTTATATTATATCAATATAAAACATAATTACCTACTTTTTTGCCTTTAAACTTTTTTTGTACAAGGAAGGATTTTCAAGCGAGATGGATGTAAAGTTCAAATTGTGTAAATTTGAAAAAAATTAACTTTTTAAAACCGTAAAAAATATTTAAACAATCCTCAAAAATGCATTTACAATCTGGCGTACATTATCGACAATACCGAAGCTAGCTTAGAGTCTCTACTTATAAAATCAGTTACAAATTTTGCTCCAGGACTCAAAGGATAACGTCAGGATACATCTTACGAATATCCCTCTAACTCAAAAACTAGCTGAAATTAAACACAGATTACATACTCAGAGCTAGTAGTAAGCAAAACTAGTTTCGTTAAAATTTATTGATGTTTTGTGCCAAATTTCGTAATTTTCAAACAGCGAAAATCGCCATAACTTCTGAAAGAACAAGACTAGGTGAGGAGTTTTCAGTACGTGATTTTATTTTATTGATAGTGTTATTTATAGCAAAAACTACTGGATTTCTTGATTAGTCTTTAACCTTCATTATGCGATAGCTCCTAAATAAAGCGATCAATTAAAATTTTAATATTTCTTCCATACTAGATTTTCAATGCCAAATATATAGTTTAAATATTATCGCAATCAGAAGAAAGAGCATTAGAGGGTTAAACTCAAAAACATACCAGGTTTACACAGTTTATGTAGAATACAAAATTTTATATGAGAAGGCTTAAAATGCTTGGTTACAATTATGTACAACTTCTTGTAAATACTTAAATTTTTATTTAAATTTTGAATTCTTAAGGGTGTTATTTTTTAGTACTTTTTATTAGTTTTTGTTTTGAGCCGGAAATATAAAGCGATATATCACTATGTCTCTACATCAAATTAGATATGACTATATCAGCTCAAAATCTGGATAAGATTATATATGATTCAATATATTTAGATCTTATCCGATATAATTTTATCTACCATTTTTAGGATCATAGCATATCTCCAATTATATTAAATAAGATATCATTACATATGACATCATATTATTTTTTTTACAATGGAGGCCAAAAATCAGATACGATTTCATCTAATTAACACATAATTTAATCAGGTCAGATCTAAACTGATACAATTAGATAAAAACTGCTTAACAACTGATACAATTTTATCGGGCCATTTTTGCGGATCAAATGGTACATGGATCACTCTAAGTTATATATTTCCATATAAAGCTCCATATTATTTTTTTTTAATAGGGAACATATACTATATATGGTGCCATTTAAACAATACTCATCAGCAACTAAAATATTAACTGTATTTCAAAAGCTATTAATTTTATTTCAGATTTTATAATTGAATTTCAGAAATTATCGAAAGTATTTCAGAAAATATTAATTGTATTTCAGAAATAATCAAATCTATTTCAGAATTTGTTGATTGTATATCCTAGTTAATACAGAAAAATTTCTGAAATACATTTCATTATTTCTGAAATATAATTGATAACTTCTGAAATACAATTGATAAACTGAAATTCAATTAACTACACCTTTTGCAATTGTAATTCAGAAAATATCAATTGAAATTCAGAAAATCTGAATTGAAATTCAGAAAATATCAATTGAAATTAAGAATTTCCATTTGAAATTCAGAAAACATCAATTGAAATTCAGAAATTCCACGTGAAATTCGGAAAACATCAATTGAAATTCAGATTTTCCATTTGAAATTCAGAAAATATCAATTGAAATTCAGAAAATATCATTTGAAATTCGGAAAATGTCAATTGAAATTCAGAAGATATCACTTGAAATTCAGAAAATATCATTTGAAATTCAAAAAATATCAATTGAATATCAGAAAATATCATTTGAAATTCAGAAAATATCAATTGAAATTCAGAAATCGTCATTTGAAATTCAGAAAATATCAATTGAAATTCAGAAATTGTCATTTGAAATTCAGAAAATATCAATTGAAATTCAGAAAACATCAATTGAAATTCAGAAAAATTTAAACAGAATTTTTTATAGAATCCGGCCAGGTAGATAATCCCTACGGGAAATTTTAACAAACTGTCACCGAACTGGCCCCTTTACATGAAATAGACTAGTCACTTTTACATGGCGTTGTCATAGGAGGGGGAAATTGACCCCTTGTGAAATGTCACAAGACACATCCTAGGACAGGTTACTGAACTCTCATAAAAAACGAAGTTCAGGGACCTGTCCTGGGATTTGTCTTGTGACATGTCACAAGGGGTCAATTTCCCCCTCCTATGACAACGCCATGTAAAAGTGACCAGTCTATTTCATGTAAAGGTGCCAGTTCGGTGACAGTTTGTTAAAATTTCCCGTAGGGATGTTATACCCTATTAAAAATTTATATATGGATTTTATCAAAATACATTGGATTAATAAGTGGGAGTAAAATTCATTTTACTTACGCGAGTGAGAATTATTTAAAAATTGTGTGCCTCAATGATTTTATGTAGACTAATTTCTTTCTTGTTACGAAATGTAAGGCTGAAATTTAAAGCCAAATAATAGTCTTTAATATCAGCGTTACGTTTTAATGTCTAATGCCATAATTCGTTACAAGAAAGAAATTAGTCTACATACAATCATTGAGGCACACAAATTTTAAATATTTTTCACTCGCGTGAGTAAAATGAATTTTACTTATTTTGATCTACCTAGACGGATTCTTTTAAAAAATGTGTTTACATTTTTCTGAATTTCAATTGATGTTTTCTGAATTTCAATTGATATTTTCTGAATTTCAAATGATATTTTCTGAATTTCAATTGATATTTTCTGAATTTTAAATGATATTTTCTGAATTTCAATTGATAATTTGAATTTCAAATGACGATTTCTGAATTGCAATTGATATTTTCTGAACTTCAAATGACAATTTCGAATTTCAATTGCTATTTTCTGAATTTTAAATAACGATTTCTGAATTTCAATTGATATTTTCTGAATTTCAAATGATATTTTCTGAATTTCAATTGATATTTTCTGAATTTGAAATGACGATTTCTGAATTTCAATTGATATTTTCTGAATTTCAAATGACAATTTCTGAATTTCAATTGATATTTTCTGAATTTCAAATGACGATTTCTGAATTTCAATTGATATTTTCTGAATTTCAATTGATATTTTTTGAATTTCAAATGACGATTTCTGAATTTCAATTGATATTTTCTGAATTTCAAATGACGATTTCTGAATTTCAATTAATATTTTCTGAATTTCAACTGATATTTTCTGAATTTCAAATGATATTTTTTGAATATCAATTGATATTTTCTAAATTTCAAATCATATTTTCTGAATTTCTATTGATATTTTCTGAATTTCAAATAATATTTTCTGAATTTCAATTGAAAATTCTGAATTTCAATTGATCTTTTCGGAATTTCAAATGGAAATTCTGAATTTCAATTGATATTTTCTGAATTTCAAATGGAAATTCTGAATTTCAATTGATATTTTCTGAATTACAATTGCCAAAGGTGTAGTTCTGAAATACAATTCATAAATCTGACAAATAATTGATAAGTTCTGAAATACAATTGATATATCTTAAAAACACTTGATACAATTGGAAATGGTGTAGAGCGTCAAAAAGATGTAAATAAAATTATTTGCTTTCAACAGTCACATAAGTAGACGATTATCAAATATTAACCCACTCAAGGCGAAAGGCACTGATCTTTGTAGTTTACTTGTAAAAATTGTATCATCTTTCTTTGATTTGAAAATAATTTAAACAGAAAGTGATATTAATTTATGATCTAAAGTCAAACTAAAATAACATTCATTTACTTAAATAAGAGATCAACTAAACATTTCCCCCATTCATCTTAAACACTTTGACACAGTGCACAAATATAATTTAATAACATACATTTAAATTTAACGGTTCGTTGTAATTCAAAAATCTGTGTTTATTATACACAGAGTTGAATAGAATCAGCTGAGATATCTTAAGAATTAAGGTTCAAAGCAAAAAAGAGTAATAATAACAAAAGGATAAAAATAGCATTGTTAAATTTCGTTGATGTTAGTCTAAGTTGAGTTGTTGATAACAAACTCGATTTGCTTTCAACAGTCTCATAAGTAGACGATTATAAAAATTATTTTATTAAAAAAATTCAATTAAAAACAAAAAATTATTTTATAAAAACATTTATAGAACAAAAAAATTATAATTTTATAAAAAGAAATTAATTTTATAAACAGTACGTGAACAGTATCGAACTCGAGACCTTCTGAGTTTAAACCTTATTTTAAAGAAATATTTTAATTTTTATAAAATCAGTCCTCTGCTAGTGTATTATTTTTTGAACAGTTGTCAATATCAGTCTGGGATCTTATTTAATCCCAAATAAATGGAGATCTTACGTAGTAACCAAATATAATGCGGGATCTAATTTTATCTGTCATGTTTGTGGATAGTTTTATATGTCAATCCCCAAATATATTGCTGTTTCTAATTCGATCTGCCATTTCAATACCGAAATAAATTGCTGGATCTAATGCGATCTGCAATTTTTGGGATAAATTAAGACCTTATCAAATCCCTAAATATATCGCTGGATTCAATTCGATCTGCAACTTATTGGAAAAGCTAAGATCTTACGATATCCCGAAATATATTACTGGATCTAATCATAGCTGCTATCTTCAATTACTTTTATTTGAATTTTACAGAAAAAATTAAATAATTTTTAGTTTTTATTTGTTTCCAAAAAATTACAATTATTTTTAAATTAATTGAACGTTTTCAAATAAATATATTAATAACCTTAATATTTATTTGGTATGAGTTAGAAATAAATATTTTTTAATTGTTATTTTTATTTGAGCACAACTCAAATACTTTTTTTTAATTGAAACATCTTTTTATAAAATTTCAATTAAAATTTATTTCTTTAAAAATTTTATTATTAAATTAAAATATTTTAATTTGTAAAAATATAAAACAAAATTTTCTAATAAATATTTCATTTGCCTTCAAACAAAATAAAAATATATTTTTTTCAAATCTAATTCGAATAAAATATTTTGAAATTTTATTTGAACCAAAATCTAATAAAATAAAAAAATATTTTCCTCAAATTTTGTTCAAATAAAATTTTATTTTGCTAACGAAATGTATCAAATAAAAATTTATTTCAATATAAAATGTATCAAATAAAAATTTATTTCAACATAAAATGTATCAATTAAAAATTTTGCTCAACTTTTTTTAAAATACAAATGTTTCAATTAGATCTGTTGTTCGGTTTTTTTATTCTTTTTAAAAAGTATAGCTTTTTTATGTAATGTACATGTGGGAAAATATACGGAACCATACGATTCAGTGTAACTCAGGATTTAAACCATTTTAATAACAATATATGTAACCTTCTCCGAGAAAAGGGACCTAGTGTGTTAAAAAACGGGTTTCGATAAAAATGAGAAATCATTATAATTTTATTTTTAATTTAACTTTAAATGCGTTCCTCTCAAAACTTTATTTTCACACACTATGTCCCTCTTCTCGGAGAAGGTCACATATAATATTTTTGATGGTATACTTTTGCTTGTAACTTTTAAAAGTTTTTCAACTCTTTTGGGTATAACCTTTTCAGCACAAAAGGAAATTGCCTAAAACCTTCAGCGGATAATAACTATGATGTTAGAAAATCTAACACTTGTGGAAAAAATAGGTGCCATCAATTAGGAACAAATGGTAGGTCTCTAAAATATGTTACTATATTTTTTGAATAATCAGAATTTCAGAGATTTTTAATTTTTGAGCTTTCAGCATCAATGTAATTAAAAAAAGCATCAATGTAAATAAAAAAACGAGGTCAAATTGATTAGTGTGCCTTCAGTAATAAAGAAGATTTTACAATAATAATCTCTTCATGTCTATGCGGGAAGAACTTAAAATTTCATATTTTTTAAAGGGCACATCCGCAGTTCGAGAAATAATTAGTTGCAGTCCTGCGTAATCGGTATATATCAGTAATACTATTATTGTGTGTAAGTGCTAAATGGATCGTGCTATTATTTTGATATCCAGAGCCGTTTTAGGTTAAATTTTGTAGCTTTTCATAGATTTTTGTAGCTAAAACGGATGTAAGCACGAAACGGATAATCCGATCATTTTATTACTTACACATAACAATATTAGTGGCGATATACATACATATATGTATCATATAACACTAGATTTACACGTTCAAGATTTTGTTTTCAAGTTGATCACACATACTGCTTGTCAAATTTAGTTGAACTTGAGTCTGTGACGTACACTAATAAAAAAAATCCTGTACAAATAAGTCAAAATTGTGCTGGCGCAAATACATGTATTATTTCCTGTTATTTTAGTAGAATTTTTACCTATTTGTACGGGCTTTTTTAAAGAAAATAACAGAATAATTAGTTCAATTTAATCAGAACGCGTTTAATATACTTTTGTACTAACTTTTTTTTATGAGTGTAGGCTGCACGCAACTTGATAGTCAATTTTCTTTTCAACATGACGTGACATTTTCATTATATTTCATGTCATTTCGTGGCTATAGCGGAAAATTCTTATTCCATAAGAATATTTCGGCTTCTCTGTTATACATACAAAGATTTATGAATCGCAACAGATTTTTTTTTTATCCACCGTGTTTTCTTGCGGCACATTATTTGTAAAAAGAAAAACAAATTTATTTACAAGAAATTTTATCAGCTGTTTAAAATTTGACCGTCAAGTTTTTTCCCGACTTGAAAGAAAAATTGATATCAAGTTGCAGTTCAATTTTGAAAAATGTGAGTGTGTTAGTAAAAAAGTGTGAGCGTATTGAAACTTAAAAGGCAAAATTTTCGGAAAAATATCACTTTGAATGAATAAAAAAAAAAAATGTCCACTTGATAAAAATAATTATTTTGAGTAACTTGATCCATATAGGGTTAATGTTATCACTTTTCAAAAAAAAGACCCACTAGCAAATTTACAGAATAACATTTATCAGATTTTTATTAAATTGGGATATGCGAAAGGTGTTATTCTGTAAATTTTCTAGTGGGGCGTTTTTGGCCTAAAGTATAAAAATTAACCCCATATGGATCACGTTACACAAAATAATTATTTTTGTCCAGTTGAGATTTTTTTTTATAAATTTAATGGCTTTACAATCTCGTAGTCATAATTAATATTAAGTTCCATGGGGCTTTTCTGACCCCAGGCCACTAAAGGTTAAATTTTTTTTAAAGAAATGAAAAGATAATTATAGTTTAACCAAATTTGAGTGCTGTTTTTCCGAAAAGCGTGTAAAATTTGATGAAAACATTAAAATTATTAAAATTTTTGATAAAATTAGCAATTTTTGTAAAATGTCCTGAAAAGCAGTCGCTCCAAACACAAACTCGAATTATCATTTTTCCAATTTATTTTTTTTCTTCAATATCAAATATTATGTGGTACAAATAGCAATCAACATCTCCAAATTAGGCATTTTAAAAAATTTTTTAAATTATTTAAAAAAAAAATACGTTTTTGCATTTTTATCAAATTCGTGGGTCATTTTGGATTCCAGGCTAAAGTGGGTTAATGATATCCGATGAAGTCAAAATTCCATATATTAATCATTTTTACTACATTAAATGAATAAGTGGAACAAAAAATAATTATTTTCGAAATTTCGAATTTTGGTAATTTTTAATATAATACACTTTTTTTCCAAAAGGGGCCATTTTCGTCCAACTTTCGGCACGGGTTAACGTTTTCCAAAAAAAAAATCGATTTCTTCCATTTAGGACCATTTTCAATACAACTGTGTGGTGTATTGAACGAATATCGACAAATCGCTATTTTAAGGGACAGTCTAATGTACATATATGTATATCCAATCCGTAACTTTAAGAACATTTTAAAACGCCATCTTTTTTTTTCCTATTACTCACTTTTACACAAATTCACAAAATGGTTAAATACTTATAAAAATATAAAGCCAAGAAATTAACAAAAATTGTAAATTTTCTGGTTAAATTAAAAAAAATAATTGAAACATTTTGTATCAACTAAATCCTAGCAACAAAAGTAGTTGAAACATTTTTGTATCAATTAAAACATATATTCTAAATATTTCCGATTCAAATAAAACACAGCAACAAATCTATTTCATGTTTTTCTAGTTCAAATAAAAATATGAAATAAATTTATTAGAAATTTTCAGGTACAAATAAAAATTTAAAAAAAAATATTTTAGTTTTAGGAAACTCAAATAAATAATTTAATTTATTATTTTATTTGCCGAATATTATTTTTATTAAAATAATTTAATTTTTATGAAACTAGAATAAAAAATTTTAGAATTTTATTTGAAAATAAAAAAATAAAATAAAAATAAAAAATATTTAATTTGTATTCGAACTATGTCAATTAAAATTATTATTTTTTTTATTTAAAAAAGATAAATTTAAAATAACAATAAAAATTTTCCGTTTCATAATTATTTTTTTAAGGAACAGAATTTAATTGAAATTTGTTTTTATAAATATAAAATAGTTTAAATCTAATTGATATTTGACGAAAAAAAAATACAATTACAAAAAAATTTATTTTTAATTGATACTTTTATTTCAAATAAACAGCTATGGATCTAATATCATCTGTTATTTCTTTGATAAATTTAGATCTTACTTAATACCCAAATATATTGCTGGATCCTATTCGATCTGCCGTTTTCCAGATAAAGTTAGATACAACTTAATCCCAAAATATATACCTAGATCTATTTCGATCTATTTAATATCCCAGCAAAAATGTGGAAGCAGTAAAAACGATTACTGCTACCTTACTGCTACTTTTACCGCTTCTAAAAATGTATAACTTCGTAAACAGCAATAACGAAAAGTTCCAAGTTCATTGTTTATATCGCTTTTTGCTGTGCTTTTTAAAGGGGCATGAAATTAGCAATACACTTTGATTGCTTAAATATTTTTGCTGTTCTTTTATCAAAATATTTTAAAATGTGGAAAAAGTTATTTTAATGAAAATAAGAGGTTTTACTAAAAATAAGAGGCATTTTCTCTCCACGGAAAAATATGCAGGAATATTGTGCTTTTGAGAAAGCATGATTTTAAATAGTTGAAAAGCTCTATAATATGCACTTCCGAGAAGGCATGAATTATCGACATTTTAAAAGAAAAACAGGAGTACTAATTAAAAGCGGTGAATTCATGCCTTTTCCGATCTCGAAACAAGTGGTTTCACGTAAGCTATCTCGAAAAACTCAGGCATGATATCATCAATAATGCAATCGCTTCACTGCTAATGCAATCGCTTTCCCTGACAAAAGTGCTTCCAAGCAAGCAGTAATTTCTGCTGGGATATATAATATTGCTGGATCTAGTTTAATCTGGCATTTTTCAGATAAATCCAGATCTTACCAAATCCCAAAATATATTGCTGCATCTAATTCGATCTGCCATTTATTGGATAAATTTAGATCTAAGTTTATCCCCAAATATATAGCTGGATCTAATTCGATGTGCCATTTTTCGGATACATTTACATCCAAGTTTATCACCGAATATATTGCTGGATCTAATTCGATTTGCCATTTTTCGGATCAAATTAGATCTAAGTTTATCCTCAAATATATTGCTGGATCTAATTCGATCTGCCACTTTTTCGGAGAAATTATTGCTATTTTTTGCCATTTTTCGGATGAAATAAGATGTAGGTTTATCCCCAAAGATATCATTGGACCTCCCAATTTTGAGATATAACTTGATCTTAGTTTATCCCCATATATGCAATGGGATCTAATACGATATCATTGGATACACCCAATTTTGGTATCTAATTGGATCAGCTGGATATTACAGCTGATCTTAAACAATATGAAATTGGATATGATTAGATCCCTACGGGGAATGAGGGGTCAATTTCCCTGATAGTACCTATCCTGTGAGTGGTTAAATCAAGACTTGTCACAGGATTGGTATAATTTACCATTGCTGTGGGTTAAGCAGTGAAAATTATACTTAAAGGACTAGTCCCAAGACTGGTAAAACGGTGGCATACCACTTAGTCGTCCTCAAAGTACCTATCCCATGACTGCTAAAAAGAGGGCATACCACTAAATTGCCCTGAAAGTACGTATCCCGTGACTGGTTAAAGAAGGACTTACAGCAGGTCTGGTATAATTTACTATTGCTGTAGGTTAAGCAGCGTCAATTATACTTAAAGGACTGGTCTCGCGACTGGTGAAATGATGACATACCACTGAATTGTCCTCAAAGTACCTATCCCGTGAGTGGTTAAAGATGGTCTTGTCGCTGGAATGGTATAATTTAATATTTCTATGGGTTAAGCGTTGTCAATTATACTTAAAGGACTGGCCCCAAGACTGGTGCAAAGAGGACATATCACTTAACTGGATAAGTGTGTTATAAAAAAACCCACAAGTAAGACTTTATTTTTTTTTTAAGAGAAGCAACACTAAGGAAATTCTTCCTATTAACCCGAGTAAAAAAGAGTATATATAAGATATATTTTTTAATATTCAAATATATGGTAATATAAAATATTGTATGCGACTTTATATGTTTTTATATGATGATATATTAGAAAAATGTTTAAAAATTTTCTCATATGTAATCATATTAAATCATTATTATTATTATTATTAGTTATTGCAAATTATTTATATAGGAATATATAATTGATAAAAACGTTAACAATTTTATATATAAATACATACGAGGAATATTTTTGATTGTATTTTATATATTACAATATTATAGTTAATCTCAGACACAAGTTCGAAACTCATTGCGAATTAACGTGTTGCTTCCTTTGGAATGGGGTTAGAGAAGAAGTGAAAGGAGGTGAAAGATGAAGGGCTTCAAATATGGCAACACTGTAATTGCGCGAGATGTTGAATTTTAGAACAGTTGTTGCGCTCCATCTGATGGTGATTTGGTGAACTTTGTTGAAGCTTTTTAGTTCATAGCCCTGTTATATTATTTTACTTCGGTGGGGTTAAGTGCTATGGGAACACCGAAGGAGGACGCTCCGATATGTCTGAGGGATAGAAAAATGCATACATATTTATAATTTTCATAAATTGATGTTGCCTTAGTTGGGGATCGGACCCGCAACCTCACGTGTAACAGTCCAACGCGCTAACCATTACACCACAGCGCCCACAATTGGTCGATTTCCCAGTACACTGATAGAATTATCATTCATGATGAACAATTTCATATAACTTTTTTCGTAAGTTCAATGAAGAATTTCGTTAAATAAAGTTATCAAAAAATCGTAATTTTTTAGTTCTAGATCTAAGCACTTGGAGTTTTCTTTAAATTTTAGCAACAAGAACCCTGAGCTTATTGCTAACAACTTCAGCTCCAATCTTTTGGAGGATTTTACAGGAATTTTAGAATCGGTAAAAGATTCGACGCATATATCGTCACCTAAAATGCAAAAGGGCGTACCAACACTTTTTATATTTTTACAGGAAAACCAAAAAAAACGTTGTAGAATTAAAGATATTCTATATTTTCTTCTCTTGTTTAAAACACGACTATAGACTTATTTCTACATATAAGTTTAAAATTTTGTAGGGAAATGTAATTTAGTCTAGTGCATAATAATCAATCAGAAAATCGGCTTAAATTTTTTTGTTGTTACGCCCTTTTGCATTTTAGGTGACGATATATATCTTATATCTTAAAAGAACATCTTAAAAAAGGAATATATATTTCATATTTTAATTCTGTGAAAAACATACCAAAATTCTTCAAAAAAAAACAAATTTTTATATTTTAATTTGTTGACAAATGAAAATATTTGTGCTTTTATTACATAACACTTTTGTCAAGGTTTTGCTGTGAAAATTTTACTTATAATACCAAAACCATAACAATTTCCATCTACCTCAGTTTTGTCACTGTTTTTGTCAGTTTTGTAATGGGACTGGTTCTGTATCAGTTCCTTTTAGGTTAGTTGGGTGACATGTCACAAAATATACAAAGTGTGCCTCATTCTTTGATGAATCCTTTTGGGTTACTTCGGTGACATGTCTCTTTAAGTCAGTTAGGCGACATGTCCTTTGGGGCTAGACCTGCGACATGTCGAAAGGTGTCTAATCTGTGGCAATACGTCATTTCCAATGACAACGCCATGTTAAAGTGATATGTCTCTTTCAAAGAAAAAGACCGATCCACGACCTGTCTCTGCCCCCTTGGGACGTAGCCTGCGTGTCGTCTGGGACCGGTCCCTTTCCCCGTAGGGATATTACACGAGATTAATTTTTTTTACTAGGGTAGTTATAGTTATAGCCATAAAAAAGCCAGTACAAATAGTTCATAATTCTTGAGAATTATGGTCTGCTAAATTTACCTAAGCTAAATTTTATACACTGGTAAATATACATAAAATTTTACTTAGCTAGGAAATTTGAGCGATATTCAAGAGAAAATTTACCTGAAAGTTTCTGCTAAAATGTCGCATATAATCTAGGTTTCTGGATTCTCTCCGAGACGGGCCATATTTATTATTGGAAGTATAGGTGGCGGATAAGGACTAATAAGTGCAGAGTAAAGAATTTTTGTTCATTTGGCTCTATCTCGTTTAGTTTACGAGATATAAGAAAATTTATTATCAGGGAAACCAGAAATATGTCCTAAAAAAACATGTTTTATGCACACAGAAAACAGATTCGTAGTTCCAACCGAATTTTTCGCCAACCGAATTTTTGTAGTTCCAGGTACAATCACTTTTATTTATTTTTAATACCATTGTAACTACCGAAATTTATTTACAATTTTTGAATTTTTGTTGTGTTAATAGATTACTTTAATATTCCACAAAATTTATTTAAAAATTAAAATTTTTTTGTCGCTAACTGGGATCGAACCTCCGACCCTCCGCTTGTCAACCCATTGGATTCCCTCTAAACTAAGCTCTATTTAAGTTTTTTTTAGTCTAATTTCAAATTTGAATTTCTTCAGGTTTGAATATTTTGTCTATAAATAAAACTATATCAACAACAAAAAATCAGTTGCGTCTTTTAATTTGAATAAAAAAAAAAATTTTTTAAAAAATTTATATCGCGAACCAGGATTGAACCGGCGGCCTTCCGTTTGTCAGCCCATTGCTTTTCCTCTAGGCTAAACTCGACATAAATTTTTTTTGTCAAATTTAAAATTTGAATTTCTTCAGGTTGAAAATTTGAATATTTTGTTTTTGAATAAAATTATATTCACAACAGAAAATCAATTGTGTCTTTTAATTTGAATCAATAAAAAAATTTAAAAAAAAAGTAATGCCTGGTTGAGGTTTGAACTCAAATCTCTAAGGCTATAAGGCTGTGTCTCTACCTCCTGCGCCACAGATAATTACGTTTAGTTGTTGTCTAACTTAGAATTTAAACACGCATATGTATGAAACGAAAAAATATGATATATTCCAAAATTTTATTATGATAAATAAAATTTCTGTTCCTTGTCTCAATATATTATTACAATTACCAAAATAATGGAAATTAATGGTTAAAGCTACTAAAGTTGAAAAATTAATTTTAAATTGATTGGAAAAACTAATACTTTGGATAGAGTGATCGATTTTATTGAAACACAACTGATACTAGATTTTTGCAGCCGATATTTTATTCAAATGGCTAAATCTTCGATAAATTGGTGGTTGTTGGTATTGAAGTTAATGTGAAAGTTGGTATTTTTTCAATATTGGTTAGAAAAGCCAGTGTTTTGGTTCATCATATATATTTTCTGTTCACAAATAAATATAACTTTCCTGATGATTTATTTTAAGTAACTGCAATTAAAATTATTGAATGATGACAATATTTCGTTGGTTCCGATAGAATTCCAACCAATTTATTTTCTGTGTGTGCGCTTAAAAAATGCCATTAAAAATGGAAAATATGCTCCTAAAACCTAAAAAATATGCTCTTAAAAAAATCATACATATTTTTTTTTTAAATAATAAAATTCAATTTTTTATTAAAAAAAAAAAAAATTGACAAAAACACAAACGTTGGGTCTCATACTGCAGGTTTAAACTTTAGTTAATAGTTAAGCCAACAATTTATTGTTGTTTTGTATACATTTTTTTGACATTTTTTTTTTTTGTTTATAGTTAAGTTAAAGTTAAACCTACAGTACGAGACCCACCGAAACAATTAGGTTGTTCATAAGGGGTGTGCTATCTGTTGTATCGTTGTATCGTCCTAACAAAAAACAGAGTTGTTAAAATTTTTATTTGTGTTTAACAACGATTTTCTATTCAGTTTTCTATCGGTTAGCACACTCAAACATAGGACACTAAACGTACGTAAAAATGTTGTATCGTGCTATTCTCAAATGTTGTATTTTTTCAATTTAATTTTTAACAACTCTGTTTTTTGTTAGGACGATACAACGATACAACAAATAGTACACCCCTTGTGAAAACCCTTAATATAACAAAAATTTAAACCAAATAACAAAATATAAAGTAAAAAAAGGTATAAGCTGTATAAACTTAGAATAAAATTAGAATTCAGTGGCAAACAATTCAATCTTCTTTAAATTTTATTTTGTAGTAAATTGTGGCTCAGAAATTTCCAATTGTGTTTCGAAAATAACGATTTATGTAATTTGGGAAATAATCAATTTTTTATAATCAATTTTTTTATTTAAAAATAATCAATTTTTTTTCAAAAAATTTTAATAAAATTGTTATTTTCTGAAACAGAAATTTAAACTTCAAAAAAATGTATAATTTTGAAAATGGAATTCATAGTTTCTGAAATACAAATTTATAGTTCCTGAAATATCCCTACGGGAAATTTTAACAGACTGTCACCGAACTGGCCCCTTTATATGAAATAGACTGGTCACTTTTACATGGCGTTGTCATAGGAGGTGGAAATTGACCCCTTGTGACATGTCACAAGACAAATCCCAGGACAGGTCCCTGAACTTCGTTTTTTATGAGAGTTCAGTAACCTGTCCTAGGATTTGTCTCGTGACATGTCACAAGGGGTCAATTTCCACCTCCTATGACAACGCCATGTAAAAGTGACCAGTCTATTTCATATAAAGGGGCCAGTTCGGTGACAGTTTGTTAAAATTTCCCGTAGGGATGCTAGAAGAAGTTGTCAATTTTAAATACAATTGATAAAGTGTGAAATATAATGGTGCTATTTAGAGTCCTAATATCCAGCCCTGGTACAGGTGGCAAGAGAGCACTTTAAAAAAAATTCAAAATACATGTATTATTTGAAAAATTACTCTTTTACCAGGGCTGGCAGTAAGACTCTGAATAGCTCTTACGAAAAATATTTGGAATACAAAAGCACTTGGAATTAAAAGAGAACTTTATAAAATAGGTTGGAAATAATTGATAATTTAAAACATCCCTGCGGGAAATGAAGGGTCGATTGATCCAAAGTGACAAATCTGTGACAGGTGAATAGGGGACATGTTACAAAACTGATGTATACAAAAATTTCGGTGCATCAAAAAGTGGTAATTGCAGCAAAATATTCAACCACGTGACTATTGAAATGGATACCAAACATTAACTGGTTCATTTTGGATATATCATATAACTGGAGAAAAAGTATCATAACCTCAAATTGACAAAAGTTACTAGTACCGTTAAAGCTGAAGTAGTGATATAACACAGAACAGGTGCAATATAGTATTAGATGTGTATGAAAAATTGACAATCGGTACCGTAAAACCCTATCCCGTGACTGTTACAACCCAGCAAAATATTGGTAATGACACCTCATTACTATCTGCATTACCCAAAATGATGAATCATTACCTTTTGCATTATTTTATAATTTAAAATAATGACTTCCTAATAAGGGCCTATTGTATTCATTGTTTCTAAATACAAAATAATGACTTACTCGTAATAGTTTAAATAAGTACTTTTTACACAGTTAAATTTTATTAAAATTTTATTTATTATATGTAAATATGTTTTATGTTTAAATTTGTATGACGTGTCCTAAAACTAAAACTTAAATTTTTCTGAATTTATTTCCTTAAGCTAATAGTATTTGCCTAACTCCTTATTTTTAAGAATCAAGTAAGCAATCTGATAACCACTTATAATTCAACTTTTTGTAAGCATGTGTGTAACCACTTATTATTCAAAACATCATAACTACTTATTTCTCATTTTTTCGTAAGCGAGCGGGTAAGCGTGACTACTTATAAAAACGACCACGCCAAACAAAAATAATGAGTTTAGACGCCAAAAAATAAGTTGTGCGGAGCTATGAATTTCTATTATATAACCACTTATTTGGTAATGAAAGATTTTGCTGGGAAAGTTCACATAATACTTAACTTTTTGGCCACAGAAATGATGACATAATACTAAACTACGAGTAGTTCAAAAATATTGTTCGGATACAAGTATGCATAATAGAGTGTCAATGACAAGCAAAACAAACTGTTCAGTGACTGACTGAAAAGCTGTACAACCCTTTTGGATTTATTTACAAACACTTCGGGGATGTTATACCTGCAGAGAAGCCTACATGGCTTTGCAAGTTGTTTAGGGAAAAAAATTGAAAATGTAATGAATATTTTTAGAGAAAATACAAAATAAATAAAATATGTAAAGTCATTTTTTATTGGATATTTTGATTGCCGGTTCTTTTTTCTAATCGTTGGTGAAATTTTATTTAAATATTCCTAAAAGTGTTAACAGAATAAATCAAAAGAAAATGTTTTATAATACCGATATTACCAGTATAAAATAGAGAGTATTCTAAAAAAATCACTAGAGAAGCTTAAATCACTGACCCATTCGACTAAAATAGGTACATCACATCTGTATTTGCAAAAATTAATTAAAGAGAAGATTAAATTTATGTTTTTTTTTTTAAATAGATTAATGGAACAGTTTTTTTAAATATGCTATTCCCAATTTTATAGAAATAACTAAAAACTAGCTCAAAAAGTTCAAAATGACTTGAAAACTAGTTTAGTGTTGAATTCAAAAATGGTCTTTGTAAACTTCGTACATATTTTTTTATACGTAAATTTAACAGGGTTTTACTTAAAATCTGTGCACAGATTCTATAATACGATAGACGATTATCGTACAATTTTCAAAGTTTAATAACAAGCATATTACATCAAATTTTTAAAATATTTTAAAAAATTTGGTGAAAGACAGCAATTTTGCATCACATATTTCAACATTTTTGTAAGTAACATCTTTAAAATGTTGGAAATTTAATATCGAAAAGTTGAAGATAATCGTCAGTTCTTTATAGAATCCATAGCATGTTGGAAAAACGATCACGTCAGTTAAGAAAAAAACTACTGAACCGATTTCCAAATGTTGTTTTTGCGTGAAAAAAAAATTACTCGAACTCTAAAGGCCTCAAATTGTAAATAAAATTGAGAAACTGAATAATTTTTACTTTTCTAAGAAAGACAAAATCCAAACAAACTGCATAAGATGAAAATTTCGGCAAAATCAGAGTTCTCAGTTGGGAGACTCCTTTGGAGACAGTCTTTCACATGTTGATGTGAAAGAGTTTTGCCTTCAACATTGAGATTGTGTCAAGGGATTTTGTGTTTGAAATAGCAATGGATTTTGTGTTTTACTTGAAAGGCCTATGAATGACATTATGTGTGGATTATGACACTGTTTAAATGAACGCCGCGGCTTCGCCAGGGAGTGCACATCCGATATGCCCAATTAAATTTGAGCAAAGGCACGGGTTATGCAGACAGCGGTTGTTTGTGACTTATTGGCATAAACATGCGACATGATGGAACCTCACAAGAACAAGTCTAAAGCGGTCAAACCGCACGATTTCGGTTACTAGTTAAAGTCGCTTCTGTGTGAGATAACCCTCAAATCGGTCGTTCAGAATGTATAAGCCGCGTCAGCTATGTGGCACGTAGCGCCGCCTGTTGGAACCACATGTCGTTCATATCAATATCATCCAATCTTGGCCAAAGAAATCATCATAATGTGATAATTACCTGTGAAAAGGAGATAACCATAGGAATTTTCTAATTGAGAAATATATTGCTCATGTATTAGTTAATTCTGAGTCTTCCGATTACAAAACATTCATTGTGTAGGTTAGATTGACAAAACTTCAATTAGCCACACTCATCGATGTGTCGACCATGGTGTGCCTCGTTAAGAGATGATGCTACGGGTCGTAGCCTGTGTAGAGAGTTGCCGGTTTGATTCTCGGTCATGGAATGCAGAAAAAGTGTTTCATATAGAGACAATTTAACGATTAAAAATACTTTGATCAATTCAAACATAAACTTCTTCCTGTAAATGAACTATAAAAAATTGTATTTTATATTCGTAACGTATATAAAATTGTTCAGAATTTGTGCAGAAACCCTGAAAAGAAACTTGAAATTTTTAGGGACCTATAAACGTCATTCCATTTTGCCGAAATTCGATCCGATGTATTTACGACTGACGGACGGACGAACATCGCCAAATCGACTCAAAACGCGATTCTGAGTAAACCGGTACACTAATAGGTTTTGTCTAGGTCCAATATTTTTTGGTGTTACAAACAGCACTATAAACTTATTTTACCCTGTCGAAGTAGTGGTGTATGGTGTAACTAGTATATCTTAACTTTTAAGTTAAAATTTATTTGTATACTTTGATATATTTGTTAGAATATTGTTCTACCTCAAGTCCAAGTTCGAATATGATATTTTGAACCAACAAATAAAATCTAATATTACAATATCGTATTCGAATTTGGACTTGAGGTAGAACAATATTCTCACTAAATATATGAAAATCTATTTGAAAGTCCGGAAAAACAATTTTTGTATTTTTGATGCAAAAATTAAAATAATTTATATGTATAGCTTATAAATTTAACTAAATTGAATTATAATCATGAGTTAATAGGGGTTATCGCGTTATGGTTAGCGCGTTGGACTGTTACACGTGAGGTTGCGGGTTCGAGCCCCAACTAAGGCAACATCAATTTATGAAAAATAGTAATATGTATGAGTTTTTTCTATCCCTCATGCATATCGCAGCGTCCTCCTTCGGTGTTCCCATAGCACTTAACCCCACCAGGGCTATGAACTAAAAAGCTTCAACAAAGTTCGCCAACTCACCGTCAGATGGCGCGCAACAACTGTTCTAAAATTCAACATCTCGCGCAATTACAGTGTTGCCATATTTGAAGCCCTTCATCTTTCACCACCTTTCACTTCTTCTCTATCCCCTTTCCAAAGGAAGTAACGCGTTAATTAATAGGAAGAATTTCCTGAGTGTTGCTTCTCTTCAAAAAAAAAAAAAAAAAAAAAAAACGCGTATTCTACTCGTAATCTGTGTAAACTTGGTATGTTTATGAGTTTAATATCAAAATCCATACATGAAAAATATGTTTATGTTTATACAAGGTTTACATGGAATTTACGAGTTTATATCAAAACCCCTAATATTTATGTTTTTGGTATTTATTTGAAAAAAATAAACTATAATTTTAAATAATTTTTTGTGACTTTGTGATGATTTAAAAACAGATTCGGTGACTTGTGATTTTACGTAAGTTCAGTGACTGGATCCTTCTAGATTCTTCCAGCACCCGTACTTTTTATGACACATGGTGAATAATAAGTGACATGTTAAATGTCAATTAGTTTCAGTTAGTCCTGTGACTTGTTAACTTAGAGCAGTATAATGATTTGTCACGAAAATATTTTTTTGTACTAGTTCAGCAACAACACACATATTGACTAATATGTGACTAGTTTTTTAACAAATATTTTTCATTAGTTTTGTGATATGTGCACTTAAACCAGTCACGTGATATTTTATTTGGCACTAGTTTCGGTACATATCACATAATGTATAACATGTGACTACTTCCGTATTAGATAATTTTAACTTGTTATATTGCATACTCTCTTAAACCAGTAGTGTGATATGTTATAATCGACAAGCTTTGCGGCAAGTCACAAGTAGCCCAAAAGGTGGAAATTGCCACCTCCTATGACAAGCCCATGTTAAAGTTGCCGGTTACTTTCATATAAAAAAACCGAATCGAGGACCGGTAACTCCCACAAAGTTCCAGTCACGTGACCAGCTCTGTGACTGATCCATTTCCCGTAGGGATCTTACTGAATCATAAAAGAAAATTGAATAAATTTTGTTTTTTTTACGCTTTTTTTCATTTAAAATTCAGAATTTAAAAAAGAAATTTAAACATTTATATTAATTTAAGTCATTTAATCAAAGTTGTTGTTGCAGTAAATTACAAAGTAATGGCTTAAGTTGTCAAATAAAAACCTTTGACAACTTAACTTATTTCTAAGCATAATTTTGTACATCGAAAAACTTCTTTCCACCTCTACAGATGTGATAGGAGCAAATTTAAATGCTAATATTTCTTTTACACTATTATTCAAAGACGTATTTTTTGTAGAACCAGTTAATACTCCACAAATATTTTTAGTAACTTCAAAGCCATTATTTTTATCTATAACTTGCTCAAGCTTAGGCTGAATACTATTAGAAGTATCGCAATTTGGAAGGGTAGGTCCAGATAGTAGTTTCTTAATAGACATCGCAATAAATCAATAATTAGATGAAATAAAAACTAAATCATCCTTTGTTTTATAACTTCGTAAAGTATTTTTAGCAATTTCAATAGATAAAGCGTCTTCACTGCTTAAAGCTTCAATTACTTCTAAAATTTTTTCATAATTATTTGCATAATAGTTAACTGCCTCAAGCCAAGTTCCCCATCGAGTTATAATTGGCGCAGGAGGCAGTGCTAAATCCGGATGAGTTCTCTAAAAACATCAATTCTACACGGAGCTTTTAAAAAAACTTTTTTTTACGTTTGAAATTACGGAATTTACACTTTCATATGAATCACGTATGCGTTCACACACTCGATGAAGGCCATGTACCACACATGTTATATGGGTTAACTTAGGATGAAATACACACTTATAAATAAAAGCCCGTACAAATATGTCAAAATTGTGCTGGCGCAAATACGTGTACTATTTCCTGTTATTTTAGCAGAATTTTGACCTATTTGTACGGACATTTTATAGATAATAACAGAAAAATTAGTTCAATTTAATCAGAACGCGTTTAACATACTTTTGTACTAAGTGTTGATTCTGATGGACTTTAATTAAATTCCATAAAATCTTCAAGAAATGTTCGTAAATTTTCATTTCGAATTTGCAACAAACGCTGCGCACAATTTGTCCTGAAATTGAGAATCCTTTGAACCTTTGTAGATTCAGCAAGAAATAATTGAGAATTTTCTTTTCGTAATTTTTTTCTTTTAATAGACAAGGTTTTGTACTTTCTATGTGCTGCTTTACTGAAAATAACCTATCTGGTGTTACAGGTTTGTTGCAAACAGTACAGAAAAGAACTGTCCCATCAGTTTTAAAGTCCGGAAGATCCTTAACGATGTTTCTTAATTTTAGTGCCTGAGATGTCTTTGGTTTTGGCATTTTCTAAAAATATAAAACTTGGTAACAAAATTATAAAATTGCTTGAATTTTAGAATGTGAACTTGCGAATTATTTTTTATTAAGAGGTCAAGAAAATAAATATTATCACTTGAAATATTACACCTTTATTTGTTTTGGCTTTAACAAAATAAAAACATTCTTAAGAAAGTAAGGAGATTTTTAGTAAGTACTTCCCCTTTTAATTTGTTGTTCTTGGCAAAGTTACCAGACATTTCAAACTCACAAGAACCAGAAACCAAAACAAACACTCCAAAAAAAAAATACGCTTAAAAAATAAAATAAAAAAATACCCATAAAAAGAACATGCAAAAAATTAAAAAAAATGCTCTAAAAATATGCTCTTATGCTAAAATATTATCTTAAAACTAAAATATGTAAAAATATGCTCTTAAGGCTAAAATATGCAAAAATATGCTCTAACAAATCGATGCCAGATTTCTTAAAATCTTCTGAAACGGATAAATACCTTATCCACTTATCAATACAATGCGCAGGAAAAAACATGATACTTCATATTTTTGGTTTCCCTGTTTATGATTATACAATAACAAATTTGTAATATAATATAATTATAATAAGCAGAGCAATAAAAATATAATCATTTGGAAATAATTGTGGCTTAACTTAGCTGAAAAATTGTAAAATTAAGAAACACAAATTACGAAAAATTAGCATGCAAAGTTAGTTCAAATACGGATGAAACTAATTGTTATGCTAAATTCGATTTATAAAAAGATATTATTTGTTCAATCCTAAATTTTAAGACAAAATAACAAAAAAATTATTCATTGCATCAGAACGCGTTTAAAAGACTTGTGTACTAACTTTTTTTTTATAAGTGTAGAGTTGCAATAAATCAAACTGTGATACTAATCTAAGATGTGTTTAAATGTTTTTGGTTTTATTCTTTTTGTTTTATGTAAAATTTAATAAATATATTTTAATGTAAAGAAAATCGTAAATATTGTAAGTTAAAACTATTCTTGTACTACCCAGCAAAACCTTATATTATCCTGTAATGACTTTGGTAAGAATAAATGAAGGTAGGTAACCTCTTACTTTTCTATTACAAAAGTTATTATTTTAAGAAGGGTGTGTCCATCGAGGTAACTCCTTACCTAATAATATGTTATTTTGAACTTACAGGTAGGGAGTTTTAAAACACATTTTGTCAATTTTAAATTCACAGATTTTTAACAAAAAATGGAATTTCTAAAATTTTATAGAAAAACGAATTATTTATACCAATAAAACATCCAAACCTATTAATTTCGGTATTACAAGTAATGCAAGGGTAAGATATAAGTTTTCAAAGTAATTTAAGGGTAAGCGGTTTGATATATTACCAGCTAATGTGCGTAGCAATACCCATATATTACCAGGGTTTCGCGGGTAATTTATGGGCAGGTTTACCAGAGAAACCCGCTACCGCTACAATTGATATGTAGCGCTTTTAATTACCTTAATCTGGTGAATGATGCTATTTTGTTTTTGTTTTAAAATAAAAATATTTGTAGAGGTTTCTTTGATTTTTGTTTAAATTTTTTATTTCTTTATAGTTATATTTGTATACGTTTATTATTCTTTAAAAAAAAATATATACAAAAACAAACGACAGCGGATGTGTCACTAATTGCTCACAAGTAGCGTAAAATTTTTACGATAACAAAACAAGGTAGCGTTACCACAACATTTTGACTTAGCGATAGGTAATCAAATTGTTCACCAGATTGCTGAGTAGCGGATTAGTAACAGTGGAGCGCCTGGCAAACGCACCCAATGTTTTTATTTTATTAAGGCTTGTGCACGAAATAACTAGTGTACGAATTAATCGAAATAACTTTTGAACTAAACGTTATATTTAAATAAAAATAAAATTAATTATAAATTTATTGATTGAATTCGGGGCTAATTTCCTTATTATGAATTAAAATAATAAGTACTTTTTTTCCAAAAACTGCTATTTTTCTTCATCAGGATATTCTCCTAACAAATACTTCACAGAGTTTTTGCTTTCAAAAACCTCTACACTTTCAGGAATGAAAAATAAAATTTTTTTGGAAGGAATTTTATTCCAATCTACATTTTATTACTACCAATAATTAAGATATACTAATTGTTTTGTAAAAAGTTTTAACTTTAACCCATTAGGGCTTTAACGGTATTTTCAGTGATCTTGTTGCTTGACAAACTCCATTTCCGAGAAAAATTTTCACATTATCGGCGATTTGATTTGTTCTCCGCACTTCTCTTTTTACCAATGCCCAATATCTCTGCCCTGGCCTGAGTTCTGAACCATTTGGCAGATTTGCCAAGGATTTGCGGATTTTCATTAAAAGTTTCTATTATATTTTCACGCACTTTTTGTTGACTATCCATTATAAATGAAAATAAATTATGCAGTATCGTTAATATTTGGACATAATTTTCCATTATATTTTTGAATGGTAACGTGATTAAAACATTTTTTTGTTAACTTAACCCTTTCGACCCGGATGGTACATATGTGTACCACTTAAAGTTTAAACGTCTCTAAAAATTTTGAATTAAATGTTGCTTGGTTGTGAAACATACCACATAATGATGACAGCCGTGAATGCCTGGGTCATTTATAATGATCTCAATCGAAAAAGATGCCATTGAAGTCGTTTTTAGGTAGGTTATCAGAGACATTGATCCAGGAAGGCCTAAAAACTACAGCCGTTCGTTGATCAATAAAACCAGACCGAGCACCACGAACTGCCAATCGCAAGTCAATGCATCTTCCTGTTGAAGGAACTTCCCGACGTCGTTGTACCAACTACAGTGCTCAAAACTAACAGACACGCACTAAGACAATCTGCAAGGAATGCCAAGTGGTACTTTGCAAAATGTGCTTTGCACCATAACATACATGAATTTTATGTAAAAACAAATTTTTTATAAGATTCAAATATAATTTAAAAATATAATCTATACTTTTCTTTTTCAATAAAATATCATTAAAATATGATATATTATTTGCTATACTTCTTTTTGATTTACTTTGTTTTAACAGACGATTTGTACCACTCCCCCAATTATTGCTTCTCAGATTTTCATTCTCCGATACCTTACTTATTACTTAAATAACCTGCTGCCGCCAAAAATTTTATTGCAGCATTGCTATTCGAATTTCGGGTCGAAAGAGTTAAGTAATAATTTACAATGTATGAACTAGTCATTTCGTGCGTAAGCCTTAAATAGACGTTCCCTAGACAAAGTAGACAAAATCTAAGAAATGTCGTGAAAACTGCGTTTTTTACAATGAGAGAACTGAGGTCTTTCTAGCTTAATAAAAAATACAAATAATAAAAAAAAACTCGTTCGGTACTACAAGGTTCGAAAAAGTACTTTTTTTGAAGCTGGTTGGTAGTATCTTGAAATTCCGACTTATCATCCCTTTTATGCAATAAAGTGTTTGTGTGTATGTTTACATTTGGTAACGTAATGTGTTACGTAAACAACGTTACATGGTTTTATATTATAAAAGAGAAAATTTATTTGTTAATTAGAGAGTAATATTGTAAAAATATAAATAAATACTGGAAGTTTCTCTATCAAATTTCAAGCAGGTTGAATTAATTTAAGAGAGTTTTTTTTATTTAAAACAATTTTCTCTTATTTAAGAAGCATATTTAAAATTGTTTTTCATCTCAGAATTTTACAAGTTTTTGAAAATCTCAAAAAAGGACTTTAAACCTAAAGTAGTGTTTTCATATATACGTATACGTACGTATGTACCTCTATTTAACTATTATTTTATAATTTTGTTATTAGGTTTTGAAAAAGGTACAATTACAGTTAAGCCAACTGTTTAATTTAAATTGTGTATGGATATCAATAACTAATGTGTCCGTTAAAGTCCCAGTTAGTTTGTATCAGGACATTGTAAAAATTAAGTTTTAAAAAAACTTGTGGTGTAGTATATCATGATTTCGCACTAGAGATTTACTGTATTTGTGTGTTTTGTTAATGACCAAATTAGTCTGTGTATTTAACACTACTAACAATAGAAATTATCCATTTCCATTTCTTTCTTTAATTTTCACTCTAATATATATATATATATATATATATTAGAGTGTATATATATATATATATATATATTAGAGTGTCCCTTAAAAATAGATTTGTCATTACACCCCCAGTTTTATTGGAAATGGTCCAAAATGGAAGAAATCAATTTTCTTGTTTTTGGAAAACGTTAACCCGTGCCGAAAGTTGGACGAAAATGGCCCTTTTTGGAAAAAAGGTGTATTAGTATTAAAAATTCCCAAAATTCTAAATCTCGCAAAAAATTATTTTTTATTTCGTTTATTCATTTAATATAGCCGAAATGATTCAGATATGGAATTTTGACTTCATCGGATATCACTAACCCACTTTAGCCTGGAATCCAAAATGACCCACACATTTGATAAAAATGCAAAAACGTGTTTTTTTTTTTAAATTAATTTTAAAATTTTTTAAAATGCCCTATTTGGAGATGTCGATTGCTATTTGTACCACATAATAGTTCATATTAAAGAAAAAAATATATTGGAAAAATGATAATTCGAGTTTGTGTTTGGAGCGACTGCTTTCCAGGACATTTTACAAAAATTACTTATCACAAAAAAACTATCACTTAAATTTAGTTAGACTATAATTATCTTTACATTTGCTTAAAAAATATTTAACCCTTAGTGACCTGGGGTCAGAAAAGGATCAAGTTACACAAAATAATAATTTTTATCAAGTGGGAAAAAGATTTTTTTGATCCATTGGAAGTGATATTTTTCCGAAAATTAGGAAAGGTGTTATTCTGTAAATTTCCTAATGGGTCGTTTTTGGCCCAAAGTATAAAAATTAACCCCATATGGATCACGTTACATAAAATAATTATTTTTATCTAGTTGAGATTTTTTTAATCAATTTGATGGCTTTACAATCTGGTAGTCATAATTAATATTAAGTTTTATGGCTCTTTTCTGACCCCAGGCCACTAATGGTTAAAGATTTTTTAAACAAATGTAAAGATAATTATAGTCTAACCAAATTTAAGGGATGTTTTTCCGAAAACTGTGTAAAATTTGATAAAAACATTAAAATTTTGTTAAATTTTTGATAAAATGAGCAATTTTTGTAAAATGTCCTGGAAAGCAGTTGCTCCAAACACAAACTCGAATTATCATTTTCCAACTTATTTTTTTTTCTTTAATATCAACTATTGCATGGTACAAATATCAATCGACATCTCCAAATTGGGCATTTTAAAAAATCTTTAAAGTTAATTAAAAAAAAACACGTTTTTGCATTTTTATCAAATTCGTGGGTCATTTTTGATTCCAGCCAAAAGTGGGTTAATGATATCCGATGAAGTCAAAATTCCATATCTGAATAACTTTGACTTTATTAAATGAATAAAAGAAATAAAAAATTAATTTTTTCGAAATTAATAATTTTGGGAATTTTTAATAGAAACCCGATCAAAAAAAATCATATATAGTAATATCTTGTTTTATGTTATAATATGTGAATTTATATGTTGTCACGAATAGCCATATATAATTATACGTTTCTTATGTTGTACCTTATATAACCAAATATTTTTGTATATTGTCTTTTATAAAATTAGATATTAACCATATATGCTATACATAATGATATATGATAGATCTGTTGTCATATGTAACACTGTGAGACAAATGGTAGGGGTCAGTGATCGGGAAGGGTTCAAACAACGGGGGAAAGTTATATCGGTAAAAAAGAAGTTATACGTGTCCCGGCGTTTCGCTTGGTCACCCCTAGGAATCGAGATATATCGATTTGACATTTGGTGGTCTTTTTTTTGACATAACTCGAGAACCACTAGTCCGATTTTGCTCAAACAATTTTAAAAAAATTAACGTTTTTCTATATACTCAACAGTTTTGCCGGTAAAAATAAATGTATGAAGAAAAAAATATTTTTTGGCTAAAATATTAAAAAAAAGTAATAAACAAAAGATTATTGATTTTTATGGTAGCGGTAACAAACATTTATTTTTACCGGCAAAACTGTTGAGTATATAGAAAAACGTTATATGAACAGATTAAAGGAATTGTAATTTTTAATTTTTTTGAAATTGTTTGAGCAAAATCGGACTAGTGGTTCTCGAGTTATGTCAAAAAAAAAATATATCTCGATTCCTAGGGGTGACCCAGCGAAACGCCGGGACACGTATAACTTGTTTTTGACCGATATAACATTTCCCGTTGGTTTCATCCCATCCCGATTTTGATTGTCGCATAGTGTATTAATAAACGAGCATATATAACATTATATTATCACATACGGTGGCATATAAGCCATATATTTTGAGATATAATAATATATGTCCTCCTATTAAATTTTTTTGTTTGTATGATGTAAGATATTTTTATATATGATTATATATTATATTAAATGCTCTAAGATATGGTTATATATTATTCCATATATGCTGCAAGATTAACAATATAATTTGGATATGATTATATATGGTCCCACATCAATAATGTTTTCTATGTGTTTAATATATATTTATATATAGTCACATATAACCTGAGAGACCTTACTATCGAATCCCAGCTCGGGCACAAAAAAATTTGTTTTTTTTTTACTTTTTTAACTCAATTTAATTTACTTGTAAATATTTATTTTACAGATCTTAAAAAAATTAACACATTTTCTGCCAACAGCACCTGAAATTTATGTTTACCGCAACTTGGGATTAATAATATTTTAATATGTATTTATATATTGTCATATATAACCCCACACATAATTATATTGTGACTGAGGTCCTATTATCGAATCCCACCTCGGGCACAAACAATTTTGTTTTCCTTTTTTTAACTGAATTTGATTTACTTATAAAAATTTTTTAACAGATCTTAAAAAAATTTTTACCATTTTTTGTGAACAGCATCTGCAAATTATGTTTTCAATTAATAGTATTTTAAAAATATAATTACATAGATATCGTAATGCATAATAATTTCGTTAGTTCTGAATTTGAGTTCTTCCAGAGTGAAAATTTTCTTTTTGCAATATTTCTATATAAAATTTTGGCAATATTCTTATTTTTTTACTCCTACTTTTAATACAAAACAACTTGTGAAAAAGTGTTGGATAACAGTATTTTTTCCACAGGATTGCTAAGTTTATACATGTCATACTTTATTTAAAACACATTTATATTACCTTTTCAACAACATGTATATTGTTCTTATCCCATTATTAATTTCGCAAATACCCAGTCAGAAATCGCCAGTGGTACAAAAAATCAAGCACTGGCATACCACTGGGTAACCACGGTATTAAAAATAAATGACTGGCAGGACAATCATTTGGGACGCTTTGCCAGCGTTTGCGAAAAGCGTTTTACCAGTATTTTTTTTTACAAAAATTTCGGTGGTTTATAAAAAAACCACCGGCAAAGAATTGGCTTAGAGTGATATGCCAAGGTTTGCAACCAGTGGTTATCCAGTGCTACCTAGCCAATGCTACCAGGCGTACAAAAATCAATTCACTGGAAAACCAATGATTTTATAAAAATGCTGACGCTTCGTTAAAAAATGATTGTAGTCGGAAGGTTCCGAGTTCAACTCCGGTTGCAAGCAAAATTTTTTTTTGGATTTTTTTTAATTTAAAATTTTTTTTGTTTTATAAAATTAATTTTTTTGTTGTGGGAAAGCTCCTTCAAGACCAACTTTTTTTTTACCCTCCCAACACTGGCATACTAGTTACTAAAAATTGTTTGCCAGTACTAGCATTTTGGCACAGCCAGTAGTTGTCCAGCTATTATCACTCATTTATGTGTTTAGCCATTAAATATTATATGTCTCGTTAGCTCAGTGGGTAGAGCAATCGTCTGCCAATCTGACGGCCTGGGTTCAAATCACGGCAGGACCAAAAAAAATACATATGAACTTTTTTTTAATTTTATTTTGGAAAATATATTTCCAGACCACCTATTTATTGGTTTTGCCAGCGTTTTGCCAACGTTTAAAAATTTTGTTCCTCCAGTGCTTTTCCGGCGCTTTTTGAACAGCCGGTCCTTTTGTCTAATGATGTTATCATTTTGGGAATTGGAAAGCACTTTTTGCCAGTACTTATACCACCTGTTAAAGTGCTTTGCCACCGCTTTCCCGTTTGTATTTTTCTGACTGGGTACAGATAAAGCGTGGCCTAGACCCCCCAACAAACTTTTTTTTTTATCTTCTTCGCCAAAAAATTCCGTGAGTGAAAAACATTTAAGATTTTTCATTTTTGTTTTTTTTGCAATAATGTTATTAATTTATTTTTTCTAAGTCACGTATATATATATATATAAATTTATATAACTACCCGAGATCTCAAAATTGGGTGTATCCAATGGTATCGTATTAGATCCCATTGTATATATGGGGATAAACTAAGATCAAGTTATA
The DNA here is from genome assembly GCA_949987735.1 of Leucophora obtusa. Taxonomy (NCBI): domain Eukaryota; kingdom Metazoa; phylum Arthropoda; class Insecta; order Diptera; family Anthomyiidae; genus Leucophora; species Leucophora obtusa. The sequence goes on along the minus strand of OX465295.1, from coordinate 153,885,498 downwards.
TCTTAAAATTGGGAGGTCCAATGATATTTTTGGGGATAAACCTAGATCTAATTTGATCCGAAAAATGGCGGATCGAATTAGATCCAGTTATATATTTGTGGATAAACTTAGATCTAATTTGATCCGAAAAATGGCGGATCGAATTAGATCCAGCAATATATTTGTGGATAAATTTAGATCTAATTTGATCCGAAAAAGTGGCAGATCGAATTAGATCTAGCAATATATCTGGGGATAAACTTAGATCTAATTTGATCCGAAAAATGGCACATCGATTTAGATCCAGCAATATATTTGTGGATAAACTTAGATATAAATTGATCTGAAAAATGGCAGATCAAATTAGATCCAGCAATATATTTGTGGATAAACTTAGATCTAATTTGATCCGAAAAATGGCAGATCGAATTAGATCCAGCGATATATTTGGAGATTAAGTAAGATCTAAATATATCCAATAAATGACAGATCAAAAATTAGATCCAGTAATATATGTATTTCGGGATTGCGTAAGATCTTAACTTTTTCGATAAATTGCAGATCGAATTAAATCCAGTTATATATTTGGGGATTTGGTAAGATCTTAATTTATCCCATAAATTGCAGATCGAATTAGATCTAGCAATTTATTTCAGTATTAAAATGGCAGATCGAATTAGATCCAGCAATATATTTGGGGATTAAGTAAGATCTAAAACTATCCAGAAAAATGACAGATAAAATTAGATCCCGCATTATATTTGGGTACTGCGTAAGACCTCCATTTATTTGGGATTAAATAAAATCCCAGACAGATATTGACAACAGTTCAAAAAATAATACACTGGCGGAGCATTGATTTTATAAAAATTACAATATTTTGTTAAAATAAGGTTTAAACTCAGAAGGTCTTGAGTTCGATACAGTTCACGGCTATGCATTTTTATTTTATAAAAAGAATTTCTTTTTATAAAATTATAATTTTATTTTCTATAAATGTTTTTATAAAATTATATTTTTTTTATTAAATCGAATTTTTTAAAAAAGATAATTTTATTTGCATCTTATTGATGCTCTACACCATTTCCAATTGTATCAATTGTTTTTTAGATTTATCAATTGTATTTCAGAAATTATCAATTGAATTTCAGTTTTATCAATTGTATTTCAAAACTTATCAATTATTTTTCAGATTTATGAATTGTATTTCAGAACTAGTCAATTGAATTTCAGTTTTATTAATTGTATTTCAGAATTTATTAATTGTATTTCCGAAATTCACAACTGTATTTCAGAAATTATCAAACTGTATTCCAGAAATTATAAATTGTATTTCAGAAATTAGGAAATGTAATTTAGAAATTTTTCTCTATTAACTATGATAAATAATCAACAAGTTCTGAAATAGATTTGATTATTTCTGAAATACAATTAATAAATTTCTGAAATACATTCCATAATTTCTGAAATACATTTAAAATTTCTGAAATACAATTAATAGCTTCTGAAATACAGTTAATATTGTAGTTGCTGATGAGTTACCATATATGACCATTAGGGTGGGTCGATTTAGCAATCGATATTGTTCCATCGATTTTTCGATAGCTTTTGGCATGAGGGAAAAAAATTCCACTACGACATATCAAAAAAATCATTTTCGAGGCGCCCAAATTTCAATATTTTGCAATTTTTAAATAAATGGTAGATTAGCGCCATCTTGAGTTGGCTTTTTGAAACAATTAATGAAGTTGTAAACAATGTCTGTGTTCGATTACTCGAAATTCTTACTACTTTTACTACAATTGGAAAGTTTTGTTTACTTTTTGTATTGAATTTTTCCAGCTGTAGTAAGTAGTAACTTGTAGTAAGTAAACGAACACGCCTAATATAACATTACAACCTTTCCAGAAAGGTATTACTTATGAAAATCGGATAAAAAATGTGGCAACTAGCCAAAAGCTATCGAAAAATCAATGGCACAATATCAAAAAAATTTTGTTCATACAAATCGTCCCACTCTAATGACCATATATTGTTTAAATTGCACCATATATGGTATGTTCCCTATTAAAGAAAACAATATGGAGCTTTATATGGTAATATATAACTTAGAGTCATCCATGTACCATTTGATCCGAAAAATGGCCCGATAAAATTGTATCAGTTGTTTATCAGCTTTTATCTAATTGCATCATTTTAGATCTGACCTGATTAAATTATGTGTTAATCAGATGAAATTGTATCAGATTTTTCACCTGATTCAATTTTATTGGATCTGAAGGACGTTAAAAATCGAATCAGAAAAGCAATAGGCTTATTAACACAACTCCATAATGTTTGAAACTCTTCGAGTTACAGTGTCGATACCAAACTACACATCTTTAAAGCCTGTGTTCTTTTGGTACTTCTCTACGGTTGCGAAACTTGGTTTGTTACAGACTTAATACAAAATAAATTGCAAGTTTTTGTTAATCGATGTCTTCCTAAAATTCTTAAAATTTTCTGGCCTCGCACAATCACAAATGAACAAATTTGGGTCAGAACTGGTGTTGGAAATGTTAACACAGAAATCCGTAGAAGAAAATTTGGATGGATTCGCCACACCCTGCGAAAACCTCCTCAAGAAGTATGTAATCACGCCCTTGTTTACAACCCACAGGGAACTAGAAAAAGAGGACGTCCTAAAACCACCTGGAGACGAAATACATTGCAGGAAATAAATTCCATATCTCAGAGCCTTGGTAGAACTGTCAACAACATAGGAGAGCTCAAAGATCTAGCCGCACGTCGAGAATGATGGAGACAACTTATAGAGGCAGCTCGAGATCATTGGACGACGAGCAAGGAATCTATATATCGAGACCCTATATTCAATACTCTATATCTGCAATTTTGGCCAAAATGAGCTTTTGATGGCAAAATCATTGTTGATATTATATCCATCTATGATATCAATTTGGAAGCGAAATACCTATTCTTTGCCACTTTTTCTGAACATTTTACATTTTCCCATATCTACAAACAAATTTATTTTCAAATACAGAAGTTATATCTGCATATAAATTAAAATTATTTGAATTCTATAAGGTATACATAAAAGTTTTTTAAGAATATCTTTTTTCGAATTTTTTTTTTTTGCAACTACCCGAATAAAAAAAATTATATATAATCATATATGGCATATATTACAATATATAATTATACATGTCGTTATGTATATCCATATATAATTATATATGACGTTTTTTCACAAAATTTTTCCTTATATTATGCCATATATAATTTCATCTAATTAGATATCGGCCTTCATAATATTAGATATGGCATATATAATTATATATTACATGACATGGTTGATCTTATTGCATATATAGTTATATATGGAACTATATCTTAATATATATGGTGGCATTTTAGCAATATATAATTATACATGGTATCATTTAAAAAATATATAATTATATATGGTGACAGTTAAACTAGATATTATCATATATGGTGCCATTTAAACAATATATGGTCATATATGGTACCTCATTAACAAAATCTTTAATTCAGTTCCAGATATGATAATATATGGTACTATATATAGTGCGATATATATTTATATATGGTGCTATTTAAGCAATATATTATCATATACGGTGACATTCAAACCATATATTATCATATATGGTACCATTTAAACCATATATTATTATATATGGTGCCATTTAAACAATATATGGCCATATATGATCAACATTTTTAATACAGTTCCAGATATGATATTATATATAGTGCCATATATATTTATACATGGTGTTATTTAAGTAATATATTACTATATATGGTGCCATTTAAACCATATATTAACATATATGGTGCCATTTCAACAATATATGCTCATATATGGGACCTCATGAACAACATTTTTAATACAGTTTCAGATATAATAATATATGCTACTATATATGGTGCAATATATATTGATATATGGTATCATTTAAACAATATATTACCATATGTGGTGACATTTAAACCATACATTATGATATATGGTGCCATTTCAACAACATTTTTAATACAGTTCCAGATATGATAATATATGCTACCATATATAGTACCATATACTTTGATATATCGTATCATTTAAACAACCCGAATAAAAAATAATAAACTGATACCATGTGATATAAACCAATAAAATTGTATCAGGTCAAAAATCAGATACAATTTCATCTCATTAACACATAATTTAATCAGGTCAGATCTAAACTGATACAATAAGTTAAAAACTGATAAACAATTGATACAATTTTATCGGGCCATTTTTCGGATCAAATGGTACATGGATGACTCTAAGTTATATATTACCATATAAAGCTCCATATTGTTTTTTTTTAATAGGGAACATACCATGTATGGTGCCATTTAAACAGTATATTGTCATATGTGGTGCCATTTGAACAATATATGGTCATAAATGGTAACTCAACTACAATATTAACTGTATTTCAGAAGCTAGTAATTGCATTTCACAAATTTTAAATGTATTTCAGAAATTATGGAATGTATTTCAGAAATTATTAATTGTATTTCAGAAATAATCAAATCTATTTCAAAACTTGTTGATTGTTTATCATAGTTAATAGAGAAAAATTTCTAAATTACATTTCATAATTTCTGAAATACAATTGATAATTTCTGAAATACAGTTTGATAATTTCGGAAATAGAATTAATAATTTCTGAAACAGAATTGGTAAAACTGAACTTCAATTGACTAGTTCTGAAATACAATTCATAAATCTGAAAAATAATTGATAAGTTCTGAAATACAATTGATAAAACTGAAATTCAATTGATTATTTCTGAAATACAATTAATAAATATTAAAAACAATTAATACAATTGAAATGGTGTAGAGCGTTAAAAAGATGTAAATAAAATTATTTTATTCAAAGATTTCAATTTAATAAAAAAATAAATATATAATTTTATAAAAAAATTTATAGAAAAAAAATTTTAATTTTATAAAAAGAAATTCATTTTGTAAAAAAATGCATATCGAACTCGAGACCTTCTGAGTTTAAACCTTATTTTAACAAAATATTGTAATTTTTATAAAATCAGTGCTCTGCCAGTGTATAATTTTTGAACAGTTGGCAATATATGTCTGGGATCTTATTTAATCCCAAATAAATGGAGATCTTACGTAGTACCAAATATAATGCGGCATCTAATTTTATCTGTCATTTTTATGGATAGTTTTAGATGTCAATCCCCAAATATATTGCTGTTTCTAATTATATCTGCCATTTTAATACCTAAATAAATTGCTGGATCTAATTCGATGTGCAATTTATGGGAAAAATTAAGATTTTACCAAATCACTAAATATATCACTGGATTCAATTCGATCTGCAACTTATTGAAAAACTTAAGATCTTACGCAATCCCGAAATATATTACTGGATCTAATTTCACCTGTTATTTTTTTCATAAATTTAGATCTTATGAAATCCCCAAATATAATCCTCGATCTTATTCGATCTGCCGTTTTCCAGATAAAGTTAGATACAACTTAATCCTAAAATATATATGTGACCTTCTCCGAGAAAAGGGACCTAGTGTGTGAAAATTAAGTTTTGAGAAGAACGCATTTAAAGTTTCATAACGCATTATCACTTTAAACACACGTTCAGTTGGGAGATGCGATTTGGTATGGTTAGGTGCCTCAACTCATTTCATCTTATTCTAAACGAGACTTTTCCATCCCTGATTAACAATTCTGTGTTCGTGGATGTTTGGAGACACATAATATTGTTTTCCACGAAAAGTATAGAGAGATTTACATGCTCATTTATTCCTAATAATGCATATTTTTTATATTTATCAAAACTACATATCTGCTAGTATTATCATAAAATTATATAAAAATTTTATTTCAGAACTCTATATCTGCATTAGCGACGTAAATAACGCAAATAATTTCAAAATAAGTATACATAGGAATAAGTTGCCATTTTTAAATAATATTCTAGAAGACAGATTGATTCAAAAAAATCTTATAAGCAAGTGAATTAGTCTTATTGCTCTCCTGAACAATTGTATTTTTGCAGATATAGAGTATTGAATCTATATAAGTTGGTATATGTTCGTCATTTTATAACTCTAGGACCACTCAACCAATTTATAAACCAAAACATGCGTTAGAAAGGTCTACTTTTACTGATGTTCTTAAAAAAAAAAATGACGAAAAATGTCTACGCATACGCGTTATACGCACAGTTTTGTGATGCTGTATTTTTCCCATATAAAATGTGTGATCGATATACAAATTTTTATTTTTCAACGGATTTCTGTCAACCGATTTCAACCAATTTCAGGGTACGTTGAGAATGGTCTGTAGATGGTTTATGTGAAGTTTGCACGAAATTGGCCCAGTGGTTCCTGAGATATGGCGTCCCTACATATAAAATGTTCGTGTTGCTATGACAACCAGTCCTTGGCGTTACTATGACAACCAGGCAGCACTTATAGCATGAACCTAATCTAATCTCAGCTTATCCTATCTCATTTATCTCATCTTCATTTTTTTTTTCTGGAAACACTTTTTTTGTTGAAACTTTTTTTTTTTTGTAAAATATTTTTTTTTCTGAAAAAAAAATTTTTTTTTTGGAAACACTTCTTTTTTTGTGTAAACTTTTATTTTTGTATAAATTTTTTTTTTGTGGAAATTTTTTTTTTTTTTTGAATTTTTTTTTTTTGTGGAAAAAGTTTTTTTTTTGGAAACTTTTTTTTTGTGGAAACTTTTTTTTTAGTGGATATTGTGGATACTTGTTTAGTGCAAATACGTTTTTTTTTGGAAACACTTTTTTTTTTGTGTACACTTTTTTATTGTGGAAACACTTTTTTGTGGAAACACTTTTTTTGTGGCAACATTTTTTTTGTGGAAACAATCGTTTTAACACACTTTGGGAAAGAAAATTTGTCCCCTGCCACTTTTTTTAACACTCTTTTGTCTACGCGCACTTTCTTTTTAAACACATTTTTTTTTTTTTTTAACACATATTTTTATTAAGGAATGTAATATAGAGTTTGTTTACGACATTTTTTTTTTTGTTTTTTTAAACACTTGAGAAAATGGCAATGGAACAGAGAACGAAATGGAATGCGGAACGAAATGAAACAGAACGGGGAACGAATGAATTCGCAATGACAATAAACAAATCGCAAAGAGAGTCATAGTGTATACATATAAGAGTGACTGACTGACTTATTTTACCCTCTAACCGGCCTATGCTTTTTCACCAAAATATAAATAAAATCCAAAAATGAAATTTTTTGTGCCTTTGATTAAGAAGATGTAACGATTTTCGTTTTTCGGAAACTACGAAATTGAGCGAAAATGGGTCTTAATTTTAATAAAAATAAATAATATAAATTTCTAATTAAATGTTGGTACTAATACTAAATTTATTCTTTTTGTCAAATTTCATAATAATTCGTTTTCAAGTTAAGACGATGTCCCAGAAAGGTATCCTGTATGTGCTTGGACTAATGACTTTTTTAAAAGCTAAAGATGTAGTCTTACTTTGTGTGTATTATCAATGGTTTAAAAGTAACTTAAATATGTTTTTCAGATTTTTGAAAATTGTGTTAGTTTCAGAATATTAGTTGGCGAACTTTTGTTGAGGCTGTTTATTTCATAGCCCTGTTATATTTTTTTATCTCGGTGGGGTTAAGTGCTATGGGAATAGTGAAGGAGGACACTGTATTAGGGATAAAAAAAATCATACACAATATTTTTCCAAATTGATGTTGCGGTCGCTGGGGATCGAACCCGCAACTACATGTGTAACAGTTCAACGCGCTAACTAATACATCTCAGCTCTCACATCATCATCGTTATTTATTGTTAATTATTAAGTGTGTCTATTTGATTTTATTTTTACTTAAAAAGTAGAAAATTTGTTTTAACCTAAGCTTCCTCTGTAGTCCGATTCCCTAACTTTTTAACGACAAAAATCGGTAGTTAGATTGTCAAAATTCGATAGTTATCTGCAATTGTCGTTAAAACTGATTCCGTAACTTTTTCTACCGAATTTTGTCGTTAAATAATATCGTTAACTTCCGACAATTAAGGCTGAGTTACCCAACCGTAAACGTATCTGTAACGAATCAGCTGTTCCGATACCACAAGAAGAAATGTATACGAATGGTTACTAACACGTAAATGTAAACGAACTTGCCGGATCATTCTGTTGAAATCAGTATTTTCTATCCGGCATCAAAACAGCTGAATGATTTTAGTCGGAAAAAATATGAAATGAATAAAGAAAATTGATTCAAACAACAAATAAGGAATAAAAATTAACAAATAAATGGAAAAATTTAGAATAAAATATAAAACCACATGAAATAGATGCTAAATAGTAATCTCGTTTACGATAATCTATAAGTGTACTCTTTAGCTACGACTCGGTACAGTTACATCACATTTACGTTTACGGTCCCATAATCCGCCCTTTATTCTTAAGTTAACGACAGAAAAAAAGTTGTAGATAAGGTAACGGATGAGCAAAAAAAATGTGAATAATTGCAAAATTAGTTAAAGAAATGTATTTTAGTGCAAATTTTATAAAAATTTACATTAAGAAAAAGGAACTGGTGTTTAAAAGAATGCATTTTAGAGCATTGTGATATGGTTAGCTAGTGCATTAAATTCAATGGCTCTCGTTTAACAGTGAATCGCTTATGCTTTTAATTTCAAGCAATATATGCTTATACCCACTGGTTTTTGTTCGTCTACGCGGAAGATATCTAAGCACAGATAGGAATCAATTGCTTGAAATTACAGGCACTAATAATCCCAATTTTAACGTCGAATTGAAAATCCTTTTAAGCTAATTCTTTTCTTCTAAAATAGAACTCATTAAGCTCGATTCACAATCCTGGAGTACTCCACGCTGCATTGTGAATCGAGCTTAATGATATCTTAAAAAAATGTTTGTCTGCTAATGAGTCGACTATGCTCCTTGCAGGAGTAAAAGGAACAAAAATATATATAATGAGTCGACTATAATTTTTAGAAATCGCGAACATAAGGATTTTAGTCGATTTTTTTATAGAACATTAATGGAATACCATTCCACTTATATGCCTGCAAATAAGAGTTTCCAATATTTATAATGGCTTAGTGCTTAAAATTAATAATGTAACTTTTCACCCTACATGCATGAATAAAATTAACCTAATTAGGTCGTTGCAATTCAATTGCATCAAATTAATTCAATTGGATGAATTTTAACATTAATTAACATTTACGAATAACTGTTATTCACGCTTTTTTAGGGATTTACTTTCTTTTCTTCGTGCTTTTGAAATTCTTTGTAGTGATATTATATTCAACCCGGCAAAAAAATAGACAACATCTTTGGAGTCAAAAATTTTTTTGTAATGATCATTACTCGTCGTCATATATGTAATTGTAATGAAATATTTTTTCATTTCCATTACATTCAAGTAATTGTAATGAAATTAGTTTTAATGTTCATTGCAAAATTAGACATGGATTTTCATTACCGTTACTTTTATACAAGTAGCACTAAAATTGCACTTCTAGTTCTGCAGTGCTGCTAAACCCACATCTTTTTTTGCTGGGATATAAAACAACTGATTTCAAAATAACCAGAAAATAAAAATATAGAATACCGGATCACATATTTTTTCGAATCGCGGTTAGCGTTTCGCGTTAAATTTAACGTATATTTATACCCTACACCACTACGTGGTCAGGGTATTATAAGTTTGTGCTAATGTTTGTAACACCAAAAAATATTGGTCCTAGACCCACCTTATAGTATACCGATCGGCTCAGAATTTTTCTTATTTCGATTTAACGATGTCCGTCTGTCTGTCCATGCATTCTTGTGCGCACTCTACAGGTCGCAAATATTAAGATATTTTGATAAAACTTGGTACACCGACTTATGTCGGCCCAAGGACGAAGCCTATTGATTTTGGTTAAAATCGGTCCATGTTTAGACCTAGTGCCCATATAAGGGTCCTACCAAAATTATATTGTTTATACGCTGCAGGTCGTAAATATTAAGATATTTTGATGAAATTTGGTACACAGACCTATGTTAGCCCAATAACGCAGCCTATTGATTTTGGTGAACATCGGTCCATGTTTAGACCTAGTGCCCATATAACGGTCCTACAAAAATTATATTGTTTATACGCTGCAGGTAGCAAATATTAATATATTTTGATGAAATTTGGTACACCGACCTATATCAGCCCGAGGACCAAGGTCCATGTTTAGACCTAGTGCCCATATAAGGGTCCCCCCAAAATTATAATGTTTATACGCTGCTGGTCGCAAATATTAAGATATTTTGATGAAATTTGGTACACCGACCTATATCAGCCAAAGGATGAAGCCTATTGATTTTGGTTAATAGCGGTCCATGTTTAGACCTAGTGCCCATATAAGGGTCCCCCCAAAATTAATGAAATTTGGTGCGCTGACTAACATTATAAAAAATTTTGACACAAGCCCCATTTTAACCCATTCGAATTTCGGATCCAAACATTAGTTGGCTTTTAACCAGACTGGTGTAGGGTATTGTATAGTCGGCATGCCCGACTTTAACCTTTTTACTCGTTTTTAAACTATAGAAGTATTGGAATTAAATCCATTAGGTGTGTGTTATAAATGCGACTGAACATTTTTTTTATTTATTTAAAAAGCGAACGCGCTCTATCGCGGTTTTTAATTGGTAAACTGTTGTGATTGTTAGTGAAATTAAAGTTATTCAAGTGATTAAAAAAATCGCCGTGAGTAAGCTACAAAGTTAATGATAAATTTTTGAGATTAACGCGATTTATGTGTGGTTTTTCAATTTGAATCTCGCTTATATAATTATTGCTTCAACGCGTAATCAATAGAAAGACGTGTGAAATACTTGTGCAAGCCGAGAAAGTTTCGTATCACTCAACTTTATATAATTTAGTCACTGAACAAATTTAAATTGGAAAAGCAGGGAATATCACGGTAATCGCAAAACTGTGCCACTGACTTTGTAACTGATTAACGGGGGTTATTTCAACTTGGAATACGTACAATTCACTTGAATAACCTTAATTTCACTAACGATCCAACAGTTTCACATTTACAAAAAAAAAAAAAAAAAACAATAACCGCGGTGGGGCGCGTATTGCCTTTACACACTTTTAATTACATTTCCAGTCACTTTTATTACATACACTTAACTTATGGATTATATTAAAATACTGCTATAGGGTGAATAAACACACTTTAAATTTAACGCATTTAGGCTTTCGAGATTTAAAAAAAAACTATATGGAACGGTATTCCATATTTTTTAAGCCCGACAGCATGCAAGAAACCACAAAAAGCTCTCTTGTTCGCCAGTTTTCAAAAAAAAATTTGTTGATACAAATGTTGTTTCTTATTTTGTTTTTTTATTTACAAATATTTTGTATCAAATTCTTTGGCATTTTTTTATTTCTACCGAAATTTGTCGGTAACTTTTATAGCGAATAATATCGTTAACTAAAATATAGTGAATCACTTTTTCGGTAACTCAACCGACAATTATCGTTAGTTAACGAATTCGATAAAATCGTTAAGAAAGTTAGAGAATCGCACTACTGAATAATAATTTTTGAAATTATTTATGTTTTATATATAAGCATTCTCATCGAAGGGGGCTTTTATTTTGAAGAGTTTTACATTAATAAAAAACATTGTATTTTATTTTCATAAAAATATTTAATTCCTATACAAAACATTTTACATTTTAAACTTTAAGGTACGCTAACAACGTAGCGGGCTTGCCCAATACGACAAAATTCGTTTTCGGTTTAACTGACATTCCAAAAACTAGGCCTAAGGCACGCCGCTAAATATAGTTATATATATATGTATGCACAGCCCATGCTACGGGACAGTTTTTCGATCAAATGTTTAGTATGGAGACATTTGGTTAGTTTGGGGACTGTCCTAAAACTCTTCCTAGGTCAGCGCATATTATCAAGACATTTGTGACTCATATACAGCATAGTTTGGGCATATTTTTGGCCATGTCTCCGAACTATATTTATATGTATGTGGTACGCATAGTTCGGAGACATGGCCAAAAATGTGCCCAAATTTTTAAAGATAAGTGTTTAGTATGGAGACATTTGGTTAGTTTGGGGACTATCCTCGAACTCGTCCTAGGTCTAGCGCATAGTATCAAGACATTTGTGACCAATATACAGCATAGTTTGGCCAAAAATGTGCCCAAACTATGCTGTATATTGGTCACAAATGTCTTGATACTATGCGCTAGACCTAGGAAGAGTTCGAGGACAGTCCCCAAATGTCTCCATACTAAACACTTGATCGAAAAACTGTCCCCGTACCATGCGCTATGCATACATATATACATATGCGAACTATGCACACCACATACATATATATATATATATATACATATGTATGTGGTGCGCATAGTTCGGAGACATGGCCAAAAATGTGCCCAAACTATTCATATGTATGTCTATATATATATTAAACAGAATTGACCTACTACAAGCACTAAGATTAAAATAACACGTCCCGTGTAAAAAACTTTAGATCTGATCAGATGTTTTTAGATCTAAATAGATATGATTGAATCTAATTAGATCCAGTACCAGCTCTCATCAAATATGATCAGATATGGCATATGTGATAATACATTATGGCAAGATCTGATCAGATCTATTTCCAAATCTGTTCAAATCTAAAGTGATCTGGACAAATGCGCCAGATATGCCTAGATCTGCTTAGATCTAATTAGATCTTAAATTTGTCCCCAATTTTGAGATCTTATTAGATCTGGTAAGGTCTACTAAGATCTGACCAGATATTCCTAGATCTGATCAGATATAATTAGATCTCAAATTTGTCCCCAATTTTGAGATCTAATTAGATCTGGTAAGATCTACTGAGATCTGGCCAGATCTGATCTTTTTACACGGGATATTTACAATATCCTTGATACAAATGTGGGACAAAACTATTTGACCGAATGCAAAAGTCATGAGGAAGTTATGTGGATTTTTAAGGCTAGAAGTGATTTGATAGCATTGAATGGAAACAAGTTTCAAACTAATGCACCAACTTTATGTTCGCTTTGTAATATGAATGAAAGGGAAAATATACAGCACTTTCTTGGCCGATGTGCAGCATTAAAAGAGTTTAGATTTATTTATTTCAAAAAGGTTTTACTTGTAGAATGGAAATCCTTAGCTAATTATATAAAAACATGTATTCAATATAGAAAATTTTTGTTAGGTGAATTTAATTTTTAACTTTTAAAAACAAAACATGTATACCCGAGTAAAAAAGTTTATATAAAATTTTATATGAATGGATATATTGGCAATATGTAACTGGATATAATTTTATCCGAAAAATGGTTATATTAAATTGTATCAAATCGGATATAATTATATTTACAAGGATACAAAGTTATATCAAATGATCAATTTATATCCGAGTTTTGTCCCGATCAAGTTGGATATAAGTTAATACAATACCCTAGTGTAAAAACGGTAATGACATATCATTATTTTTTGGACTACCAGTAATGACACCCACTTACCTTCCCAGTGTAGAAACGGAATTGACATATGATTATTTTTTGGACTACCAGTAATGACACCCACTTACCGTCTGCATTATTTTAAAACATATAATAATGAGTTACTGATAATGACTTATTTTTATCATTATTTCAAATAGAAAATAATTTTCTAGATTTTTTTGAAAATTTTTTGAAATCTATTTTTAGACTCAATATTTTTTAAACACTGGTAAGGATATGTGTAACCACATATTTTTTGATTTTTTGTATGTTGGCGAGTAAGCTTACTTGTGTGCAGCAGGTCAACTATGTTTTTATCTATTAAATATTACATGTCGATATAGCTCAGATGGTAGAGCAATTGACTGGCAATCTGTAGACCCAGGTTCGATTCCCGCACCAGCAAACTTTATTTAAAAAACAAAAAAAAAACAATAAAAAATAATTTTTTTATAAAATTAATTTTTTTGAAAATCTATTTTTAGACTCGTTATTTTTGTCAGTACTGGTAAGCACATAGGTAACGATATATTTTTTGATTTTTCGTATGCTCATAACTCATTATTTTTCGCGACATCGCCATATAAAGGTAATAAGAAATGTAATAACAAAGGTGTCATTACTGGTACTCCAAAAAATAATGATGTGTCATTACCGTTTCTACACTGGGACAGTTTGTTCCCATTATTACTTCTCAGTAATGTTTAAAAATCGTTTTTTAATATGTTTTGATTTGTAATAAAACATTTTAATTTCCAAAATTTACAAAACAATATATTTACCTACAATTACCGAATCAATCGTTCACTAAATTCATTTATCACTACCAATAAAGAGACACTATACAAAGTGTTGCCAGAATTAAAAACAAAATTAATAAACTTTTATTGTATGTTTTTGAATACAATTTTTTAATAAAGGTTTAATAGAGATAATGAATGCTCTAGCAAATTTATGTTTTAAAGTTAAATTAAGAAGTTTTTTTTGAATAACAGCGTAAATATTTATCCGAATCATCAAATTTAGATCAAAATGGCATCGTTTTGTAGTTGCATATTTTGTCAAAAATTCATGTTTTTGAATATTTTGACTTTAAATGCATATTTGGTGCCTTTTTAATGCATATTTTGTGCTTCTTAATGCATTCATTCTTGTGCATATTTTAAATTTTTAGGAGCATTTTTAATTTTGTAAAAAAATATAAAAAATTAATACGTTTTCATATTTTGATTCAATCAAAATAAACATTCTTAAAAACCTTATTGACCTATGGAAAATCTTCGAGTTCTGTGTCTGATTGCAAAATAACTAACTTAAATTTATTTTCAAAGTGCAATAGTTTTGCAAAAATAATAGTTTTTAGTACATATTTCTTATATTTTTAATGCATATTTTTCTTTTTTAGGCGCATATTTTCCATTTTTAAGTGCATGAAATTACTTGCCCTAATAATGAGTAACTATTAAAGACGTTATTGTATAAAGCCGATATTGTTGAATTCTTTATAGATTAGCCCCCGTATTCAAAATGAAAAAGCATATGCTAACTAACTAGCTTAGCTGCCAGCTTTGCCTTATGGGAATTTGTGTGTAAAAAAGTTAGCAGCAAGTTAGCACTTTGTCATTTTGTATACGGGTGTAGATCATTTTTTCTCAAAAAATTTTCTTTGGACTTAGAATTTTTTTTTAAAATATGTTGTTTTTTTTATTCTAAATAAAATTTTAATGATTAGCCCGGCAATGCACTTCTTTTTTGTTGGAGGCTCATAGTTCGCGATTTATGGAGCTGAAAATGATATACAACAATATTCAATGGCTTATTTCTCCACTCAAAACTTATCGGACCAGAACAAAATATATACATATGTCGTTGGAAATGTACTTGAATTCCTTACCAATGATATGCAACATGCGTAGACTTATTAACCCATTACGAATCGGGTCGTGATTTTAAATGTTATTTTTTTAAATTGGATTTTTTAAATTAAAAAAAAAAGTTAAAAGTAAAAAAAAGCTTAGAAAATATTAATTTAATGAAAAAATTGAGTAAAACATATAAAAAATTGTTTTTGATGAAATGAGTTTCGAACTTGTATCTGAGATTAACTAATATATTGTAATATATAAAATAAAATCAAAATTATTTTTCGTATCTATTTATATATAACATTTTGAACGGCTTTATCAATTATATATTCCTATATAAACAATTTGCAATAAACCAAATACTGATATATGATTTAATATGATTACATATGAGAATATTTGTAGAAAAATGTCTAGTATATCATCATATAAAAACATATAAAGTCGCATACAATATTTTATATTATCATATATTTTAATATTAAAAAATATATGTTATATATACTCTTTTTTACTCGGGTATCTTTAAAAATTTAACTATTTATCAATTGTCGACTGACGACCTCAGCTCAACATCGTACTTATTCTATTTTTCAAATATTTATGTAATTGCTTAAATTTATGAAATAAAGAATAATTCTACTACTACAATACAGTTTTACAATAATTTGCATGTACATTGTTTTAATTTCATTTGTAGTTGTTTTTACTACATTTGTCACTAGATTTTTAACAGTTAAAAATAACTTCACATTGCAGTTGATTTAAATGCAAATGTACTCTACACCTTTTTAACTTCAAATGCAGTTATTTTAACTGTCATTTGCAGTTGATTTTACCTACATAATTTCCTGAGTGTACGATATGGTATAACATGGTTCCATAAACGTATAACTATTATCACAAATGATTTTTGCATAACTGTAGTATTAAACCCAGGATTTTTACGTCTTGAATTTGCAAGTATAAATTTTCCAGCAAGATAGGTAGGAGCGTCAAACTTAAGTGTTTTATAAAATAGAGTTAGGAGCCTAACACTCACACAATCATCAAATCTACACCCTAAAAATTCCATAACATATTGTCACACATGTTCCCTAGGGCGTAAGCGGTATATATACCGTACAATCCTATGGAAGCATTTCCGCAATTTACCAAAATTAGTGGCAGTGGTTCCGGATAAGTGTGTGAGCAACTTGTTTCCTGATTTTAATTGGTACTATAACATGAAGTATGAATCCTTTTTAATGTGGAAACTATTCTTGAATTGAGAAAATTAATATGGTATTGAAACGAAAATTTATTGTCAACATATATTTCTTAAAGTATTGGAAAATGGGAAACAAAATCAATAATTTCACCATTAATAATGATTTGAGTGTTAATTTTCAAAATTATTTAAAATTAATTTCTAAGAATCCATTCGGTAAATTTTACAAAATTTATTGTTAAAATATAATATTTTCATGTTATTGTTATTAACCGGTAATGGCGCCACCAATGTATCCGACATTTTAAAGACAGCGCTATTACTTTCCCTCCCGATTTTTTAAAATTGCCCTTATCTCGAAAACTAACAGAGATAGAGCAAAATTTATGTAAATTTCGACTACCCCTAACCGTTAGGGGTAGTCTATCCAAAAATGGACCTTGGCGGGGCCTTAGACCCTCGGAAATTTTTAAAAAAATTTTCCACAATGTTGGTTTTTAATTTTTATTTAAAAAATAACAATTGTTTTTTTTCGACCTTTTTAATTGATTAATTAGAAATTTATTAATATAGTTCGAGACCAATTTCCTTAATTTGAATTAACATAATAAGTATTTTTTTCTTTATCAGGATACACTTCATAAAATGGCCCATATCTCGAAAACTAAGCGAGATAGAGCAAAACGGACAAAATGTTTGCTCCATTGGAGTGCCCTTATATGCCCTCACATGATATGGACTAGGCCCAGGGATGGTCCCGAGACCCTAAATTTGGATAAATTCTACGACTCAGTATAATTGAAGATAAAACTGTAGTTTTACAAATTTTTTACTTAAATTTAGATTTGTTAAATTTAACAAAAACAGTGTTAAAATCAACAATTTTTATTTTAAGCCAAAAAACAGGAATACATTTTGTTAAAGTAACAAATTTTTCTGTCCAGCCAACAGATGTATTATTCTGAGTGTATGTCTTCAAAAATTAATGATATACATTATTTTGATTATTTTTTGGTTTAAATGCTAAGTTTTGAATTCAGACCTTTTTTACCACTTAACAGAATAAGATATTTCAAAGGTTTTTCATTACATTTACTTAAAATTTTGTCAACACGTGAATGGCGTGCTTTAAATTAAAATCGAAAAGTTAGTAAAAATCCAAAAAGAGCCGAGGGAAAAAATGAAAAATGTTATTTTCGTAATTAGATATCTCCTAAACTATCAGAGATACAAAAACAGTTATGGGAACATATTTTTTTGTCTTGTTTAGCAGAATCTAAAATCGGTCAGTATTTAAGAAAGTTAAAAGCCGCACAACGTTTTTCACACCCGAGGTCGTTAAATTTCGCCCCCTCTAGCTCCGTTCCTGGTTCAACTACAGACTTAATAAGACATGATTCTGAAAGCCTGGCTCCTCCTCTACAGTCATTTAAATTTTATTATTCTTTTTTCAGTTTATGGAACATAATTTCCTTACAGAATATGATTAAACTATAAAATAATTATAAATAGTAATTATTAGTATACATGTTTTAAGATATAGGCTTTTGAAAGAACAAGAACGGACACTTTTACATTAGTAGGCCACAAGGAAGTCTCAAATAGGTTGTCATATAATTCAGCGGAGATCCCAATTTTAAAAGAAACACTCCCCAATGTGTTCTGCTCAATTTCCTTTCTAACCAATTTAAAACATTTTAGATGGGTTTTGGCAATATTAGCACCTTTTGCAACATAACTCAGGATTTGTTCTGCTGTTACGCTGGGCTTATATGAGGAAATATGCACCCATTTTTTATTAGCGATAACTTCTAAGTCTTTGGAATTATTTTCTCCAAACACCACAGGCTTACGTTTCTTTTTTTTATGGTTAACATTAGTGCATCCAGTATTGTTAACTGGGATATTACTTTCTGCTTGAGAGTATGCAGTTGAAGCTGAGCTAACAGTATTGTCAGAGCTTTGAGAACAACAAATGCTAGCTCTTCGTATACGCAAATTAGAATTTAAAACATAATTTGACTCAGTAGCAGCAATAACATCATTTGGTTTAATAGTAGCAATAACATCATTATGAATATCATCATGTAAAGAAAGACAAAGACTAGCTCTTTGTGTTCGCACATTAGAATTTGAAACATTTAGCGTGTTTTTTAATCACCTGGATTTAATAAATCCATAATAAAAGCACAAATATGTATATGAAACAGCCTATTAATTTAATGTCAGAAAAAAATACGAATAAAAATTAAAAGAGAAACAAAAAAATTGAATAACTAACAAATAAAAGGTTTTTATTAAATTTTTTTTATGAAATATGTTTAGAAAAAAAAACTACACCTCACCAAATACATATTTTTAATCTTGGAGATGGAGAAATAGCTCAAATAGAAATGGCAATTTTTCACTCTAAAGTAAGAAATTTAATTAAATCCAATTAGTGAATATTAAATATTGCAATGGAATTTTTCAATTGTGTAAAAATATAAATTGAAGTGATAAAACTGAAAAGGCAGACTGTTTATCGCTGTTTTATATAAAATATAATTAAAAATTAAAACTTAAAGTAAAATCCTTCATCATCGAATTCGGTATTAAAAATTAGGGTGAAAGAAGTGTCGGACAGAAAATTCTTTTTAAAATAGGGAGAATCTAACGCCATCTGTTGAGCACTTTTAGAAATACTTAATATAATAATAATAATAGTTTTTCTTTCTTTACAAAATTGTATAATTGACAAGTTTATATTGATTATTTTATAATATTCGCAATTTATAATTCTGCTGAATAAGAAATATGGATTTAATTTACGACAATGTTTATTTTAAACGTCTGTCGGCTAAATTACTAAAAAGTTTTGTATTCATTTATCATAAAATTTCTGTATTTTAAAGCACATTTTATAAAGCTTAGTGAGTTTCTCCAGTTGTCTTCTTCGCATCCATCCAGAATATAGATCATATCAGTTACATTTAATGATACTTTTTGAAAGCATCGATTTCGAAACTCCTTGAGGACAGGACAGATTCCTAGAAAGTGCTGAAGTATTTCGTTCTCTCGTAAGTTACATAGTATTCACAGTTTTTGTTCATCTCCTGTACTATATCTATTACCATTGAGAAATATCATGCCACTACGTGCCTTCATAATCCATGCTACACGCTGAAAAAAAAACGGCCTGTCCCAAACATATTTTTGCTGGTAATATATATATTAGGGTGGCATTGAAATGTATGGAGCAATTTCAACTTTGGATTATCGCTTAGGTCTGCTCGGCCACTTGGTCTAAATATCATATGGTGAAAATTTGAGCTAATTCGGTTAACTCTAAGCCGTGGACCCTAGGGGTCAAAGTTCAGATTTTGCGAATTACTGTATTTTTACCTATATTTAATTGTAGAAATACTTATATTTCAAAGCATCCTGCTAAAAAGTTGTAAAATTATTGTAATTAATATTCTAAATTACAATATGAATTTTTTTATGAAAAAATCAACCCTTTGGTGATACCGGGGTCAAAATGACCCATTTTTTAAACACGATTTAAAACCCTTATTGTCCAAATACGATTAAATAGCAACTATTTTTTATTATAGTCTGACATTTTTTTTTATAATAATTTATGAACAAATTAACCCTTTTGTGCCACCCGGGTCAAAATGTCTCATTTTTTAAACACGATTTGAAACCCTTGTTGTCCAAATACGATTACTAAGCAACTATTTTTAATTATAGTCTGAAATTTTTTTTTTTTAATTTATAAAAAAATTAACCCTTTTGTGTCACCCGGTTCAAAATTACCCAGTTTTAAACACGATTTAAAACCCTTTCTGTCCAAATACGATTAACAAGCAACTATTTTTAATTATAGTCTAAACATTTGCTTGAAAAAAATTAACCCCTTTAGTCTTGGAGTTCGAAATTAACCACTTTTTATCTTATATTACAAGATTGGGTGTAAGGGTGCATTTTTCCGAAGTTTTTTAATGCACTCAGAATCAAACAATTTGTTTATGAACCATTTACTGATAAATATAACCAAAAACCATTTAGTAAGGACATAAACCAGTTGTTAGTTTAAATTTAACGAATTTAAGAATGAACAACTACCACTTTGACCTTTAGCCATGAACTGACCCAAAATTATACAAGCGTATCAAATTTCACATTCAAATTTCAACTCTGTGATTTCCCGTTTTATATTACTTCAAAGACTAATTTTAGAGCATTTAATACGGGTTTTCCCCTATTAAAAAACATATAAAGAAAAACTAGTCAAACCCACTTTTTTTAATTGATTGAAAGTGATTAACATTCGTGTAAAGTGTGTCTTTTTTTATCGTAATTTCTTTAAAATTAAATATGCCAGTACTAAGAAGTGAAATTTACTTAATTGGCCACCAAAAAAAAAACAATTATCTGGTAGTAAGCTTCCATCAAAATTAGATTGTCTAAGAGTTTTATTTTATAATTTAAGAACTAAAAAGTTAGATGTTGCTAAAAGTGCTCGCATAGTTATAAGGGAATACTCAATTTTTTGGGAAAGGGCCAGTATTCCTGTCATTTCAAGATCAAACGCAGAACAAAAATTAGTGACCCTGTATAATAAGTGGAAGCAGTTATCGAGACGTAAGTTAAGAGATTCTGATAGTTTAAAACAAAAGAGAGAATCTTGGAAAGACTCACTTGATGATTTATTTGATATGGCTCATGTGGACGCACTCAATCTAATAAAGATCGAGGAAGACAAGCAGTTTTTGATCCAGCAGAGATTAAAAGGCCGCCCAGGGTGCATTATAGGTATTGATGCAAACTTAAAAAAAAGGGAAGAAAACCGTGAAAAACGTCAACAAGCATTTGAACTTAGAAGACAACAGCTTCTGGAAGCTCCATCAACCTCAAAAGGTAAATATATATTTATTTTACCCATTTTAACCAAACTGCATCCATATAAAAATGTCACAAAACCAAAAAAAAAAAAAAGACCTCGCAAAGAAATTTTGACACCAAGACTAGCAGCTGTTTTGGATAAATTAAAGATAAGTTCCAGAGATACAGTTCATTTACTAGTTGCTGTTCTGGATGCAGTTGGGCTCAGCTCATCCGAATTTATTATAAACCGTAATTCGATTCGTCAGCAAAGGGATGCGTTGCGCAAAGCAAAGAGCACAAACATTGTATCAACGTTTAAACAAAACTCCCAACCTTTAACAATTCACTGGGATACAAAACTTTTGCCTAGCGTAACAGGAAAATCCGAAGACCGTCTCTCAATAATAGCAACTGCTCCAAAGACAGAACAAATATTAAATATTCCCGATATACCATCGGGAACTGGCCTAGAAATTGCATCTGCAGTCTACGACACTCTTGAAGACCACAATATTTTAGACAAAACCGAGGCCTTTGTATTTGATACAACAGTATTTTAGAATAGCGAATCGGACGAGACATTTTATTCCTTGGCTGCAGACATCACATTTTCGAAATTGTGTTAGCAGGTGTATTCGAGAAAGAAATGGGCGTTTCAACTGGCCCTGAAATCACTATATTCAAAAAATTTAAAAAGCATTGGCCCAAAATAGATCAAAACAAAATTTCGACGGGATTTATATATCCACGTTTTAAAACTATTTTAGGTGATGAAAGTGATGAGATTTTAAGCTCCGCAATGCAAAAGATTAGAGAGGACTTTCCACGGAGTGATTACCAAGAGTTTCTTGAGTTAATTATAATCTTTTTGGGTGGAGTTCCTCCCCGTGGACTAAAATTTTCAAAGCCAGGAGCTATGCACCATGCTAGGTGGATGGCCAAAGTTATTTACTCTTTAAAAATTTTAATTTTTCGGGATCAATTCCCTGAAATAACCGAATCAGAAATAAATGGTTTACTTGAAATTGCTGGCTTTATTATTAAGTGTTACTCCAGATTCTGGTTCAATGCAGACAAAGCAGAACAAGCGCCTGTAAATGATTTAGAATTTTTAAGAAAATTAGAAAGCTACAAAACTATTAATATAAATATAGCAGAAAAGGCTATATCTAAATTTATCAATCACTTATATTATTTAAATGAAGAATGTGTGGGATTCGCTTTATTCGATGATAGAATTGACGGCGAAGCGAAAGCCAAGTTATCTGAAAAGATGTGCTTGAGTTATGTTGAAGAAGAAAATAATGAAGAAGATGAAGAAATTTTAAAAAAGCTACTTATCAAGAAGGAAAATCTAAAAGAATTCATTGACAGAGACAATTCATTAATTCTAAATGACTTGTTCTCCAAAAATACTAAAAGGCTTTTGAATAGGTTCGATATTTCAACAGATTTTTTAGAAAGAGACCCAAGTACATGGAATGATTTGGAAGAGTATAGAAAAGGAAATTATTCAAAACTTAAAAATTGTAAATGACTGCGCCGAGAGAGGAATAAAACTAGTTCACGATTACCACGAAAAAATTACAAAAGATGAAGAGCAGAGGCAATATTTATTTAAAGTAATACAAAATGTTATTAATATTTCATTCGAAATTATTAACTTGGTTTTATGTATGTTTTAATTTTTCAGGTTGTACAAAATTATAGACAACAATATTCAAAAGAAGGAAATTTAAAGGACTTAAAAAATGATTATAATTAAATAATGAGTATTTTCAAATTTTATTTTTCAAAAATTAACAAAAAATCACATTAATTTTTCAAAATATCACACTTAATTTTCAAAAAATAGCAAATGTAATTAAAAAAGCCCCATTTAAAGTTCAAAAACATCATTTGTAATTTAAAATAATTCCAATTGTTATTAAAACAAGTGAAATGGTGTAAAAATTATAATAATTTGTATTGTCTTTAAGTGTATTTGAAAAAAATTTAATTTAAAAACTTAATAATTTATTTAAAATAATTATTAAAATAATTTTCAATATGCAAATCTAAAATTTTTTGTTTTTTATTTGAGATCTTATGGCTCAGAACTATTAGTATTTGAACTCTGAACTACTTTTTACGTGTTTTTGGATATACTACATTTTTTTCTAAAAATGGGTCATTTTGGCACCCATGTCACTAAAGGGTTAATTTTTATATATATATATTTAAAATTGGTATTTAATGCATTAATTAGAGCAATTTTACTAATGTTTTCAAGATTCTAAAAATGGGTCATTTTGGCACCCATGGCACTAAAGGGTTAATTTTTTTTATATATATTTAAAATTGGTATTTAATGCATTAATTAGAGCAATTTTACTAATGTTTTCAAGTTCTAAAAATGGGTCAAAAAATGGCACCCATGGCACTAAAGGGTTAATTCTTTTTTATATATATTTAAAATTGGTATTTATTGCATTAATTAGAGTAATTTTACTAATGCTTTCAAGATTAAAAAAAAAATACGATTTCTTCAAGCAATTACAGCTAGATATACATTTGTTCGAAAATCTGAACTTTGACCCCTAGGGTCCACGGCTTAGAGTGGTCCGATTTCGCTCAAATTTTCAGCATACATACTTTAGACCAAGTAGCACAATAATCCGACCAGACCTAAGCGATACTTGGTCTCAATGCCACCCTAATATATATATTTGGAGAAATTGTTAAGCATATTCGCCGTGTTTTTACTAGAAACAATATATATTTGCATGCAAATATATTATGTTTGCAAGCAAATATATGATGTTTGCCTGTAAATATATATTGTTTGGATGAAATGAAATGACGCTATCGACAAATATTATATGTTTTGGAGCAATAATAAAATAAAATAATATATGTGTGTCACAAACCAATTATGGTTCCATGCAAATACTATATATAAATAATATATTTAGTTATAAAGCAATTATTAATATATGCCAAACAATAGGCGTATTTATTCTACTCTCCAAATTTCTCTGTATTTTAATGGAAAAACATAAAAAGTAAAATTAATACATCTACTGTTTGGCGATTATTTAATAACTAAATATATTATAAATCACATTGAATTTTCCATCTAATACATTCATTGAAAAACAATAACTACAATCTCTTCATTTATTTTTTATTTATTTTTATTAACAAATATTAATTAAAAACCCTTATAATAAGTTAATACTTTAATATACACCATTAAATATTTTTTTTTCTTTTTAACACAATTTTATGTTTTATTTATACTAATTTATTTTATTTTTTCACATCTTTCACAATAAAATTAATAAATAAAGGGAAAATATCAACAAATTTTCTGACTAGATGCAGTCTAGCTAAACTAAACGATTATTACCAACTACAAAAGTTATAATGGCAACATATAATTTTATATATATCAAGAATGGAAATTCGCCGTTTTTCGAAATATATGTTAATTGTATCCACAAATATAATTATTACCGGGAAATAGATGTATAGTAACTATAAAAACAACATAATTGGAAGTACACTGCAAATACATATATGGTAGTTTGTAAACATACATTGATTACCTCCAAACATATACAAAAACGTCTTTTTCCTCCGTGTAGATATTTTTTTTCGATATCCCCAAACAAATCTTAAAATTTCTCCACCCGAGTAAAAAAAATAATATGATGTCATATGTAATGATATCTTATTTAATATAATTGCAGATATATTATGGTCCGAAAAATGGTGGATAAAATTATATCGGGTAAGATCTAAATATATTTAATCATATAGGATCTTATCCGGATTTTGACCCGATATATTTATATCTAATTTGATGTAGAAAGACATAATTATATAACGCTTCATATTTCAGGATCAAAACAAAAATTTAAGTATTTAGAAGAAGTTTTACATAATTGTAACCAAGCATTTAAGCCTTCTCATATAAACTTGTATTCTACCCGTAAATTGTGTAAACATGAGTTTAATGTCAAATTCCATACATAAAAATATGCCCGAGTAAAAATAGTTATATAGGAAATTATATAACCCGACTTAAAAAGTTTTCATATAATCTTATATGATTTGATATAATCATAAATGTTTATATGCGTGGCTTTATATAACCATATACATTTATATTAACACTTTGGTTTTATAAATTTGTTTGATATGACGTTATATATAATTATATGCGATTTGATCTGCGATGTAGATTATATATAATTATATGTATATAATGGCGTATAAGCTTCTGTAAACAATCTTATATGAAAATATATAACACACTTAATAGAAAATTGTATTAATTTCATATATAATTATGTCTGTCATGATATCTAATTATACACAATTTTATAAAGTTTAATTTCACTATAAAAATTAAGAAAAAAAACTTAGAAATTGTGGATCTGTAGTGGGATTCTCTAACTTTTTAACGACAAAATTCGGTAGTTAAGTTGTCAGATTACTATGAAAACTTGTCAATTTAACTACGAATTTTGTCGTTAAAAAGTTACAGAAATGCCCCTCTGGTTTAGAATTTTGCCCTTTCACATATAAATTAATGTTTATAATTGAATTTAACATCTATTTATTAAATATTTGGCAAAATACTCTTTATCAAAATAAAACAAAAATTTAGAGAAATAAATATGGGAAACAAATTTTTTTTCATTGTGAAATTGAAGGGCGAAATAACTATTATTTTTAAATTTTAAAATAAAAATTAGACAAACATATGTTGAAATAAATACGATTTAAATTCAGGGCGGTTACCGCGTAACTCGATTCGAAAAAAAATTTCGAATGCGTAAATTTTGTACCTTATGTAAAAAGAAAAGCTTTTGCATAAAACTTACTTTCTGAATTTTTATATATATACCCCTCAATTCATAAATGCTTTGTAAAGTTATAACAGGTTTACAAAACGTCATTTTCATACAAAATTTGTTCAATAAACCTCCTATAATTTTACAAAGCGTTTATGAATTTAGGGGATAGTGTACAAGGCTAAGAGTAAAAATAAATTAAAAAGTAGAATTTTTGTACAGAATTATTTTTTTAAGAATATTTGCAAGAAAGTTAATTTTTTAATTTTAAAGAAAGACACACATTTTATAAGAAAGACCAAAACTCTAAACTAGAAAAAGTTGTAATTTTGAGTTAAACTGAAAATTTATTTTGTCAGCTATTTCCAAGTTTATTAAGAAAAATGTTTCTAAACAACTTTTTCTCGTTTTGAATTTTGGTCTTTATCGAAATAAATCAAAATAAACCACATTTCAAAAGAAGGATTTCAGTTAAAAACTGCGTTATTCTAAGTTTAACAACAATCTGCGTCTAAAAACGGCGTAAATCGCATTCAATCCTCATTTCAAACATCTTTCCATCAATAAAATTTTTCTGTATTCCATCAAAATACCAAAGATCGGCCGATACCCACTTTGTTAGCCAAACTGTTCTGGGCATTAGTATTTAATATGAATGAAAATAAGTGATCTCAACTAAAATTTTATTTGAAAATTTTCATGAAATTATATGTTTTTTTATATAATTTGATGCAATTAGATAGACCCATTTTTCGGATCAAATTGTATCAGGTTAGATGACATGCTTATCTCGCTTGATATAATTATATATTCCAATATTCGGATCAAATTAGATATGAACATATATATGGGTTTATATATGGTGATATATGATTATATAACATCTTTTTTAGTCGCGAATTTAATATGGACTAATATGTTTATATGTCAAGTGTAACACTATATCTTTGCGGATATAATTATGTATAGCTTTGAGTTTTTCAAAAATTTCTTATATGATGTCATATAAAGATCAGTATAAATATACATGTCCCCATATATATTTATATGTGCCATATCTATTTACATATGCTATGACAATTTTAATACATCGTCATATATAATTAAAAATGGCTTTATCGGAAAATATATACATTTTTTAATGTTAAATTTTTTTTCTAATTTGTTTTAGATATGTTTAAGTATAGCGCAATGTAAAAAAATTCTATGTTTTTTTGAGATATATTTATGTATGATTTCAAAATATAAAAAGCGTACTCATTACAACTCCTAAATTCCTTGTAAACCTTGTATAAATACAAGCCATATTTTTATGTATGGAATTTGACATTAAACTCATAAACATACCAGAATTATACAGTTTACGGGTAGAATACAAGTTTATATGAACAGGCTTAAAATGCTTGGTTACAATTATGTACAACTTCTTCTAAATTTTTATTTAAATTTTTAATTCTTAACTTAAGGGTGTTATTTTGCAGTACTTTTTAATAGTTTTTGTTTTGATCTTGAAGTATGAAGCGTTATATAATTATGTCTTTCTACATCAAATTAGATATAATTATATCGGGTCAAAATCCGGATAAGATTCTATATGATTCAATATATTTAGATCTTATCCGATATAATTTTATCCACCATTTTTCGGATCATAGCATATCTCCAATTATTTTAATAGGATATCATTACATATAACATCATATTATTTTTTTTACCCGGGTGGCTTGTTTGGAATTTACAATTTAGTCAAAATTTTTGTCCAATTTCTTGAGCAGTTTGGTATTGGAAATGGGCATATTTGGTCCAGACGTTTAAAAGTTATGAATGAAAATGTAAAAGCACCTCTAGAATTTTCCATATTAACATGAAAAAATATATTAACTGTGTGTTGTTGTTTTTACTGAATAAGAAAAAAATACATACATACACACCCAGACCTTGAAAGAGATAATTCTTTTTTTGAATTTATATGCATAAAATTGGATTCATTTTATAAATAACTGAATAATTCATAATGCCTTTAAATCAATGATTGGACATTGAATAAAGTGAGATAAGATTTGTTCCTATTTGTGTTGATTCAATTTTGATTCGATTAAATAATTTGGACGTATGTTGGCTTTAGAGGCACCTCACCGATTGATTCTAAATTTTTACTACTGATATAACTCTCTTTTTGGGGCCCGAAGAAATGTTTTTTCACCGAAAAGCCTGTATGGGGAGTTACTTCGGTTTAAAGTTTAAAAATGAACTTAACTATATTTTCTTCATTTATGATAGGGTTGGAACAATATGTACACCATTGGAAAGGTAATAAAAATATCTTTAGGATAGCATTTTTTTGTTGACCCATTATGATTCGGCGTAGGAATTTTGTTTTTTTAATGTTTTTATTCCATAAAAAACCTATATAAGAACAAAAATTGTGCTTATTAAAATGTTATCAAGACGAAAAGCTTTTATTTGATATATAGATCAAGTTTTGATCACTTCAAACACCGAAGATATTAGAGGTCAAATTCGTGAGATTTTTTTTCTTTCAAAGTATGGCTAACTTTTGACAAATGAAAAATCTCAATACCGACAATAGGTTTAAAATGTGTTTACTCCCAAAATATGTTCGATTCCCGATGAGTTAATTCAGTATAATTGTTGGTTAGAGTCAAAGTTGTATCTTTTGTACCATCTGCAAAAAAATTAGGCTTGCCTTCTAATATCTTCGGTGTTTGAAGTGATAAAATTTGAACTACATCTTAAAAGTTTTTAATCTTGAGAATATATTAATAAGTAAAAAATTATTATAAGTAAAAAATTATTAATAAGTAAAAAATTTTATAAAAACCACCGTATAAAAAATTAGTATACGGTGGTTTTTATAAAAACGGTTTATTTTAAAAAATCTTAAAAATAAATCTCATTCGCCGGTAATGGGTAAACAAACAAAAAAAAATGTCGTCCATAAGATATTTTTACTATCTTTCAATGATATATATATATTGTTCCAATCTGACTATAAATGACTTAGATATATGTAGCTAAGTCCATTTCCAAACTTTTCACAGAAATAAACTCCCTAAAGAGGTCTTTCCGCGGATTTTTTTTTTTAACAGCTTGAAAAGTACTACATCGGGGTAAAAAAAATTCACTGAGATCAACTTATTGCAAAATTGAGATTTAAAATACGAATTAAGGAATTATATTTTTAAAGGTCTGCACACATCTATATGAATAACATAAGCAGTGTTGCCACTTTATGGGTAGGGCATGGATGGCAGCAATTATTAAATTGTTTAGTTTTTCACTTAAATTTCAATTCAAATGAATGAATTGAGAAAGTTATCAAATTTGTAAATAAAAAAATATACTATACATAAAAAAAATTTAATTCATAAACTAGCCAATAGATAGTGGGTCTATGAATACAACTTAGCAATTACTTCAAAGCATTGTTGGTAGCAGAAACGGTGCGATTATCGGTGAGGGTAAGTAACGCTATCATAGATTATTTCGGTTACAATATTTTAAGGATAATTGTATTTCGATAACGGTATTTTAAGGTTAACTGTATTGCAATTATTTCGATAATGGTATTTTAGGATAAGCAGTATTCAGTTATTTCGGTGCATTCCGCAAATTTTTTTTTATGAAAAAATAAAGTAAAGTAAAATAAATTTATTAACTAAGTGTATGTAAAATTCACAATTACGACGTGGAATTACAAAAAGTTTAGACTAAAAAATAATGGTGTTGTAAGGATAATGGTATTTCATTAATTTCGATACTGGTATTTTAAATGTATCGATATTTGAATCTATAACAGTATTTTAGCGTTAGAGCCTACCAACCCTCCCGCAATGTATG
The DNA here is from genome assembly GCA_949987735.1 of Leucophora obtusa. Taxonomy (NCBI): domain Eukaryota; kingdom Metazoa; phylum Arthropoda; class Insecta; order Diptera; family Anthomyiidae; genus Leucophora; species Leucophora obtusa. Next base: position 153,855,237 of record OX465295.1, on the reverse strand, counting down.
TCTTTTGGCTTATGAATGACTTAACATCTAATTGTGAAGTTTGCATAAAAATTCCAATATCTATTTTTATTCATACGAGTTAATGAATTGATTCACAGCGACTGATCATCCACGAATTAAACCGATACATCAGGAAAGTGTATTAATCTATACATGCTTTGAAATTATTTCGTTATACAAATAAGCTATTAACGTACACAAAAAAATCGTTACCAAGTAATTAAGCAAATTTCAACTAATAAAGTTTTATCGAATAATTTATTGTATTGTGTATGCCACAAAAACATTATTTTAGTTGAAGTGCTCCCAATTGCTTGCCAAATATTTTTTTGTGTGTATTTAAAAACGCAAATAAAAATTGATTTTTGAAGACTCTAAAATAAGATTATTTTTAAATCGTTCACATGTGATCATAACTGACTCTTTTTTACAAGCTTTTTAAGTGTTTTGTTCTAAAGTTAATTTTTTCTCTAAATTTTATGAAGATTCATATAAGAACTTTTCTTTGTAATAATATAACGCCCAGAACGATGGGACAATTGAAATGGCCAAATCACTTTTTTTAAAGTTTACTGATGAGGTTATTACCTTTTTTCGGAGTTCAAATTGTAATAATATATTAATTGAAGTCATTTATAATTTCATATTTTTTGGGTAATTTTGTCTACACTTTTGGGAATTTTGAATCTTGCTTGTGGCAGCACTGAGATTAAACAATATTAAACTGAAATATTTACTTGTAGTGGTGGAAAAAATCATACACATTTGTTGCACAGTGGATTGACCGAATACAAAATGGGTAATAATTCATACTTGTTTGTACTTAGTAGAATCCCCGAATAAAAACACCAGGATGGAGGGTATCTAAAGACTCGGCACAGCCGAATTTAATCTTTGGTTTGTATAAGTTCCCAGTCACCTGGGGACTTATACAAACCATCGAGCGGGCTTTAACCCGCTTGTTTTTATTCAAATTAAATGCAAATAGGATAATTTATTCATACGTTACTGATGAATTTGTACACTCAAAAAAAAAAAGTCAGTAAAGTCAGCAAAAAATGTTGCTGTGTCAGCAACTTTTTAGTCAGGAGCGTGCTTGCAAAAAAGTTGGTAATTTCAGCAAAAGGTTTGCTGAAAATCAACGAGCTGATTTTTACCAAAAAAATAGTAATCTTCAGCAAAAGTTTTGCTAACACTTAGTCGACTGCAAATGAAAAAAATCCTTGCTAAAATCACTAAACTTTTTGCTGAATATTAGTAGACTGAAAAAAACTCAAAAAACTTGTAGCGAAATTTTACTTTAGTTAATTTATTTGCTGAAAATTTAAATATAGAATATGTGTAGAGTTGTTTTTCTTTTTTTGTCATTTCCGTTTCCAGACAAGCTGCGACATCTACATCTTGTCTATCTGGTTGTCGTCCACGCTATGAATGCGGTTATCAGCACAATTTTTGCAGCAAAATAAATTAGTAAAACATTAGTTCAAAATTAGTTTAGTGCTAAAAAAATATAACTAAAATTTTTGCTGAAAACGGAATTTCAGCAAAAAAATTGCTGAAAACTAGTACACTTGATATACAAGACGTTTTACTAATTTTTCTACTAACTTATTTTTTTGAGTGTACATTTGAATGAAATTGAGAAATTATGAAATTTTTAATGGACATAAACATTTTACTTCAAGTTTAGAAATTATTTTTTGACTGTTTTTTGATTATTTAATGATTGTTTATACACTAATAGAAAAAAGTGTGTAAAAATTTTAGTTAAAGCTACTAAAAATTAGTTCAAAATGAAAAACTGCTGAATTAGCAGAGTATTTTTGCTAAATATAAATAAGATAGGAACAGCAAAAATAAAACTGTTTAATATATTTACAAAATGTGAGTTATAATTGAGCTAAATTTAAGTGATTATAAAATAAAATTGAATTGTAGTAGTAGACAAAAAAACATCACATAAAATTTAAAATTTTCAAAGTTCCTTTTTCGTTTTTTGTTTTTAATGGAAATACAAATCTAGCCTTCTGAAATCAACAGTTTAATATTTTGAGCAAATATTTCTGTTGGTTTTAAAAACTGCTATTTGCATTGAACAAAATTTAACAAATATTTTTTTAGATACAACAGTTTTAGCCATTTTTAGTTTACTAATATTTTGCAAAATTTTCTGCAGATTTTCTAAATTTAGCATTTGCTGTTTTTATTTCACTGCAACATTTTCAATTGTATTTCAAAATTTATCATTTTATCAATTGGTTTTCAGATTTATCAATTGTATTTCAGAAATAATCAATTGAATTTCAGTTTCATCAATTGTATTGTAAAAGCTATGAATTGTTTTTCAGATTTACCAATTGTATTTCAGAAATAATCAATTTATTTCCAGTTTTATAATTGCTTTTCAGAAATTATTAATTGATTTTCATATTTATCAATTGTATATCAGAAACTACCAATTGTATTTCAGAAATTATGAATTGTATTTCAGAAACTGAATATTGTATTTCAGAAATTTATTAATTGTATTTCAGAAATTCGCAATTGCATTTCAGAAATTATCAAATGTATTTTACAAATAATCAATTGTATTTCAGAAACTGGCAATTGTATTTTAGAAATTGTATTTAAGAAATTATCAAATGTATTGTATTTCAATATTTTTTGAATCCGCTCACGTAATTACCCCCATGATAAAAAAAAACTGAAAACATTACCCATATATGGAATAATATATGAAGATATATGGAATATATGAACCAATATATGCATTTGTATGTATTTACCCATATGTGCTTCCATACATAACATTCACCTGGGTTACCAAAAATTTATGGAATAATTGTTTTTCTGAGAGTGGGTTTCAAAAGAATTTTTTCCTATAACGGTACACAAATTAAACATGTTTTGGAATCAGCAAGTAAAATAATAAAAGTATGTATCAAGACAGCGACTTTTCATTTTGTAGAGGTGTATAATTCGTGTTAAATTGTTATAATATTGGTCACTATTTTTGGTTTTAATTACTCAAGACAGATTTTGGCTCATTGAACCATAAAAAAATAAATTTTTCCTATTTCCTTATATGAGGTCAATTTCTGTAAGCTATCGCAGAAACCTTGTGGCTCTTTGTTCCCAATAGGAACCAGAGTAAACCTAAATCCTCAATAGCAAAAATTTATGCACGTTTTTAAGTACTAATGCAATTTTTTTAAGTTTAATATATATCATAAAGATTCTTAGTCAAAGTTTAGTTAAAGCTACGCTTTAAATTTTTTTAATAATCATCAATACCAGTTTAATTTATTAAAATTTCTTATGTACACTCTAATAAATTTTTGTTGAACTCTACTCTTTTAAATGTAGGTAACTTGATACCTACTATAAATTGGGCAAAAATAGGCATTGTGTTTAAAATTAAAATGCATAGACACATTGTGTTTAAAAATAATAGACACAATGTGTGTAAAATTACGTCTTTAATTATATCAAAAAGGTTTAGCAACTTTTAAAAATTGTTTAAATTTTAACTGAATGTGCCTAAAAAAGCTATATTAAGTGCTTCAACCTACAATCAAAATGCCTAGAAAAACGCTGATTAATGCGTATATATACATTGAATTTGTTTATTAAATTATACTCCCTTAAAATAAAAGATGCATTTAAAAGATTTACTTCAGTGTTTTTATTAACAAAAGAAATTATTGAGGAAAGAAAACAATATCAATGAATACTAACAATAAAAATAACGAATAACATGAAAAATATTAAAAAAAGTTGCGAATGGTTTTTCTTATAGACAACCAGTTAAAAAGTCTTCATACTTTGAGGATTTTTTCTATAAGTAAATTTTTTTAGATTACAAAGATTCTTCTTTAGGAAATCAAATGGATATCAATATGAGGAATAAATATGAGGATTAAAAAATTTTAACCAGAATATAAACAATTTTCTTCAAGAAAAAGTCCTCAGTATAAAAAGGAGTTTTCACAGGAAAAAGTTGGTAAGAAAAATTCACATCTAGGGCTTATATTCAATAAGGGCTATCTGCAAAAATTTAATTGTTCAGGAAAGCTAAAAAACCATTTAGTTCACATTATCTGTTACTCTATAGTCATTTGCACATTTTTGTTTTGCAAATTATTTTTCAAAGGCTTATGAATTGTTTTAACCTGCGTGTAATAACAATTTGAGCGCTTGTCCCGTTATAATGCTTTCTAACTGTATTTGCCTTTATATTTCCAGGGGCAAAGTGCTGGGAAAATCTGAAAATTGTAACATAACTACTTGCAAAGACCAATTGCTTATAAGGGTTTATTTAAAAATAGATTTGGCAACGTCCAACTGTTTATTGATGCATTAGTAAAGCACTGAGAAAACGAAAACTTTCAGCAAAGGTATCTTTGGGAGGGACCTATGGATTTTGATAAAATTTGGATGTCTGACGTGGTAAAGAAAAGTTAAATACATGTGTACATTTTTAGCGGACACGGTCTCAAATCTAGACGCATACAATCCGATTTAGAGATGTTCGAATCTTTTTGGTAATTGAAGAATTTTACACACATTAGTTTTGGTCTCTCAAATATCTTTCTTTGGCATCTAATTTGCCTTTAATTAATTTCGGAAAGTATGAAAAAAACTGTAAATATTACAAAAAATCAGTAATTTTCTTTCCTCGCAAAAAAGTGAACACATCATTTATTTTGTCACTCAATCACATATCTAAATATCAGAGCAATCGGTGGAAGACTCCGGGGTTAGCTTCCTTATTAGCTATTTTTTTTTACCGAAATTTACAATATTTTTGCAAATTTGCGGCAGCAGCTTCTCAATTAACAGAGGATATTTTTTTAATTCTAAACATTCCAAATTAAAAACATCGTTTAAAAGTCATCGTCCCAAAACTATTTATACATGTCCTAAAAGTGGCGCAAATTTTGGTTCTTTGGCAAACCGCTTCATTTCAAAGTTTTACCAGTTGCTAATTTTGTGAAAGACTTTAAAAGCGCTGACGAAATTCCAAAACTGTTGCTTTGCCAGTGCCTTGTTTTTATAAACTTGTATAACCAGTTTTGCCAATTTATATGTAGATGGCTTTCTTTGGTCTTCAAACAATTTGGGATATTCCTTGCTCCAAGTCCTTAAAAACAAAAAATGTTTAGATATTACCACACGGCGCATCAGCAAAATTAATACACGCTTACCCAATAACAATTTTTTTGGTGAATATCGAAGCTCATTTTAAAAGCAGTTTCCCCATGGGAAATCCTTTTCATTCCTTTGGATATTTCACTACCAATTTTAGTTTTTAGCGGTCCAATTGATTTTTAAGTTTGAACTTTTATGATTTTTTATTTCTTTGACAAAAAATATTGACAAATTTAAATAAAACATTAATATTAGTATAATTAGGCACATGTGTGTAAAATTTATATTTTAAAAGTATGTACCCTATTCAATGCTTAACTATACAGAAAAAGTGTGTAACAAATTATAAACATGTTTAGCAACATACAAATTCTTTATTATGTGTGCAGTTTTTGTATAAAAATGCGTAAATTATTTTGTTAAACATTTTTTGAATCAACTTTAGGCATTTTGTGTCATTTTAAACAAAAATTTACCAAACTTATAGCAGTAATTTTATATGCACTTTTTAGAGTGTAGGGTGAATTGTTCTAAAATAGCCTTGGTTAAGTTTCTTAACCATAGAAATTTCTATGGTTAAATTTTAGCATTGGTTAGAAGAAATGCTTGGTTAGATAAGTTATTCAAAAAATATGTTTACCAGTGGTTAAGGCTAGTAGAGGTCTTAACCAGGGATAAGTTAACGGGCCTTAGTAATAGAAAAAAAAACTAAAAAAAATATTGTTTGAAGTCTTTTTTGCTTTCAAGTCTGGGCAATGCAATAACAGCCTCTACATTTTCCGGTATAACTCGTTTGGAAACGCTAGCTAGCAATTGAACGTGTCGTTCCTTTCATTAAACGGTGGATCATCTTAATTTAAATATTCTTTCAATGTACCTATCGTACGGAATGCTTCGCGTGAATGGTGGTTCAAATACGTTATTTATATCATTCAAATTGATGATTTCCGTGTAACTTGTGCAATTAAAGTTTATATCTGGTTTTTTATAAACTCTAAGTTCCGTTGGGTCGTCAACATAGTTTCGATAACGTAGAATTTTATTGATAGCAAAGTCGAGCTTTTCTTTCCTTTCATCAAACAACATTGGTAACAAGACATTTTCTGAATGCGCATAATATGAATTATCTGTACTTACTTGATTGACAATTCTGCGTAAACGAGGTTCTAGAAATCGTGACCAACTAATGAACTTGAAAAAAAATGCTCTACCGTACACGACAGAGCTGTAATACTTGATATTGAAGTACATTGGCACATAACATTTAATTATAAATTCAACCAGAATTCTTAAATTTTCCTTTGTTACATATAATCGTAATAATCTAGCGGCCTTGGTGAGCCAGCGATAATGTACAACTGATGTTAGCCAGATCCACCGAAACCACGCCGCTAGAAATTGCATGGGCCATGTCGTATAAGTACTTCGAATCGGTGGAAAATTCAATTTTTTCTGGAGCAGAGGGCATATTTTTCAACTCAATTTTCTGAAAGCCGTCCACCACTTGAAAATAAATAATAATAAAATAATTAAAAACGGTTGAAAATTATAATAAATGAGTGATAGCAATAACTTACCGGAAGAGTTTCACAAGTTTCGAATTGACGGCTCAGTTTCCCGGTTGCCGATCTTGGTCCAGTGCTGGTTGATTTATCAAAAGCTTCAAACAAATGCCAAAACGAAAGTTCGTTGAAGTGTAGAAGGCAAAGTTAAAACAATCGTTTCTGTGTATTGTGAACTTGTCCATATCTTCTTGAACCGATGGCGGTGCGTATGTTGAATCATCGGGATCTTGGTATGTTGGCATTGATGACATAGACGCTGCTCGTTGCTCTTCAATTTCTATCACAAATGCATCCACTGTTAGTCTTTTCTGATTATGTTGATCATGCATAAACTCTTTGAGCAATTCTGGAATCAAGCCACATGCACATGGAGCTGGCTTCAAATCGCATTTACATGTTCCAATGTAAAAAATTGTTTCCAGAGATTTTACAAACTCTGGAAATTTTGGGGTTTTCTTTTTGCTCTTGATTTGGTCTTGATATTTGTCAAGCAATCTATTTAATTTAATAAATACACTATTTTTCGGCATTATTTCCATACCAAGTTTTTCCCAAATTCCAATCAACTTATATTGTACTTAAATAGTGAATGATTTATAGGAAAACTTTTTTTGTTCTGTTTTTTAGTAAAAATAATATCTCAAAATATCCAGATGGGTTGGTAAATTAAGATCAGTCAAATCAGTAGACATCCCAAAATCAGTAACATCATGCTTGGGTATATGACTCACTGGGGTTCGAAATTGCCCAGACTTGAAAGCAAAAAAGACATCAAACAATAATTTTTTTAGTTTCCTTTCTATTACTAAGTTAAATTCATTTTTTCATTTACATATCGAGAGTCTATATTCAATACGGTCTATCGGAAAAAAGACGATTTTTCAGGAGAAGCAAAAAACTGTTTTATTCCTAAATTCCTTAAGTATCTATCTATCTTCCACAATATTTGTTAAATATGACTACTGAACTTTACATATAAAAAAATACAACATTTTACATTATTCGCGCCGCTATAGGGCATTTTGTCCGATAGACCGTATTGCAACTGAAATTTAGGAATATTTTTATGCCGATAGAGCGTATTCCACAGTAATAAAAATTTTAAATTTTGTGAACTAATTTGCAATTTCATTAAAGTTGGAACATTTTGTTTAAAGTTTTTTTCAGAGATGGGAATAATTAATTACTTTGTAATGACCATTGCGCGTTTTCATTACCATTGAATCTATAAAATGAAAATTAAAAAAAAAATCATTACCATTACAAAATACAATTGCAATGAAAAAATTTTTCGTTTCATTTGTTTTCTTTACATGTAATTAAAGGTTTTTATAACACTGTGAGACAAATGGTAGGGGTCAGTGATCGGGAAGGGTTCAAACTACCGGGGAAAGTTATATCGGTAAAAAAGAAGTTATACGTGTCCCGCCGTTTCGCTGGGTCAACCCTAGGAATCGAGATATATCGATTTGACCTTTGGTGGTCTTTTTTTTGACATAACTCGAGAACCACTAGTCCGATTTTGCTCAAACAATTTTAAAAAAATTAAAAATTACAATTCCTTTAATCTGTTCATATAACGTTTTTCTATATACTCAACAGTTTTGCCGGTAATGTTTGTTACCGCTACCATAAAAATCAATAACCTTTTGTTTATTACTTTTTTTTAATATTTTAGGCAAAAAATATTTTTTTCTTCATACAAAAAGATATATCTCGATTCGTAGGGGTGACCCAGCGAAACGCCGGGACACGTATAACTTGTTTTTGGCCGATATAACATTTCCCGTTGGTTTCATCCCATCCCGATTTTGACTGTCGCATAGTGTAATTTTCATTACATTTGCGCAATGGTAGTAAAAACAAAAATCATTTCCATTTTTTCTACACTAGGTAGACAAATGAAATTTCATTACCATTACTTATCATAATGATGTAAAGAACGTTTTGTTCTTTGTTCTTCACTGAAAAATGTTCCTTTATAGAAATTTTAGTTGACAATTTTTTTTCCAACTAGCCACCAAACTCTGATGTATGTCCCTAGATTATAAATTAAAAAAACCACACTTAACAATTGCAAAATTATGGCGGAACGCGAAAAAAGACTTTATGGTAGAAAAATTCAATTAAAAAACTTAATCAGCGATTAACATTCTGCAAACAAATATACTGATGCAAAAATTTTCCTTTTAGCAAATTTTTTTCGGGATTTTTTTTTGCAATTGACCACCAAACTTTGTTATATCAACTTTGTTTGATCATAAAAATGTTAACACTCATTTTTGCCTATAACTTTGGTTTAAAGCTTCTCATATTTTTTTTCGGCAGTTTACATTTTAAAAATATGTCAGTTAATAAATTAATTTACTTTTTTTAACTCTACTATTTTCTTGAGCTTAAGGTTTGGTTTTTATTTATAAAAAGTTTTTTATTTTCGATATTTCGCTACTCCATTGTGTAGCATCTTCAGGAAATAACAATTAAATGAACAAATTATAAACAATTTTAAAGTTTGAAAAGCATTTGTCAAATATAAATTGTATGTATACATTTACACCAGCAAACAAAGTTTTTGGTATAAAAGTATAACAAACAAAAATAACAATAATTAACAATAAAAAATGTATTAATATAATGTGTTATAAATTAATGTAATGTGTGCTATTTCTTTTGTATTAAATGTCTATAATTCTGAGCTACATTTTCAATATCTGCCTTAACCCTCGAAGTGGCACATATTTTGAGCCCTTAGTTCTGGCACATGGTGTCTGGCCACATTTACCTGCATTTGTATGGAAATAAGGGCTGTTTGCCGTTAAATTTTTTACTAAGATAGGAAAATATTTGTTATATTTTGTGTTTCTATTTCTTTTTACTATATTATTAGCTACCTGAGGAAGAAAAAATAGACCTGAAAAAATCTTTGGAATGAAAAGGGCAACAATTTTTTTAATGAGTTAGCATTTGATCCATCGTATCGACTCCGGCTTTAGTTGAATTATAAAATAAAATTGCTTCCGGTTTCATGGCTACGCCTTCAACATGTTTCGTGTAATGCACGGTTGAAATTAAATTGACTGCCTTATTTTTTTTGGGCACGTAGCTGCAAAGTGCAACAAGATTTTCATGAAAACCAAACACACTTGAAAGAATTGGTCGTCTGGTGCTCTTCATAACTTCCTTAGGAAGACATCTTTTGTTTGATCGAATGGTGCCAACAAATGCCAGTCCCATAGCAGCAAGTCGTTTAGCGCCGTTCAATGAGGTGAAAAAATTATCAGAAATAATTGTTCTGTCGCTGTTTGCGTAACAATTTGTGAAATACATTAGAACGTTTTCACCTTGATTTATCTCCCGATTGTCTCCTTCCTTTCCAGTGTATAGTTTTCCTTTCAATGGAAATTTAGTCTTAGCATCGCATGCCCACCAAACTTTGATCCCATACCTTGCAGGTTTTGATGGGATATATTGGGTGAACTTTGTGCGCCCACGATACGGAAACAACTACTCATCGATGGTGATATTTTCATAAGGTTAATAATAATTTTGCAGATTTTCATTGAGAAAATTCCAAAGGTCCCGGATAGGAGCTGCTTTATCTGTTTGCTGTCGGAATGCCCGCGTACGACTATTATCGAAACGAATATATCTGGACAGAGTAATGAATCGTTTGTGCGACATAGCCGCACGGAATATGGGCAGCGAATCAGAACGCCACAATATACTGGAGTCTTGCATATTATTATGGCTGAGACCAGAAGCCAACAAAATCCCAATGAATGCATCTAGCTCAGAGCTTGTCAAATCAATCCATTTTCTTTGGGTAGACTCTGGATGTTCTTCATTCCATTTTCTAATTGATTCTCGCCCATGCCGATTTGTTTCACTAATGATGACGAACGTAATATTGGTTGAGAAAAATAGCTTGAATACCTCAACTGGATTGGTGAGCCTTGTTTTTGTTCCAGATTGAAAACGCATGATATTATGCTGGCGCAAACGAGATGCAGGGGGTTCAGTTTCTTTCCATTTAGTACCGTCTTTACCATAAAAACAGCCTGAGTCGACTTCATTTGCTGCTTCAGCATCATTTCCACTTTCTTCTTCTTCATCTACGTCTTCATCACTATCATAAAGTTCGTTAGGTTCAATTTCCAAATCATTTTCTATGTCTGATGCATCATCTTCTGGCACATAATCAGCAGTGTCGTCACCATCGTTTTCAAAAACATCATCATTTTCATCAGCTTCTACCTGACTTTGAAAATCACGTACTAATGCCTCTGACAATTGGGGTTGCAAATTCGCGCTACGCAAGCATGTATTATAAATAAATTCCAGTTCATCAGCCATAATATACTAACAACGCAACAAATCTACCTGCGTAAAATTATTCACAAGTTCAAAATTACCGCACAAAAACTAGATTACTTCTTCACTGTTCAACGTTCAATGAATAACTAACTCACAAACAAAATCAGAAGAAAGAAAGAAGCATAAAAGAATAAAGTAAATACAAATTTCCAACTCGTGCCATGTGCTTTGCCTATGCGTTCATACAAAATGCATAGGGGTCTGGCCAGACACCATGTAAGTAAGGTGAAGATTTTTTATTTGGCTTTTTTGTCCTGTTCCAAGGACTTTTTTTCAATTATTAATTTATACATCGAAAGCCAACAATATTTTGGGAGATCACCTGAAATTACAGCCATGTACCTAAAATAGAAGTATGCTAAATTGAAGCATGAAAATGAAATATGTCTGGCCAGAACCATGTGCCACTTCGAGGGTTAAAGTTAATTCTCAATCATATGAACTCTGTAAATACATTACTAACATTTTAAAGAAGATTACAGAAGAATCTAACTACAATGTAAAGAACTCACTTGAATTTAAGAATAGATTATTCAACAAACAGATACAGAATGATGAATAATTAGTTTCTTTTGATATAGTTTCTTTATTCCCAAGTATTCCTGTTGATTTGGCAATGAATATTATAAGGGGAAAATGGAATGTTATTGAGGAATATACAACTATTGAAAAAGACTTCTTTTTCCGTATTTTGAAATTTTGTAAAGAGGATAGTAGATACTTTCAATACAGTGAAAAGATATATTTACAACGGAAAGGACTTCCAATGGGATCACCTGCTTCTCCAATTGTGGCTGATATAGTTATGGAAGAATTATTGGACACTTGTATTAAAAAACTTGATGTTAGACCAGGGATAATGACTAAATATGTGGATGATCTATTTTGTGTCATTTCTGAAAATGCAATTGATGATATGTTAAGAGCATTAAATGAGTTTAGTCCTGATATTAAGTTTACCATGGAAAAGGAGTGAGATTCTAAACTTTCTTATTTAGATACTTTGGTAATAAGAAGAGGTAATAATTTGATAATGGATTGGTATCAGAAACCAACAGCGTCAGGTAGAATTATTATTTTTTATTCAAAACATTGTAAGAAAATCATTATTAACACTGCGAAGAATTTGATAGAAAAAGTATTGACTATTAGTAACAGAAAATTTCATAGATAGAATGAGGAAATAATTAGGAATTTATTAAGAGATAATGATTTTCCGATAGGATTAATTTCTTCATTGATAAATCAATATAAATTTAAGAGGAATAGTAACACAGGGAATTTAATTGAACAGAAGATTTACAAGTCTATGGTCTATATACCGGGAATATCAGAACGTTTAGAGAAATCAAAGATAATAGATACTAATAGATATAGAATAGCTTTTAAATCATACAATACAGTAAATAAATTATACAGTAAGACAAAGGATAGGATACAAAAATTGGACATGTCAAATATAGTATATAAAATACCATGTAGTGGAAATGACGGAGAGAATTGTGATAAGGTATATATAGGTACAACAAAGAATAAATTGAGAACTAGAATAGCTGGACATAAATCAGATCAGAAATATAGACATATTAATTCACAAAAGACAGCATTATCTTCTCATTGTTCAAGTTTAAATCACTATCCTGACTTTGAAAATGTATCAGTTTTAAATACAGAACATAATTATAAACGTTATATATTAGAAATGTTACAGATAATTAATACACCAACAACAAATAGAATTAACTTTAAAGCAGATATTGAAAATGTAGCTCAGAATTATAGATATTTAATACAAAAGAAATAGCACACATTACATTAATTTATAACACATTATATTAATATATTTTTTATTGTTAATTATTGTTATTTTTGTTTGTTATACTTTTATACCAAAAACTTTGTTTGCTGGTATAAATGTATACATACAATTTATATTTGACAAATGCTTTTCAAATTTTTTCAAACTTTAAAATTGTTTATAATTTGTTCATTTAATTGTTATTTGCTGAAGATGCTACACAATGGAGTAGCGAAATATCGAAAAGAAAAAACTTTTTATAAATAAAAACCAAACCTTAAGCTCAAGAAAATAGTAGAGTTAAAAATTGAAAAAGAATGTTAAATAAACGAAAAGAATTTAAATTAATTTACATCATGAGTTTTAGTTTGCAATTTTTTACAGAATGGACGATGAAAGAAAAGTGCGTTCAAAAATAATTAAATATTTTCAACAAAACCAAACATGGACATACAAAAAAATTGACAAAGGAACTATTGTATGCCGCCAAACAGTTTCAAAGGTGGTAAAAAGGTATCTGGAACACCTAACAATTGAAAGGAAGCCGGGAACAGGAACAACGACTGGTTATCATAACATTGGTAAGGCATATAAAGTTAAAAGCATCCTTAAGAGAGCTCCTAACACATCTGGCAGAAAAACAGCTCGGTTAGCCCAATGCTCGGACTTTTTTATACATAAAGTGAAACGTAAGGCAGAACTAAAGTCCTACAAAGTTCAAAAAATTCCCGATAGAAACGCTTTTAAAAATTTGGAGGCCAAAACCAGAGCTCGAAAATTGAAATCAAATTTTATACAAAAATACAACTTTTGTGTAATGCACGACAAAACTTATGTCCTGGCTGATTTTTCGCAGCTCCCTGGTCAAGAATTTTATGTTTCCGATGTTCGAGGAAATGTTGCGTAAAAATTTAGGTCGAAAAAGCAAACGAAATTCCCTAAAAATTCCTAGTATGGCAAGCCATATGTAGCTGCGGCCAAAGAAGCCAGTCATTTGTGACATCTGGCTCTATAAACAGCGAAATTTATTTGAGTGTTTGCAGAAGAGACTTCTTCCATTTTTGAGTCAGCACAATGTATCCACTTACTTTTGGCCCGATTAAGCATCTTGCCACTACAGCAAGAAAGCGCTGGAGTGGTATAATGATAATAATGTGAGGCAAATCCACCAAACTGCCCACAGCTCAGGCCAGTGGAGAGATATTGGGCTTTTGTTAAAAGAGAATTAAAGGGCACGAAAAAGGTCTCCCAGGACATGCAAGATTTCAAACGTAGATGGACCATCTGCTCTAAAAAGGTGACAGAAACTACCATAAAAGTCTTAATGGGAGGGTTTCCGGAAAAAGTGGATAACTTTGTTCGTAGTGGTTAGAATTCCATGCGGTTTTTTTGTTTGATTTTGTATTAAATTTCATTTAATAAAAAATTGGTTTCAAGTCTTAAAATACAGTGGTTTGTTTTTATTTAACTTGATGTGTGTTAACATTTATATGATCTCAATCCTTATATGAAATGGGCATTATAGTCCCTAGATAATAAATTTGAAAAAACTGCACTTAAAAAATTGCAAAATAATGGAGGAGCGCGAAAAAAGACTTTATTGAACAAAAATTGAATTAAAAAATCTAATCAGCGATTAACATCCTGCAGACAAATATACATATTGATGTAAAAAATTTCCTTTTTGCAAATTTTTCGCGATATTTTTTCGCGATTTTTTTTTTCCAACTAGCCACTAAACTTTGTTGTATGAAATGGGTATTATAGTCCCTAGAATATAAATGTTAAGAAACCGCACTTAGAAAATTAGAAAATAACGGCGTGACGCGAAAAAAGACTTTATGGTAAGAGAATTGAAGTAAAACATTTAATCAGCGATCTAGATTCTGCAAACAAATATATTAATGCAAGAATTTTCCTTTTTGAATGTTGTTCGCGATTTTTTCCCCAATTTTTTTTTCAACTAGCCACCAAACTTTGTTGTATGAAATAAGTATTATAGTCCTTAGATTATAAATTAGAAAAATACCGCACTTACAAAATTGCAAAATAATGGCGTATCACAACTAGCCACCAAAACTTGGTATAAGATATGGATACCATAGGCCTCGTATTATGAACTAAAAATTGCTTTTAATAATTTCTAAACCTCATGTTTTTAAAATCAAAAACTTAGACAAAAGCGGCAAGTAATGAAAAACAAATGTATGTTTTATTACCGAATTTGGAAATTCCGAAAACGTATTTTAGGGGACACACTAATAAACAAAAATTTAAACGCCCTTAATATATTAGGCACAGTTCTATATTATATTGCAGGGTACAATTTTGTTCAATATATGTATGCAGTAATATTATATTTTTATTAAGTCGATGAACAAAATGTTCCGATAGACCATATTGCATTCAAAAAAATTAAGTCTTATGTCCGATAGATGAATAACAAATAATGAAAAAAGGATACTAAAATACATTTTTTCTTTCTGAAATCTTTGTCAGAGATGTAGCTACCATCAGCGAAGAGTTTGCCATCAAAAAGTCATTTTCGAAAAATCTTCCGATAGAGCGTAGTGAAAATAGGCTCTCGATATGTTCTGACTAAATAAATTTCTAAAGAGAAAAATAAACTCCGAAAAGAAAAAACATAGCCATTTCGCTGATTTTTCATGTAAAGTGCCAAAAATGGTGATTTTTTTAAATGTTTGTATGGGGAAACTGTAAAGGCGCTTGCATTGATAATTTATTTTATTTTCAGTTTTTTTATATTGTTTGATTTTTTTTTCCTTCTTTAAGTTTTGGACCTGTAAGTATGCACAAGTTTTTTGTGAAACACCGCCATCTACATGTGATGCGACACACTACATGTCCTTCTTGGTGTCGTTATGTTGACATTTACCTAACTTTTGTTTTATTAAAAAATTTCGTGGCGCCAAGCCTCTATAGCGTTGCTGAGGTTTCGTTAAACAAAGCGGCAAGTATCTCGGCCATTATATCAACAAACAGTACCTTGTGAAACTTCATTTTTGTAATCAAGAGTTGAAGTGTGAGTTTAAAATCTCAAGTGGTTTAAAAAAAAAATAAGTTTTATTTTAAGTTGTTGGAAATTTAAAGTTTTAATGGGTGTTTATTATATGCTGAAAAAATTAATTACCACGCCCGGGTAAAAAAAATAATATGATGTTATATGTAATGATATCTTATTTAATATAATTGGAGATATGCTATGATCCGAAAAATGGTGGATAAAATTATATCGGATAAGATCTAAATATATTGAATCATATAGAATCTTATCCGGATTTTTACCCGATATAATTATATCTAATTTGATGTAGAAAGATATAATTTTATAACGCTTCATACTTCAAGAGCAAAACAAAAACTATTAAAAAGTACTGAAAAATAACACCCTCAAGTTAAGAATTAAAAATTTAAATAAAAATTTAGAAGAAGTTGTACATAATTGTAACCAATCCTTCTCATATAAACTTGTATTCTACCCGTAAACTGTGTAAACCTGGTATGTTTATGAGTTTAATGTCAAATTCCATTCATAAAAATATGGCTTGTATTTATACAAGGTTTACAAGAAATTTAGGAGTTATAATGAGTACGCCTATTATATTTTGAAATCATACATAAATATATCTCAAAAAAACATAGAATTTTTTTTACATTGCGCTATACTTAAACATATCTAAAACAACTTAACTTAACTTAACTTAACAACTAAAATTATAAATGACGATGTATTAAAATTGTCATAGCATATGTAAATAGATATTGCACATATAAATATATATGGGGACATGTATATTTATACTGATCTATATATGACATCATATAAGAAATTTTTGAAAAACTCAAAGCTATACATAATTATATCCGCAAAGATATAGTGTTACACTTGACTACCCGAGTAAAAAAAATTGATCTCGCGCAATATCTAATTATATCCAATTTGATATTGTTTAAGATCTGCTGTAATATCTAGCTGATCCAATTAGATCTCAAAATTGGGTGTATCCAATCATATCGTATTAGATCCCATTGTATATATGGGGATAAACTAAGATCAAGTTATATCTTAAAATTGGGAGGTCCAGTGATATCTTTGGGGATAAACCTAGATCTATTTTGATCCGAAAATTGCCGGATCCAGCTATATATTTGCGGATATTTTTAGATCTAATTTGATCCGAAAAATGGCGGATCCAATTAGATCCAGCTATATATTTGGGGATAAACTTAGATCTAATTTGATCTCAATTTTGGCAGATCAAATTAGATCCCGCAATATATTTGTGGATAAACGTATATCTAATTGGATCCGAAAAAGTGGCAGATCGAATTAGATGTAGCTATATATTTGGTGATAAACTTAGATCTAATTTGATCCAAAAAATGGCACATCGAATTAGATCCAGCAATATATTTGTGGATAAACTTAGATATACATTGATCTGAAAAATGGCAGATCAAATTAGATCCAGCAATATATTTGTGGATTAACTTAGATCTAAATTTATCCAAAAAATGGCAGATCGAATTAGATCCAGCAATATATTTGTGGATAAACTTGGATATAAACTGAATAGAAAATTGGCAGATCAAATTAGATCCAGCAATATATTTGTGGATTAACTTAGATCTAAATTTATCCAAAAAATGGCAGATCGAATTAGATCCAGCAATATATTTGTGGATAAACTTGGATATAAACTGAACAGAAAATTGGCAGATCAAATTAGATCCAGCAATATATTTGGGGATTAAGTAAGATCTAAATTTATCCAAAAAATTACAGATAAAATTAGATCCAGTAATAACTTCGGGATTGCGTAAGATCTTAACTTTTCCGATAAATTGCAGATCGAATTAAATCCAGTGATATATTTGGGGATTTGGTAGGATCTTAATTTATCCCATAAATTGCAGATCGAATTAGAAACAGCAATATATTTGGAGATTGACATCTGAAACTATCCAGAAAAATGACAGCTAAAATTAGATCCCGCATTATATTTGGGTACTACGTAAGATCTCCATTTATTTGGGATTAAATAAGATCCCAGACAGATATTGACAATAGTTCAAAAAATAATACACTGGAAGAGCACTGATTTTATAAAAATTACAATATTTTGTTAAAATAAGGTTTAAACTCAGAAGGTCTCGAGTTCGATACCTTTCACGGCTATGCATTTTTTTTTATAAAAATGCGCATTCTCCTTGCTGGTCTGATCGAAATTTTTTCAATAATTTTTATTCTTTGTAATTTACTTGTAAAAATTGTATCATCTTTCTTTGATTTGAAAATAATTTAAACAGAAAGTGATATTAATTTATGATCTTGAGTCAAACTAAAATAACATTCATTTACTTAAAAATAACAGATCAACTAAAAACATTTCCCCCATTCAAAAGAATTTCTTTTTATAAAATTATAATTTTATTTTCTATAAATGTTTTTATAAAATTATATTTTTTTTTTATTAAATTGAATATTTTTTAAAAATAATTTTATTTACATATTTTTAACGCTGTACACCATTTCCAATTGTGTCAATTGTTTTTAAGATTTATCAATTGTATTTGAGAAATAATCAATTGAATTTCAGTTTTATCAATTGTATTTCAGAATTTATCAATTATTTTTCAGATTTATGAATTGTATTTCAGAACTAGTCAATTGAATTTCAGTTTTATCAATTGTATTTCAGAAATTAATTGTATTTCTGAAATTCACAACTGTATTTCAGAAATTATCAAACTGTATTTCAGAAATTATCAATTGTATTTCAGAAATTATGAAATGTAATTTAGAAATTTTTCTCTATTAACAACAAGTTCTGAAATAGATTTGATTATTTCTGAAATACAATTAATAAATTTCTGAAATACATTCCATAATTTCTAAAATACATTTAAAATTTCTGAAATACAATTAATAGCATCTGAAATACAGTTAATATTGTAGTTGCTGATGAGTTACCATATATGATGGCACCATATATGACAATATATTGTTTAAATAGCACCAATATGGAGCTTTATATGGTAATATATAACTTAGATTCATCCATATACCATTTGATCCGAAAAATGGCCCGATAAAATTGTATCAGTTCTTATTTGTATCAGTTGTTATCTAATTACATCAGTTTAGATCTGACCTGATTAAATTATGTGTTAATCAGATGAAATTGTATCAGATTTTTGACCTGATACAATTTTATTGGTTTATATTACATGGTATCAGTTTAGGTCCAAATAGATATATTTGTATACACAATTATATAGTTATATCCCAATTTTGACCTGATATCAGTTTAAAACTTTGATACAATTGTATAAGGTAAATGTCGGATACAATTATATTTTATTTATATAAAATTTAACCAATTACGATCAAACCGATAAAATTGTATCAGGTCAAAAATCTGATACAATTTCATCTGATTAACACATATTTTAATCAGGTCAGATCTAAACTGATACATTTAGATAAAAATTGATAAACAATTTATAAAAATATATCGGGCCATTCTTCGGATGAAACTGTATATTTATACAGATATAACTTAATCACATATATGACTATATGTAACTATTTTTCCTCGGGTTGTTTAAATGATACGATATATCAAAGTATATGGTACTACATATAGTAGCATATATTATCATATCTGGAACTGTATTGAAAATGTTATTCATGCGGTCCCATATATGAGCATATATTGTTTAAATGGCACCATATATAATAATATATGGTTTAAATGGCACCATATATGGTAATATATTGCTTAAATAACACCATACATAAATATATATGGCACTATACATATTTTCTTATATTATCATATCTGGAACTGTATTAAAAATGTTGTTCATGAGGTACCATATATGAGCATATATTGTTGAAATGGCACCATATAAGATAATATATGGTTTAAATGGCACCATATATGGTAATATATTGCTTAAATAACACCATATATAAATATATATGGGACTATATATGGTAGCACTAGCGGGCGCAGCCCGCTACGTTGTTAGCGTGCCTTAAAGGTCAAGGGGGGGGGGGGCTGCGCCCTCCAAATTTACATTTAGATAAAAATTGATAAACAATTTATAAAAATATATCGGGCCATTCTTCGGATGAAACTGTATATTTATACAGATATAACTTAATCACATATATGACTATATGTAACTATTTTTCCTCGGGTTGTTTAAATGATACGATATATCAAAGTATATGGTACTACATATAGTAGCATATATTATCATATCTGGAACTGTATTGAAAATGTTATTCATGCGGTCCCATATATGAGCATATATTGTTTAAATGGCACCATATATAATAATATATGGTTTAAATGGCACCATATATGGTAATATATTGCTTAAATAACACCATACATAAATATATATGGCACTATACATATTTTCTTATATTATCATATCTGGAACTGTATTAAAAATGTTGTTCATGAGGTACCATATATGAGCATATATTGTTGAAATGGCACCATATAAGATAATATATGGTTTAAATGGCACCATATATGGTAATATATTGCTTAAATAACACCATATATAAATATATATGGGACTATATATGGTAGCACTAGCGGGCGCAGCCCGCTACGTTGTTAGCGTGCCTTAAAGGTCAAGGGGGGGGGGGGCTGCGCCCTCCAAATTTTTATTAAATTCGTTTTTTTATTTAAAGTTTTTTTATTTAAAGCCTTCATCCAGCCACCACAAATAAATAATTCTGCACAACAATGGGTTTAAAATAAATAAATATTTGATCACTTTTTCTCATGAAAGTGGATTGTTAGTAATGAATCCATAATAAATTGCAATATTCGTGTGTATGTTAAGATAATTTGGTAAAGTGCGAACTTAGGTAGATAGACCCGTAAGTAGTTTTGTTCATTTGTGTTTTGAATGAAAATAAATAATGTAAAGCAGGGTTGGAAAGCATTTTATAATATTAAAAATAGCGGGTCTTAAAGTTTTTTTTTTTTTTAATTCCAGTTTATGTAAAGGTAGACCTGGCAATTCAAGTAAATTCACAAATTCAGTTGGAAAATTTACTGCGTCGGTTTCTTCCACCGGTGCTTCGTTACATGAAGTTTAAATATCGGAATATATAAGTTCCATTCCTTTTCTAAGGTTTTTTCTCTTTTAGAAAATTTGTTTAACTTTTTGGAGAGTAAGTTTCAATGCTACATAAGTTTCATATTCCGTGGATAGTGTTTGAACAGGTAATTCCCTCTTCCAATCCATTTGCATTCTCTATAATTTCAATTCTACTCGTTCAACGTTTATATCTATTTCATTTCACTTGTGTAGTGTTTCATTCCACGCGTTTCCTATTTAGTTTCTTAATTTTAGTGTTTCATATACACTTGTTCTTTAAGTTTTAGGTTTCTAGCTAAAGACGCAGACGTTAAGGGGGGGGGGGTAATTTTCCCCTTTTGAACCACGATTTTTACCACGTTCCTGTCCAAAGTCCTAGAAATGCCTTGTCGATAAGTTAGCCCATACTCCAAGGAAAACATATTATATATTACAGGTTTCTAGCCGAAGGGTTCGGTTAGGCCATCAAGGGGGAGAATTATTCCGTTTTTACCCCTCCCGGTAGGAATTTCCAAAAATTCCGTATTAGAGGACGTCTGCGTTGGAGGAGGAACCTACTACATACATAATTTTAGGTCTCTATATCCAGCAGTTTGGCCAGGCCGTCAAGGGGGAAGTTTTTTCCCTTTTTACGCCTCCCGGTATGAATTTCCAAAAATACCATCTTAGGGGACGTCAACGGTGGAGAAGGAACCCAAATACCGAATTTAAGATCCCTTGTTCCAGCAGTTTGGCCAGGCCGTTAAGGGGGAGACTTTTCCTGTTTTTGACCCTACCTGTAGAAATTTCCAAAAATCTCATCTTAGCGGATGTCTACAATAGAGGGGGAACTTTAATACCAAATTTCAAATTCCTACCTCCAGCGGTTTGGGCAGGCCTTTAAGCGGCACTTTTCGCTTCATTAATCCCCATTTTTGCAATGTCCCTGTCCAAAAAGCACCTTCCCGGTAAGTGAGCCCATACTCCAAGTAACATATGTTTTACATTTCAGGTTTCTAGCCAACTTTTACTATTTGTGCCCCTCTCGGTAGGAATTTCCGAAAATCCATCGACAGGGAATTTCAGCTTCCTAGTTCCAGCAGTTTGAGCAGGCTGTCAAGGGGGACACTTTTTCTTTTTTTGTCCCTCCCGGTTGGAATTAGGCTGGAAGAGGAACCTAAGTACCGAATTTCAGCTTCCTAGTTGCAGCAGTTTGGACAGGTCGTTAAGGGGCAACTTTCCCTTTTTGAGCCCCCATTTTATAACGACCCTGTCCAAAATTCAAAAAAGTATCTTTCTAATAAGTTAGCCCTTACTCCAGGGACCCACATTTTAATCTTCAGGTTTCTAGCCGAAGGGGTTTTTACCGGCCCCCAAGGTGAGGCTTTTCTTCTTTTTGCCCCTCCCTTTAGGAATTTACAAAAATTCCATCTTCGCGGCTATCTGCGATGGATGAGGAACATTCATACCAAATTTCAACTGCATTGCCTAAGCGGTTTGGGCAGGCCGTAATTGGGGACATTTTTCCCTTTCAACCACCATTTTTACTATGTTGCTGTTCCAAAATAGAAAAATTACGTTGCCGGTGAGTTAGTCCTACTCCAAGGAATACATATTTAAAATTTTAGGTTGGCCAAAAGGGATTGGGCAAGCCGTCAGGAGGAGACTTTTACCTTATTTCCCCTCCCGATAGGAATTTCAAAAATTCCGTCTAAGCGGACGCCTACACAGAAGGAGGAACTCACATACCGAGTTTCCTTTTGGGATATCCTGTAGGGAATTCCAAAAATACAAACTTAGTCGATGTCTACTACAGTGGAGGAACCTTTATACCAAATTTCAACTTCTTACCTCCAGTGGTTTGGGCAGGCACTTTTCCAATTTGTGAAACTGTTTATGTGGAGACTTTTCCCCTTTTTGCCCGTTCCGGTAGGAATTTCCAAAAATCCCGTCTTAGCGCACGTCTATGCCGAATATCAAGAAACCTTGTTTTAGTGGAGATATCCGTGGGGGAGGGAAAAAAGTAGTTTTTTTGAAATTATATATTATTTTAAATGGTACTTTTTGGAAAAACGAAATTTTTTGGAAAAAGATACTTTGTTTTTACAAAGTACTTTATTTGTACTTTTTTTGGAAAAGGTATTTTTTTTAATAAGGTGTTTTTTTTGGAAAAATGTATGTGTTTTGGAAAAAGGTACTTTTTTTGGAAAAGGTACTTCTTTTGGAAAAGGAACATTTTTTTAGAAAATTCGGGAAAAGGTACTTTTTTTGGAAAAGGTATTTTTTTTAATAAGGTGTTTTTTTGGAAAAATGTATGTTTTTTGGAAAAAGGTACTTTTTTTGGAAAAGGTTCTTCTTTTGGAAAAGGAACATTTTTTAGAAAAAGGTACTTTTTTTTGGGAAAAGGTACTTTTTTTGGAAAAGGTACTTTTTTGGAAAAAGGTACTTTTTTGGAAAAAGGTACTTTTTTTGAAAAAGGTATTTTTTTGAAAAAATGTATGTTTTTTGGGAAAAGGAAAATTTTTTTAGAAAAAGGTACTTTTTTTGGGAAAATGTACTTTTTTTTGGAAAAGGTACTTTTTTTTGAAAAAGGTACTTTTTTTAGAAAAAGGTACTTTTTTTAGAAAAAGGTACTTTTTTTGGAAAAAGGTACTTTTTTTTGGAAAAACGTACTTTTTTTGAAAAAAGGTACTTTTTTTGGGAAAAGGTACTTTTTTTGGAAAAGGGTATTTTTTTTTGGAAAAAGGTACTTTTTTTGGAAAAAGGTACTTTTTTGGAAAAAGGTACTTTTTTTAGAAAAAGGTACTTTTTTTAGAAAAAGGTACTTTTTTTGGGAAAAGGTACTCTTTTTTGGAAAAGGTACTTTTTTTGAATAAGTTATTTTTTTGGAAAAATGTATGTTTTTTGGGAAAAGGTACTTTTTTTTTGGAAAAGGTACATTTTTTTAGAAAAAGGTACATTTTTTGGAAAAAGGTACTTTTTTTAAAAAAGGTACTTTTTTTGGAAAAAGGTACTTTTTTTTGGAAAAAGGAATTTTTTTTGGAAAAAGGTCCTTTTTTTGGAAAAAGGTACTTTTTTTGGAAAAAGGTACTTTTTTTGGAAAAAGGTACTTTTTTGGAAAAAGGTACTTTTTTCGGGAAAAGGTACTTTTTTTTGGAAAAAGGTACTTTTTTTGGAAAAAGGTACTTCTTTTGAAAAAAGGTACTTTTTTTGGAAAAAGGTACTTTTTTTGGAAAAAGGTACTTTTTTTGGAAAAAGGTACTTTTTTTGGAAAAAGGTACTTTTTTGGAAAAAGGTACTTTTTTTGGAAAAAGGTACTTTTTTTGGAAAAAGGTACTTTTTTTGGAAAAAGGTACTTTTTTTGAAAAAGGTACTTTTTTTGGAAAAAGGTACTTTTTTTTGGAAAAGGGTACTTTTTTTGGAAAAAGGTACTTTTTTTGGAAAAAGGTACTTTTTTTGGAAAAAGGTACTTTTTTTGGAAAAAGGTACTTTTTTTGGAAAAAGGTACTTTTTTTGGAAAAAGGTACTTTTTTTGGAAAAAGGTACTTTTTTTTGGAAAAAGGTACTTTTTTTGGAAAAAGGTACTTTTTTTGGAAAAAGGTACTTTTTTTGGAAAAAGGTACTTTTTTTGAAAAAAGGTACTTTTTTTGGAAAAAGGTACTTTTTTTGGAAAAAGGTACTTTTTTTGGAAAAAGGTACTTTTTTTTGGAAAAGGGTACTTTTTTTAGAAAAAGGTACTTTTTTTGGAAAAAGGTACTTTTTTGGAAAAAGGTACTTTTTTTGGAAAAAGGTACTTTTTTTGGAAAAAGGTACTTTTTTTGGAAAAAGGTATTTTTTTTGGAAAAAGGTACTTTTTTTGGAAAAAGGTACTTTTTTGGGAAAAGGTACTTTTTTTGGGAAAAGGTACTTTTTTGGAAAAAGGTACTTTTTTTGTCCCCTTTTTGCCCCTCCCGATAAGAATTTCCAAAAATGCCGTCTCAACGGACGTCTACACCGGTCGAGGAACCTACATACCAAATTTCAACTTCATAGCTCCAGCAGTTTGAGCAGGCCGTCAAGGGGGAGACTTTTTCCCCGTTTTGCCCGTCCCTGTAAAAATTTCCAAAACTCCCGTCTTGGTGGATGTCTACGATAGTGGAGGAACCTTTATACCAAATTTCAACTTCTTACCTCCAGCGGTTTGGGCAGGCCGTCAAGGGGGGCCTTTTTCCCCTTTTTAACCCCCATTTTTACAACGTCCCTGTCCAAAATTCTAGAAAGTACTTTCCAGAAAAGTTAGCCCCTACTCCAAGGAACACATATCTTAAATTTCAGCTTTCTAGCCAAAGGGGTTTTGGCAGGCCGTCAAGGGGGACACTTTCCCCCTTTTTGCCCGTTCCGGTAGGAATTTCCAAAAATCCCGTCTTAGTGGACGTCTACCCCGAAAGAGGAACCTACATAACAAATTTCAACTTCCTAGCTTCAGCGGTTTGGGCTGGGCGATGTTGAGTCAGTCAGTCAGTCAGTCAGTCAGTCACGTTATTCTTTTATATATAGAGATATATTATCATATGTGGAACTGTATTAAAAATATTGTTCATGAGGTACCATATATGGGTATATATTGTTGAAATTGCACCATATATGATAATATATGGTTTAAATGGTACCATATATGATAATATATGGTTTGAATGGCACCATATATGATAATATATGGTTTGAATGAAACCATATATGATAATATATAGCTTAAATAACACCATATATAAATATATATCGCACTATATATAGTACCATATATTATCATATCTGGAACTGAATTAAAGATTTTATTTATGAGGTACCATATATGACCATATATTGTTTAAATGGCACCATATATGATAATATCTAGTTTAACTGTCACCATATATAATTATATATTGTTTAAATGATACCATATATAATTATATATTGCTAAAATGCCACCATATATATTAAGATATAGTTCTATATATAACTATATATGCAATAAGATCAACCATGTTATGTAATATATAGTTATATATGCCATATCTAATATTATGAAGGCCGATATCTAATTAGATGAAATTATATATGGCATAATAGAAGGAAAATTTTTCGGAAAAAACGTCATATATAATTATATATGGATATACATAACGTCATGTATAATTATATATTGTAATATATGCCATATATCATTATATATAATTTTTTTTACTCGGGTATATATAAACATATTAGTCCATATTAAATTATATAATTTCCTATATAACTATTTTTACTCGGGCGGTTTTATTCAAAGTGGTTTGAATAAGGAATTATAAAAATATATTCTGTTCGTCAGCGGCTTTGTTATAAAATTGTGAGTATTTTTCTTTATTTTTTTGTTATTTTATTTGGAAAGTTTCTACATAAAGTTCATGTAGAATTAAGCAAAGGAATCCTATTTTTTTTTATTTCTCACAGCTTTTGCTTCTCAAAGGTATTGCTGGCCGAGGTACTTTGTTTGCAAGGGTACATTTTTGGTCCAATTGATTTGCGTTTTACTTTGGGTGAAAGCTCGAAATTCAAAGGTATATTAAACCATAGATGGGCATAAGTTATTAAGTACAAGTACAAGTACCATGGTAATTGTACTTAAAATTTTTTAAGTACAAGTACCAAGTCTCAAATGTACTTTGTAATGAGTACCAATTACTAGGGAAGTACTTGATACTTAAGTACCAATACCTTAAAATGTACTAGGTACTTGCTAAGTACACTTGGTACTTGCTAAGTCCAAGGTACTTGCTAAGTCCAAGGTACTTGCTAAGTACACTTGGTACTTGCTAAGTCCTATGGTACTTGTTAAGTACCTTTGGTACTTGCTAAGTACTATGGTACTTGCTAAGTACCTTTGGTACTTGTTACACCATAAGTTACCGTTTTTGTTTTTTATAATAACTAAATTATTTTAATGGGAGCGAGCTTTTTTAGCGGCTCGATTTCAAAAAAATCAATTAAATTTCGTTAAAGAGCTACTCGAAAAAAAAGCTCTATGAAATTTTTTATACGAGCTGCTCGATTTAAAAAACTCATTCAGTTTTGTAAACGAGCCTTTTCATTTTTATAAGCTCTTAATTTTTTTTAGTTGCGAGCTTTTTTCATTTGAGCAGCTCTTTTAATTTTGGCTTCCGAGCTTTTTAAAAAAATGTATATATTTATGGCTCACTCGAGCTTTCTTTCCATCCCTGGTATAAATACAAGGTTTACGCTATGTAACATTAATATACGACGCTACATGAATCCCACTAATCTTTTTTAGGCTTGTTAACTGGTTCTTCCTGAGTCTTTTATTAAAATTTTTAATTTTTTTTGTATTTTTTTTTTTAAAGACATAAACAGCCAACATATAGTATCATAGTACTTAGCGAGTACCATAGTACTTGTTAAGTACCTATATTGCTTAGCAAGTACCATAGTACTTAGCAAGTACCTATAGTACTTAACAAGTACCATGGTACTTAGCATATAAATATGGAGGAAAACTTCTAAATTGAAAAAAGAAAAAGAGAGTAGTATATAAAAATTAATTCACCTTGGCTGGGATTTGAACCTGGCCATCCCGAGCGAAAGGCAAGCATCACAACCACTAAGCTATCATATAGTAGTAGCCAGCGTAAACAATATTGCTTATAAATGAAACAACAATATATACATACACATTTGTTTTGAAAAATGCAAATAAGTGATTTTATGGTTCTATTCCCAGTGTAGAAAATCATTACCAGATATGTGGTTATGTAACTACATACTTGGTAATGGTAACTAGTTACTTTTGTTATTACATTTCTTATTACCTTTATATGGCGATGTCGCGAAAAATAATGAGTTGTCGTTACACACCAGCATACGAAAAATCAAAAATATATCGTTGCCTATGTGCTTACCAGTACTGACAAAAATAATGAGTCTAAAAATAGATTTTCTAAAAAATAAATTATATATAAAAAAATATTTTTTATTGTATTTTTTTTTTAAATAAAATTTGCTGGTGCGGGAATCGAACCTGGGTCTACAGATTGCCAGTCAACAGCTCTACCATCTGAGCTATATCGACATGTAATATTTAATAGATAAAAACACAATTGACCTGCTGCAATATGTGGTTACATATATCCTTACCAGTGTTTAAAAAATATTGAGTCTAAAAATAGATTTCAAAAAATTTTCAAAAAAATCTAGAAAATTACTTTCTATTTGAAATAATGATAATAATAAGCCATTATCAGTAACTCATTATTATATGTTTTAAAATAATACAGAAGGTAAGTGGGTGTCATTACTGGTAGTCCAAAAAATAATGATATGTCATTACCGTTTCTACACTGGGTTCTGATTGAAAAAATGTAGCATTTTATTGGGGTGAGGGTAACATTTTTAAAATTTTACACTTTAACAAGGCAACATTTTTTTCCAGAAAAGAAAACACCATTAGTTACACTATATCTAACAGTAATATTAGCTCTGTTTGTGTGACTCTCTACCAGTGTTATCAAGAACGATTTTGACAGTTTTTCAACCTATTCCGGCTTTCTACTGTCAAAATTGTTTGAGATATCATTGATAGGAATACCGTACAAACGCAGCTATATTTTGGAAGGAAGCCATAATGAATCATCTGTGAAAAAATAAAGGCGAAAATCGCTTAAATAAAACTTAAGTCGTCCATATCTCGAAAACTATAAGGGCTAGGGGAGAAATGTTTACACCAGACGTCAAAACCCAGCCCCAATACCCCGATACCGAAACTAAATTTTGACTCGCATTCCTAGATTTTAAGATCGCGTTTTTCTCGAAAACTAAGCCTCGTAGAGAGAAAAGGGCTTTTATTTGGTATATCGCCCATATCTCGAAAACTGAATGAGTTAAATGAAAACGGACAACGGTTTTGGAACAGGGAAGTCATAGTGAGTCATCTGTGGAGAAATAAGTGGGAAAATCGCTAAAATAAAATTTTAATCATCCATATCTCCCAAACTAGAAGAGCTAGAGGAAAAATGACTGCACCAAAGGTCAAAACCCACTACCAATACCCCGATACCAAAACTAAATTTTAACTTGCATTGCTAGATTTTAAAATCGCGTTTTTCTCAAAAACTAAGCCTCGTAGAGAGAAAAGGGCTTTTAATTGTAATATCGCTAGTATCTTTAAAACCAAATGAGTTAAATGAAAACGGACAACGGTTTTGTAACAAGGAAAAATAAATGCGAGAAATAAATTTTGGAAATTTCGTTTTTTAATACCTGGACAATTTTTTTCAATTTTGGCGATTTTTTCTAATTTTTGTCGATTTTCAAAAATTTTTAAATTTTTTCAATTTTGGCAATTCTTTCCAATTTTTGACAACTTTTTGAAATTTTGGCAATTTTTTAAAAATTTTTAATTTTTTTCAATCTTTCAAAATTTCCCGATTTTTTCCAATTTTCCAAATTTTGACGATTTTGGTAATTTTTCACATATTGACAATTTTTTCAAAACGATTTTTTCAAAAATTTTACGATATTTTACAATTTTGGAGATTTTGTCTAATTTATGGAAATTTTTTTAAATTTTGATAACATTTTTAAAAATTCCCAATTTGATACAATTTCAAAAATTATAATAAATTTTAAAATCTGCACTCGATTTTAAAAATGAAAAATGTATTTGTATTTACAGATTGGCCGACCTTCAAGAAAATAGTTCATCTTTTGACCATTCCTAATTTTGCCTGGAGTGGGTATTAAATTAAATATTTCCAGAAATCTGGGTTACAACACATAAACCAATTTTTGCTCTAAAACCTACACACGATTTTTTAAACAAAAATAGATTAAGAATCCTCGGTTTTCATGCTTCAAATTCAGGCACAACTAAGGCCCTGACCATTCCTATATTTTCCTGGAAAGCGCACGTAAAATTTTTATTTCAAAATTTTTACCATATAAAAAACCAAATTTATGGATAGCTTTTATGGCCGGTTGTAAGGCCCCAAGGCGATTCGCCAAGATTAGACATACATAAAATTTTCTTGGAGTCAAGTAGATTCTATAGGTATGTGTCCCATTTTCCAAATCATCGGAGGAGCAGAAAAAATAATTCTGCCATATTTTTCAAATTTGCCAAAAATTAAAATTTATGAATGATTTTGAAAGACCATTTATAGTACACAACGGCGATTCGCCAAAATGGGACATACCTTAAAATACTCTTGGAGTCAAGTAAAGTCCGTTGGTATGTGACTCATTTTCCAAATGATCGGACAAGCTAAGAAAATTATGGCAACATTTTTAAAAATTTTCAATTTGGAACAATTTAAAAAATTACAATATATTTCAAACCCTGCACTCGATTTTTAAAACGAAAAGTGTTTTTGCATTTACAGATGATGGTCGTCCTTTGAAGAAATAGTATATCTTCTGACCATTCCCAATTTGACCTGGATTGGGCATTAAATTAATTGTTTTTGGAAATCTGGGTTCTAACACATAAACCATTTTTTTCTCTAAAACCTACATTCGATATTTGATAAGAAAATAGTTTCGGAATCTACGGTTTTTATCCTTCGATTCTATGCACAGTTCAATCCCTGGCCATTCCTATATTTTCCTGGAAAGCGCACGAAAAATTTTTATTTTTAAATTTTTACCTTAAAAAACCAAATTTATGGACAACTTTTATGGCCGGTTGTAAGGCCCCATGGCGATTCGCCAATATTGGACATACCTGAAAATATTCTCGGACTCTTGTAGATACCATGGGTTTGTGTCCCATAATACAATTCATTGGAGGAGCGGAGAAAATTATACGGCCATATTTTTCAAATTTGCTAAAAATTAAAATCTATGGATGACTTTGGCAGACTGTAATTCACAGGTTCGATTCGCCAGTATGGGACATACCATAAAATATTCTCGGACTCTTGTAGATTCTATGGGTATGTGTCCCATCATCCAATTCATCGGAGGAGTCGAGAAAATATTCTTGAAATATTTTTTTTATAAGGCCGAAATCCAAATCTACGGATGAATTTGAAAGACTGTTAGTACTGCACAGGTGCGATTCGCCAATATGGGACATACCTTAAAATTTGCTCGGACTCTTGTAGATTCGATGGGTATGTGTCCCATAATCCAAATCATCGGAGGAGCGGAAAAAATTGTACTGCCATATTTTTCAAATTTGCCAAAAATAAAAATCTATGGATGACTTTGGCAGACTGTTTGTAGTTTACAGGTTCGATTCACCAATATGGGACGTACCTTAAAACATGCTAGGACTCTTGTAGATTCCATGGGTATGTGGCCCAGCATCCAATTCATCGGAGGAACGGAGAAAATAGTACGTCCATAATTTTCAAATTTGCCAAAAATTAAAATTTATGGATGACTTTGAAGGACTGTTGGTACTGCACAGGTGCGATTCGCCAATATGGGACATAACTGCAAATATTCTTGCACTCTTGCAAATTGCATAGGTATATGTCCCGTTATCCAATTCATAGGAGGAGTCGAGTAAATAATCTTGAAATATTTTCTTACATGGCCGTAATCCAAATCTATGGATAACTTTGGCAGACTGTTTGTAGTGCACAGGTTGGATTCGCCAATATAGGACATACCTTAAAATATGCTAGGACTCTTGCAGATTCTATGGGTATGTGTCCCATAATCCAAATCATCAGAGGAGCGGAGAAAATTGTACTGCCATATTTTTCAAATTTGCCAAAAATCAAAATCTATGGATAACTTTGGCAGACTGTTTGTAGTGCACAGGTTGGATTCGCCAATATGGGACATACCTTAAAATATGCTAGGACTCTTGTAGATTCCATGGGTATATGTCCCAGCATCTAATTCATCGGAGGAGCTAAGAAATTTGCACGTAAATTTTCCATTTGCAAAGTAAAGGAAAATAGTAAATATACACTTAACAGCACTTGCATTGTATTTAAATTAAAAAAAACGCTTTAAACATTAAAATTCATTTATTTTTAAGTAATTTTATTGACTAAATTCGACTATTTTAATTATTTTATTAAATAAAATTGTGTTCCAATTAAGTTCCACATGAGAAAAATCTATGGATAACTTTTTTATGGATAATTTCACACACATATATATATTATGTCCTATTGTTCCATTAGGAACAAAGGGCCACAAAAAACTACAATAGTACTTAGTAAGTACCATAGTACTTAGCACGTACCAAAGGTACTTAACAAGTACCATGGTACTTAACAAGTACCAAAGGTACTTAGCAAGTACCATAGTACTTAACAAGTACCAAAGGTACTTAACAAGTACCAAAGGTACTTAACAAGTACCATAGTACTTAACAAGTACCAAAGGTACTTAGCAAGTACCATAGAACTTAGCAAGTACCTATAGTACTTAGCAAGTACCACAGAACTTAGCAAGTACCCGTAATACTTAGCAAGTTCCACAGTACTTGTTAAGTACCTTGGTACTTAGAAAGTACCAAGTAATTAACCAAGTAATTGTACTTAAGTACAAGTACATTCAAAGTACTTGTACTTAAGTACAAGTACATTCAAAGTACAAGTACATTCAAAGTACAAAGTACCATCGAATCTACAAGAGTCCGAGCAAATTTTAAGGTATGTCCCATATTGGCGAATCGCACCTGTGCAGTACTAACAGTCTTTCAAATTCAACTTAGCAAGTACCCGTAGTACTTAGCAAGTTCCACAGTACTTGTTAAGTACCTTGGTACTTAGAAAGTACCAAGTAATTGTACTTAAGTACAAGTACATTCAAAGTACTTGTACTTAAGTACAAGTACATTCAAAGTACTTGTACTTATTTTTTTTAAGTACAAGTGCCAAATACTTGTACTTTACTAGTACTTAAGTACTGAGGTACTGAATACTTCCCGACTATGTATTAAACTCCCTGAAACAGAATTTTCGCTGTGATTAACAAATGCTTAATATTTTCTTTAGTTGCTTGTCAGAAGCTCCCTTAAAACTACATTTATTTGGTTTAATTTTAATTCGGGGACCAGTTTCATATATTTTTACCCCTTTGTGCCATCTCTCCGTGGTAATTTTAATATAAATTAATTACTCTTTAATAACGATTCTTATGAAACTATTTGTTTTATATAGAATTGGCACCTTGTGTGTAACACAAAACAAAAATAGGAACAAACCAAGAAACTAATAGCATCAAAAACAAACCTAGTTGATCAAAAAGCTTTTGTTTTGATTTCTCTCTCTGCCCTTAAATTCCAACATCAGCCAGTGTGTATGCAAGTGTTTAAAGTGTAAAAGAGCGGGTCGGTGTGTCGTGCTAAGGATCTAGTTGGTAGATGCCGTCGGTGTTTGACATTCTAAATTCATATAATCCTATTAGGAATTTTCGTTTGCTTAGTGCGGGGAAAATTGCGTGAAAATTCCACCTTAAACTGAGGGGAAAAATCGAATGGGAAAGATTGTCGTTCAGGTGTGTGTAAAAGAAAAGGAAATAACCACAAAAAAAGAAACCCTATATTGCAAATGCGGCTGCATAATTAAAAGTGCATGTTGAAAGGTTTCTAAGGAAAATTGTGTTACAAACGAAATAAATAGTTTGATAAGTATGTGAAAAGACCCGGAAGGGCATACAATTTATTTATGGAAAAGATTTTGTTTTTTTCTAAAAATTCTTTTAAATAATTCTTAAATAAAATAAGTTTAAATTCTTCACGTAAAACTGAAATAAAAAAAATCGGCGCGAAAGGAAATTAACATTTTACCGCGTACATACATAGAATAAAACGGTATAGGACGGACATTTGCATGTACCAAGAGTTAAAAAAAAATAATTTTTGTTTTTGGTTACAACGGGAAAAAATTATTTACCAAATTTTTATAAAGTGGAGAATTTTGTTAATAATTTTTATAAAGAAAAAATCTATTTGTTTATTCAGAAAAACGTTAATTTTTGTATTAAGCATCACGTATAAGCCGTTGTTGATAATTTAATTTAATATAAATTCGGTAGTGTTAGTAATAATTTGAGTAATAAATCGGGCTCAATAGTGTTAAATTTTGTTCTTGTGTCTTTAAAAGGCAGTCATTTATTAGCAAGGTTGGTTACCGTTATCGTTATAATACCGTTATCGCTAAAATACCGTTTCAAATTGAATACCGTTATCGTTATCGATACCTCTAAAAAAAAATTCCAAATACCGTTATTGTTACCGATACCGTTATTTTTCTGGGTAGTTACCGGTATTTTATCGGTATTTATTATTTTATATAAAAATTACAATTTTTTTATTTTATAATCTTGAGTGTTTTTTTTTACAAAAAAAATTTATAGATAATAATATTACTTATTAAAACTACCAGTATTGAATTTATAGCTTAAAATCTGTATTTTCAGTACTTAAAATTAAAAATATGCCATGTTTTTACTTGTTTTTATATGTTTTTAACATAATTTTTAATACCGGTACGTACCGGTATTGCTGTTTCGATTACGATATACCGTTACCGCAACAGTCTTAAATACCGTTACCTTTATCGTTACCTAAACAAACGAAATCTGATACCGTTACCCTTACCGTTATTCGTTTCGGTAACCAACCTTGTTTATTAGTCTAATTTTGTTTTTATATTTATTTTTCTACTGTGGCTATGTACTAGCAAAATCAAGACTCAAAACACATAAATGTAAGAAAACACACAACATTACATATAATTTCTTTAATTTACAGGAAAAAATTCGAGACAAGAGTGCCGGTGTTAAGTAACAGTGGTTAAATAAATCTTAACATTTTTGTTTAAAAATTAAATACATTTGACTACATTTATATCGAGTTTTGGTTTTGGTAGTATGGCCAGGCCAGGGATGATAAAGTTAGTACTATAGTACTTTTTATGGTACTATTAGAACCTCAAAGGTACTCCTATGACTCATTTAGTACTATTTACAAATTTTCGTATTTTGTTTTTTTTTATTTTCCTACCAAATATTATGTTTAAAATTAAGAAATTAACTATCGGAGTTTAAAATAAAAAACTGTTGAAAACCCCAAGTAAAAGATTTAAAAATTGATGGAAACGTAATTCTGTGAAGCAAATTATTAAAATATGTACCCTATAAAGAATTTCACTGGAATTCAAGTTGAAAACAAGTTCAATTCCAGCCCTGTTTTCCAGTTTCAAGGCTTGAATACAACGTTTATTACATTTTATTTCAATAGCATACTCCAGCAAAAGGCGAACAAAAATTCAAGTTTGAAATATTTTTGTTAAATATACAAATGCTCGAATTTGAAATATGCTTTACTTCAAGCAAAATTTAAAGCACTTGAATTTTTAAAACCTATGTGCTTATTGGGTACCTACACAGAAATACTAAAAATAAGGTGAATTTAACAAATCCTTAATAATCGCCATTTTAAATTGTTGTGATAACCAAGAAGTTGCGCTCATCTAGGGTTATGTTAATTGAGGGGGTACTTAATTTAATGGTTGAATAAATCAAATGAGCTAAATTGATTAAATCCCTTTAAAATAATTTTCAAACGAAATTGAATACGACTTTCAACTTGATTCAAATAAAAATCTGAATCAAACGTCTGCACGAAGTTATTACATTCCATACCACATAATTCATGGTATAATTCTATAGCAACAAGTTCAAACATCGATTTTTCCGATAGTGGAAGGGATCGTAATTCCGGTCTTATGCTATCTACTAAGACTTATATTCTAGTTTCCTAATTGTAAATATCGGCTCGACAGTTTGCAAGATAAAGCCAAAATGATGATCTTGATTTTTTTTGGGGGGGGGGGGGGGTTTAACTTTACATGCTGGTTTTCTAGCCGGGACGTACTCCTAGGTACTAGTCTAACAGTTAAGTCTAGAATGCGAATAAATAGCAAAGAATAAAAAAAACACGGGAAAAAGATAAAATATTTGTAATATTTCGAACTTTTCCGAGTACGCAAAACTCCAAGGTCAAAACATGGGCCGATTTTAACCATTTGCAATAGCATTAGTAATGGATGCAGTATAAACTTATTTACCAAAATTTCATCAAATTATCTTTTAAAATATGGCCTATAGTTTGATTATAAAGATTGTTCATTTTATATGGACAGAAGAACCGACATCATAAGCACCAGATCAATACACCTATAGAGTGGTGTAGAATACAAAAAATATTTTTTGGTACTATGGATGTCGAAAAAGTACTATTTTTTAATCAGCCCGAGTAAAAATAGTTATATATTAATATATATAATGTGATTGGGTTATATCTGACGGTGAATGGAGTCACATTAAGACACATATCATTATATACAACTACATCTGATATTATTTTTTCAATGCATTTTTTGTACGGTAATTGATATTATTACATATCCCCAAATCTGACTCCATATATAACTACATAAGGCATATAAAACTAATAAAAATATATGTAGTGACCGATATGATTATATATGGTTCGATACTAAGTTATATAACACTGTATTTTAGAGATGAGCGATATTTTCATACCGGTGATTTAATCACAGTTATTGATAAATCACTGGTAACGGCAGTGATCTAATATTTCAAGTCGCAGTTACTCGGAATGTCGTTCTTTTAATATTTTTGTACTATTCTTTCTTGCAAACTTCATTGTGCACAGTAATACATGTTTTTTTTCAATAACAGTGACTTGCTTTCACACTCTTCTGAATAAAATGTCTCCTTCTATCATGTCTTTGTTAACAGTCGCAACTATTCTTCTTTTAAGGCCCACACGCAGAAAAAAGAGATTGTTAGATATATTTACAGGCAATTATATATATGTTTATAAACTACTATATTTATATTTGAGGTGTGTTTCCAATTATTTTATTTTTATCGTTATAATATGTATGTCTCCAGGCAAACACTGTAATGTTTGAATGTTAGTCATATTTTCCCACTTAAACAAAAATATATTTTCATTTTTATTTTATCATTATTATTTTTGTGGAGTGCAAATATAATAATGATAAACATATATATGTTTGCCTGCAAACATTTATATATTTGCGAGTAGATGTATTTCATATGATTCAAACATACATATGTTTACAGGCAAAAATATTATATTTGCTGGCAAACATAATACATTAAAAACACGGCAAATATATTTTGACAGTTCTTCCAAACATATATATATCACCAGCAAATATATTTCCTGCAGGCCGATTTTTTTCAGCGTGCAGTTTTTAGGAAGTGGATTATCTTTAAACTTAGTTTAACGCAGTTTGTAACTTGAATACTGCTTTTAAAATGTGGTTTATTTTGTTTTATTTCAATAAAGAAATTAATTATACTCGAGAAAAAGTTTTTCCGGCAAATTTTTGTAAATAAACTTTGAAATGGCTGACAAAATTCGTTTTCGGTTTAACTAAACCAAGTTTAACTGATATCTTAAAAACTCGCCATAAATATTATTTCGTTTATTTATCAGAAAATCGCAGTCTTTTCCATAGAAAAACCGTGATCACGATCACAGTTTAAAAGAAAAGCGATTTGCAAATCACATTCACTGAGAACAATGTTACTGAAAAATCGCCGGATCGCCTATCTGTATTACAAACCCGTGATCACGGTCACTGTTTAAAAGAACGGTGATTTGAAAATCACGATCACTGGTAGCAGCGTTATTCAAAAATCACCGGATCGCTCATCTCTACTGTATTTATCGTCATACTAAAAATATATTCTTGTAATTTTATATAACTTTCTATATGATCTCATACAAATTAATATAAATTAATAGTTAATTTCTCCACAGCCAAATAATTTTCACGTGTTTTTTTTGCATATAAAAATATATTAAAAAATGATGCGTACGATTTAGAAGAAAAAAACATTAACATTTTTATTGTATAACAATTATTTTAATTTTTGAATTAAAAAATACAAAAAAAATACAAAAAAATACAAAAATTTTTATTGTATGTTATAAAATTTGGGCCTTTAAAATTGTTCAAGCTATAGAAATTTCAATATCAATTTAATAGCCGGTATGCATAAAAAGTATACCTACTATTAGACAAAATTTATATAAATTCAGATAATTTTATATCGAATTAGATGCAATTTGATGTCCTGGATATGGACAAATCTCGGATCAAACTGTATCAAATTATATCTAATTTGATATAATTAGACACAAGTAGATGACCCATTTTTCGGATCAAGTTGTATGTCGTTGTATATGGGGACTTATCAAATAAGATATAATTATATATGACACGGTATTAAGATTTTTCACCCGGGAGGTTGGTACTATTTTGAAAATCTCATTTCTTATCCCTGGGCCAGGCACCATCCACTGCTCTCATCTGAAAAACTGAACTG
Organism: Leucophora obtusa; assembly: GCA_949987735.1. Taxonomy (NCBI): domain Eukaryota; kingdom Metazoa; phylum Arthropoda; class Insecta; order Diptera; family Anthomyiidae; genus Leucophora; species Leucophora obtusa. The sequence goes on along the minus strand of OX465295.1, from coordinate 153,816,840 downwards.
GTTTTAAGAGAGTTTCAATGTAAAATAACAAAAAACGTGAAAAAGTGGTATTTTTAATTAATTATTTTTATTGTTTTTAAGCAATTTTAATTAAATTGTAAAGTGCACTTGTGTTGTTTGATATGTTCTCTGCATTAGTTTTGCATAATTAGCACAAAGTTTTGCTTATTAATATAAAAAAATACGCGTTAAAAAAAAAACACTAAAAACTGTTTCTCTCCAGTTTGCATATAAAATTAAAGAGACTTTTTAACAGCAGTTGAGGCTGGTGGTTTGTCTTTAGCATTGTTGCCATTTCAGTGCTTTTCGGGTACTTTTTGGTGCTTTTTTCCTTCCCGTACCCGGTGATTTTTTAGAAATACCCGTTTAAAAAAAGCGGGTATTTACGGTGCTTTTTCATATTTCAAGCAGTGCTTTTAGTGCTTTTTGTACAGTTTATATTTTTGGTATTTGTTCTCGTTTTTTAAAATTTTTCTTGAATTTTCTGTCAAAATTTAAAAAATAAAACGAACTATACAAGAAATACATTATTGCACAATGTTTGTAGTACAATTTTAAATAGTAACTTCCTTACATTTAAACTTCAAAATTTTGAAATATTAGTTTGGTGCTTTTTTACCCCTTTTTTGGTTATTTTTTGAACCTTTTTTACACGATTTTTCAAAGTTAAAATTTGTTTTTAAATTCTTGATTTACATTTTTCAAAAAATTGATATCGTGCTTTTGTACCCCATTTTCGGTAAATTTTTACCCTTTTTACCCGTTTTCATAATGCCCTGAAATTGAGAGTTCAGTAACCTGTCCTAGGATTTGTCTTGTGACATGTCACAAGGGGTCAATTTCCACCTCCTATGACAACGCCATGTAAAAGTGACCAGTCTATTTCATACAAAGGGGTCAGTTCGGTGACAGTTTGTTAAAATTTCCCGTAGGGTATTTATTTAATACAACCTGTGTTTCAAAAGAACGTGTGAGACTAATAGCTCTTTAAATGTTGCTAGAGAGTGTTTAGCAACATTTCTTTTTATTAAGAGTCTTTTTCAGAAATCTAGTAGGAAACCAATACACGTACCAATATTAGATGCCAACTTTTTCATAGCAAAAAGCGCAAAAAATATACAAAAAAGGGTAAAAACGCGCAAATTTCTACTTAAAAACGGGTAAAAAAGCACTAAAAATTTTTTACGACTTTTAAAAAAATTTGTCGTATTTCACATACGTAGTTCAGTTAAAAACAACTAAAATTGTAATATAAGCGTACGACCTACATCAGTACATTCGTCGACCGGGGGTAAAACAAAAATAAAAACGAATAACTTTCGCAAAATTTTTGAATTTTATTCCATGTTTTGTGATTATAATAATAATCCAAGAAAAATTATTAGATTTTTTAAAATTTAAATGCCAGTTTTATAGTCAGAATATGACCATAACTATACGCAAAAAATAAAAAGTGGATAATTGCCGAAGTACTTCAGTAAAATACAACTTCAAAAGTTTTCTGCTAAGTTACACAATTCTTTAATTAAAATATAATATTTTCTAAAACAATTTATAAAAGAAAAAACTTAGGTAAATTAACATATTTTGAAGTGCGTGGAGATCGAATAGGTCAAAAACTAAGGCAAGTTGACAAAAACCAAAAATTGATAAATCTATATGTATTTTTTACTAACTTACAAAATATACTTTTGAAGTTGTATTTTACCCAAGTACTTCGATAATTATACAATTTTTATTTTTTCCGTATAAATTTTTTTAAATATGCAAAATTAAAAATTTTCGCGTTTTGGCACATCAAACAAAACTACATTTGGCTCGAATATCATGCCATTTACAACTTTTACTTGATATTTTAATTTATCGTTATTGAAATAACAACAAATATTTATAGATTTCCTGATATTGCCATGACAACAATAAAACACAAAAAATGAGTAAAAAGCGCAAAACGCGCTAAATAAATTTCGAAAAAGCACCAATTTAGCGCTTTTTTCAGTTACGCGTTTCAATAATATTTTTCGCGTTTTGGCACATCAAAAAGCACCAGATTTAGCACGAAAAGCACTAAGTTGGCATCCCTGGTACCAATACATCGAGAGATCTTTCGAAGAGTGGACGTTTGTAAGTGGATTCTAATCTCATTTTTTTTTTTTACATTTTGTTTACTATTTTGCATATAATTTTTCCTCTTGTTTTGTACGTATCTGAAGTTTCCTTAAGAATAGATATTCAGATATAGTTGTGGATATTTATTTTTAAGGGTGACCAGATGAGGTTTATATTGCGTTCGTTTTTTTATGAAGTTTTACAAATTTAAATTGAATACGGGTTAATTAAGATTATTGTTTTTTTTAACAAGAGGAAAATATTAAAACGTAACTAACGAAAGTAATTAAAACGCACAATTTTGAAACACCACCTTTAGGTTACAATTTTCATTTTAAGAAATTATTATTATTTTATTTATATATATTAGGGCGGGTCAAATTGTATGGATAAAAATTTTTTGATATTGCGTACTCGATTTTTCGAAAGCTTTTAGCATAGGGAAAAAAAAGTTCCACTACGACATATCAAAAAAATCATTTTCGAGGCTCCCAAATTTAATTTTTTTGCAATTTTCTAATAAATCTAGATTAGTGCCATCTTGAGGTGGCTTTTTGAAACAACTAATAAAGTTGTAAACAATATAACATTACAACCTTTCCAGAAAGGTATTACTTATGAAAATTGGATAAAAAATGTGGAAACTAGAGGTAAAAGTATATAAGTAAAATTATTTTCTCCTTGTTGTCATCAACATCATTATCATCATTTCTCATCTTTTCTGTTGGGGCAACCTGATTTCTGTTAGAACAACCGAATTCCAACCGATTTTTTGTGAGGGTGCACTAAGACAGGCACTAATATAAAATTAATATTTTTCACACTTTTTAAGCATTTATGAAAATCAAATTATTATCATTGGCGTAACTAGACCATTTTTCTGGGGTGGGCAAGGGACCCATTTATAATCGGCTGTTTATTTGCCCATTCTCAGACTCTTAATGTTAAAAAATACTTTCGACATTATGATTACAATTTTTTCAAACAAAAAAAAATATTTTAAAAATAACTTTTGATAAAATTGGTGGATGTAGCGTTTTTCGTTTTCAGGAAAATACGAAATTTAGTTCAAACTTAAGGGCTTTGCTACTAATACTAAATATATTCTTTCTGTCAAATTTCATAAAAATCCGTCTATTCGTTTCCAAGTTAAGATGATATCATTTAGAGGTTTCCTAATGGGTCTTTTCCTATCCTTGGACTAAAATAAGACTGTTTTGAAAAGCTAAAGCTTCAATCTTACTTTGTGGTTGTTATTAACAGTTTTGAGTTGACTTAAATATGTTTCTATGATTTTTGAAAATTGTGTTTGTTTTAAAATATTTTTTTAAATTTGACGAAATTTTAAATTAGTCTCTTTCTCGCTTCCAAACCGTGCAATGTACACGAAAAATTTCTTTACAAAAAATTTAGTAAATTTTATTTTTGATCGAAGTAACTTAATTTGTTATTATAAAATACTCATTTGGTGCATTTGTGGTCAATTTAGTATACCCTTCCTGGAGGCGGTTAGAGGGTTAAATAAAAACTCTTATAATCAGAACTAACATCGATTTGTTTCTTAAATATTTCACAAGTAAGAATTTCTCAAATATTTCTTATTTAAGAAATATTTAAGACAAAAATCGAAGTTTTCGTTTTTTTTAAGTTTTCTATTTGAAATTTGTATGGGATATGACAATCGAAAACTAAATAAATTTGAAAACTACTAGTTTTGGGTTCAGTATGAATGAAGTATTAGTTCTAACTTTAAAAATAATTACACAGTATTAACTGATATTTAAAAAAAGTATTATTCCCGAGTAAAAAAGTTTTGATATAACCATATATTATTTTATGTAATTGCATATAGTAAGTTATAGTTACATATGGCCACATATGCTTTTAAATTCAAGCAGATATACTTTTATATAGTCATATGTTAGATATTTTTTCCTCAAAGGTTTTAATATGGAGACATATGGGATTTTATATTATTACATACTGGCCTACATATAATTGCATGTGCTATATATAAGTACATAAATTAACGTATTACAGATATAATTACGTATACGTTTATATATAATTTAGTATGACACTATACATAATAATATAAAACTATATGTGGAGCCATATAAGAAATATTTCATAATATGTGTTAGATATGATTATATATGGACGAATAATAACCCATATATAACTTAATATGGTTCCATATCTACAATATTTCATGATTTCTTTAATATATAACAATATAACGTTCTTTATATCATCACCTATAATTATATATCATCCCACATAAGCAATTATTTCAAAGTGATTTTATATAAAAATATATAAGGTCCTTATCATTGTTAACATAGAACCACATATAATATAATACATATGTGGTTCTATATTAACAATGATTTTGGACTAGTTTTAGATTTAGTAATTACTAGGGATTAGCGCGTGACTAGAACTGTTCGTGAGTCACGTTATTCACACGTGATCGTGAGTAATAATTACTATACTCAAGTGATTCGTGCGTGAGTCTGAGAATATATAATTCGTACTTGATTCGTGCGTGAGCGGGAATAAGAATATATAACCCGTGCATGATTCGTGTGTGTGTTTATTTTTTGCATCATATATTTTTAGTAATTTTTACTATTTTGTAATATTTTACTATTTTTTTACTATTTTTCTTATATCTTGGTTGTATAACATAATCCTATTAACTTTAAAATTTCAGTTTTGTTAACTTTATTTTAAAATTACTAAAAATAAAGAAAATTTTGTTCATGTTTAATGCACTGTCATGGTAAATCTGGATAAAAATAATGGACGATTTATCGAAATTATAGGATCTCCAGCAGACCTTTGGGTTAATCATTATATTTGGAAATTAATTACACATGCAATTACACATTTACATGTAATTGTAATTTAAAAAAAAACAATTACAAGTAATTTGTAATTGAAAATTTTCAATTATACATTACATATAAATATAATTGAAAAAATGTAAGTTACAATTACATTTTTTCGGAAAAGAAATAATGAGAAAAAGCACGAGTGAGGGGTCAGCCCAACATGACGTATTCTTTTTATACTTATCCACGCCTATCCAACCTATCCCAGTCAGTTTTTTCTACAAAATTTTAACAAAAAACACTTTAATTCTAAATGTGATTGAAATTTGTAATTGAAATCACTTTCAATTACAATTACTTGTAATTGAAAATGTTCAATTACAGTTACATGAAATGTAATTGAGTTTTTTTCAATTACACCCGACTAAAAAAGATGTTATATAATCATATATCACCATATATAAACCCATATATACGTCCATATCTAATTTGATCCGAATATTGGAATATATAATTATATCAAGCGAGATAAGCATGACACAATTTGATCCGAAAAATGGGTCTATCTAACTGCATCAAATTATAAATAAATACATATAATTTGATGAAGATTTTCAAAGAAAATTTTAGTAAATATTACTGAGATCACTTATTTCATTCATATAAAATACTAATGCTTAATGTTTAGAACAATTTTTGCTAATATACTTGGAAATAGCTGACAAAATAAAACATTACAAAAATTTGTCCGAACAACTTTTTCTAGGTAAGAGTTTTGGTCTTTCTTATAAAATGTGTGTCTTTCTTATAAAATAAAAAATTAACTAATTATAAATTTATTAATTCAGTTCGAGCAAAGAGTATACATAATAAAGAGATTGGGGGACTCTCTATCACTGAGAAAGCATTTGTTCTATTATGTGCCTTGGAACAGGAACATACTCAAACCAATATCACCCAGCAAACATGGCAATACGAAGAAGATTCTCCGAACATATCGCCAGGAAGAAAACATTTATTGCCGGCAATATCAATTTCGTATTCCGGAAGTTTCCTCCGTTGGCAACAACTGTTACAATAAAACACTACTTCCAGGCAATATGAAAGCAATAACTCATATGGAAGATAAAAGGGATATCGCTAAATAAACTCCCAGTACAATAAAAAAACAATTTAATTATTTCATTATTAAATTTAAGCCTGAAAAACAATATCTGCATACATAATCCATTGACCAACTTATAAATTATTTTGATTTCATCTTAGCCGATTTTTCCCGCGCAATTAATCTTAACTTTTCACGAGATTATTTCCTATATATCTTTTGATTGTTTTTGTACAAATTTAGTTTTAATTCTTTCCAAATTGATAAAAGATTTCAAACAAATTTGCTTTATCTTCCAAATGATACAAAGATGATATTGCCGAAATATTGTCATAAAAAGTTATGACAAAAGATAAAATTTTTGAATTACTTTTTTCCAAATATCGTCGAATTATCTTGCAAGTGATAAAAGGAAGACAATTTCAAAGTAAATACTACTTGATTATTTTCATTCAAATGAAATATCTTCTTGGAAGGTATCTTTTAAATGTTTGCAGGGTCATTATGTGCGCTCTTTGTATGACTCAAAACATCGATTGTAACCAGGGATGGAAAATAATAATTTAGTTATAAAAATCAAGAATAGAACTATATTATGGAATTTTACTATTCCAACAGTATTATAGCCCTAGACTATGAATTTTAAAAAACCATACGTAAAAAATTGCAAAATAATATCGGAATGTGAAAAAAAGGCTTTGGGGTTTAAAAAATTAATTAAAAGATTTACATTCTGCAAACGATGCCAAAATTTTCTTTTTTTGCAACTAACCACCAAACTTTGTTTCATGAAATGGGCATTATACTCCGTAGATTATAAATTTAAAAAACCGCACTTAAAAAATTGCAAAATAATAGAGGAACGCGAAAAAAGACTTTGTGGTAGAAAAAAATAATTAAAAACTCAATCAGCGACCAACAGTCTGCAAATGAATACAATGACTCAAAAATTTTCCTTTTTGCAAATATTTTTTTCGCGATTTATTTTTTTTTTTTTTTGCAAACTAAGTACCAAACTTTTGTATATAAAATTGGTACTATAGACCCTAGATTATAAATTTAAAAAAAACACACTTAAAAAATTTCAAAATAATCGCGGAAAGCGAAAAAAGGCTTTATGGTACAAAAAATTAATTAAAAAACTTAATCAGCGATTTACATTCTGCAAACAAATATATTAATGAAAAAATTTATCCTTTTTGCAAATTTTATTTTTCGCGATATTTTTTGCAACTAGCCACCAAACTTTGTTGTATGAAATGTGTATTATAGTCCCTAGATTATAAATTAAAAAGAAACGTACTTAAAAAATTGCAAAATAAAAGCGGAACGCGAAAAAAGACTTTGTGGTACAAAAAATTAATTAGGAAACGTAATCAGCGATTTAGATTCTACAAACAAATATATTGATGCAAAAATTTTTCTTTTTTGCAAATTTTATTTTTCGCGATTTTTTTTGCAACTAGCCACCAAACTTTGTTGTCTGAAATGTGTATTATAGCCCCTAGATTATAAATTAAAAAAAAACGCACGTAAAGAATTGTAAAATAATAGGGGAATTTGAAAAAAGACTTTATGGTACAAAAATTTAATCCCTAGGTTATATATTTAAAAAAAATGCACTTAAAAATTGCAAAATAACGGCGGAATTCGAAAAAGGCTTTATGGTACAGAAAATGAATTAAAAGAGGTAATCAACGATCGACATTCTGCAAGCGAATATATTGTTTCAAAAATTTCGCTTTTTGCAAATGTTTTTTTTCGCAATTTGTGCTAGTATTTGCTAATATCTAAATATTTAATTTTTATGTTTTTTAACGAGTAAAAGAGAAAGTTATTTTTTAGTTACTTACATTTTTAAATATGTAAGAGCGATCGAACATTTTTTGGTATAAGAGCCCGATTAAGTGAGCCTTTTCCATCCCTGATTAACCAGTCGGAGTTCGTTCCTGTTCCAAGCCGCCTAATATTTTTTCAAATAAAAAATATTGAGAGAGTTGCAAGGCCTTTGGTTCGAGGCCAATTTCCTTATTATGAATTAATATAATAAGAACTTTTTTTTCAAAAACTGCTATTTTTCTTCATCAGGATACTCTCCTGACAAATACTTCACAGAGTTTTTGCTTTCAAAAAACTTCTACACTTTCAGGAATGAAAAGACGATCGTTTCGGGGATTACGCCACCACTTTCTAAAGAAAACTGATGAAGGGGACCTGGAAAATCCCCGAAACGATCGTCTTTTCATTCCTGAAAGTGTAGAGGTGAAGTATTTGTCAGGAGAGTATCCTGATGAAAAAAAAACAGTTTTTGAAAAAAGTACTTATTATGTTAATTCATAATAAGGAAATAGGCCTCGAACTGAATTAATAAATTTCTATTAATGAATTAAAAATGTCGGAAAAACAATTTTTATTTTTTAAAATAAAAATTAAAAACCAACATGATAAAAAATTAACTTTCACAGTTAATTTTTTTTTACGGAAAAATAAATGAACTTAAACCATATTTATTTCAACATATGTTTGTCTAATTTTTAAATTTAAAAAAAAAAAAATTATTTCGACCTTTAATTCCACAATGAAAAAAAATTTGTTCCCTTATTTATTTCTTTAAAATTATTTTTAGTTTAAGAAAGAGTATTTCGCCAACTATTTGAAAAAAATATGTTAAATTCAATTATAAACATTTATTTATATATCAAAGTGCAAAATTCAAAACCAGATCCACAATTTTGGAGTTTTTTTTTTTAATTTTTATAGTGCAATTAAACTTTATAAAATTTTGTATAATTAGATATCATGTCAGATAAATTTATACATAAAATTAATACAATTTTATATTAACTTTGTTATATATTTTGATATAAGATTGTTTAGAGAAGCTTATACGCCATTATATATAATTATGTATAAACTATATTTGCAGATCTCTTAATATATGGCTGGAGACCAAATCGCATTTGATTATATATAACGTCATATCAAACATATTTATAAAACCAAAGTGTTAATATAAATGTATATAGTCATATAAAGCCACACATATAAACATTTTTAATTATATCAAATCATATAAGATTATATGAAAACTTTTTTAGTCGGGCATTTATTTGCAATTGTAATTGAAATCCCCCAGGTCTGATCTCCAGATATTGCATATCCCAAGTAAAAAAAAATGATATGGAGCCATATAAAGTTATATTTAATTATATATAATCTTCTATGTAATTAGATATAATTATATCCGAAAAATGAGAACGTCTTATTGTATCATATTGTATCGAATTGTATACAATTGTATACAATTTGGTACAATTTGATACAATTCGATACAATATGATACAATTGTATCCGAATTTTGTCCTCATCCAATTACATAAAATTATATCTTTTTGTATAAAATTATATAAAATGTTATAAAAGTGGACATAGTTTGATACAATTATAACTAAATATTAACCCTATATTTTTACCATAATATATATGACCATATCTAACAATATACAAAATTATATTTTTAAATAAAAAAAGATATACAATATCTGGAGATCAGACCTGAGGGATTTCAATTACAATTACTTGTAATTGAAATTACAAGTAATTGTAATTGAAAATTTTCGATTACAAATTACTAGTAATTGTAATTGAAAGTGATTTCAATTACATTTAGAATTAAAAAGTGTTTTTTGTTAAAATTTTGTAGAAAAATCTGACTGGGATAGGTTGCATAGGCATGGATGGATGCGTATAAAAAGAATACGTCATGTTGGGCTTACCCCTAACTTGTGCTTTTTGTCATTATTTATTTTCCCAAAAAATGTAATTGACATTTTTCAAATTACAAATTACTTGTAATTGTTCTTTTTTGAATTACAATTACAAATAATTTGTAATTGTAATTGAGTTTTTTTCAATTACAATTACATGTAATTGTGTAAATGAATGTGTAATTATTTACAAAATGTAATGATTAACCCCAGGTCTACTGGATATCCTATAATTTCGATAAATCTTCCATTACTTTTATCCAGATTTACCATGACAGTGCATTAAACATGAACAAATTTTTCTTTGTTTTTAGTAATTTTAAAATAAGGTTAACAACACTGAAATTTTTAACTTAATAGGATTGTGATATACAACCAAGATATAAGAGATCAGTCAAGTGTGCGTTATAGTATAGAGAATTCCATATTAAAGCTTCAGTATTGTTAATTTTATGGGCGCGTTATCCATTTTGACTCACGCTCCTAAACAAAAACAAATTACTCACGCACGAGTATTTCGTGTCTTACTCACGCAGACATGAGTATATTAAAAATTTACTCACAATCAGAAAATTCTAACGCAAAACAGTAAAAATTACTAAAAACTTATGATGCAAAAAATAAACTCACACACGAATCATGCACGGGTTATATATTCTTACTCACGCTCACGTACGAATTATATATTCTCACGCTCACGGGCGAATTACTTTAGTATAGTAATTATTACTCACGATCACTTGTGAATAACTTCACTCACGATCGTGTCATGCGCCAATCCCTAGTAATTACTAAATCTAAAACTAGTTCAAAATCATTTTTTTATATGGAACCACATTTAATACAATACGGTTTTAAAAGGACCTTATACATATATTTTTATATAAAATCACTTTGAAAAAATTGCTAATGTGGGATGATATATAATTAAAAATGATTTTACAAAGAACGTTATATCGTTATATATAAAAGAAATCATGAAATATTGTAGATATGAAACCATACTATGGGTTCTTATGCGTCAATATATAACCATATATAACACCTATTATATAATATTTCTTAAATGGCTCCATATATAGTTTTATATTATTATGTATAGTGTCATACTAAATTATATATAAACGTATATCTAATTATATCTTTTATATATTACATTGTGTACTTATATATAGCACATACACTTATATGTAGGCCAGTATGTAATAATATAAAATCACATATGTCTCAATATTAAAACCTTTGAGGAAAAAATATTTAATATAGGACTATATAAAAGTCTATATGCTTCAATTTAAAAGCATATGTGGCCATATCTAACTATAAGTTACTATATGTAATTACATAAAATAATATATGATTATATCAAAACTTTTTTACTCGGGATCTTTTTTATTTAAAAAAATAATTTTTGTATATTGTTAGATGTGGTCATATATAATATGATCTAAAGTATAAGGCCAATTTTTAGATATAATTGTATCAAACTAAGTCCACTTTTATAACATTTTATATAATTTTATATAAAAAGGTATAATTTGATGTAATTGGATGAGGACAAAATTCGGATACAATTGTATCGAATAGCATAAAATTGTATCAAATTGTACCAAATTGTATACAATTGTATACAATTCGATACAATAAGATGTTCTCATTTTTCGGATAGAATTATATCTAATTACATAAAAGATTATATATAATTAAATATAACTTCATATGGCTCCATATCATTTTCTTTTACTTGGGTTGTGATACTTTTTTATATAAAGATCAAAGATACAAGAATTATAGTAAGTTTTTTTTTAATTCTGGGGTGGGAAAAAAACAGTCTAGGGTGGGCTTTGCCCATATAGGTTGCATATAGGTTGGTATCTAATTTTATAAAAGAGAATATACAAAAGTATATGGTTATATAAGGTACAACATAAGAAACATATAATTCTATGTGGCTATTCATGACAACATATATACTCACATATTATAAGATAAAACAAGATATTACTATATATGACTATATATGAATTTTTTTGATCGGGTATATAAATATTATAAATTCTTAAAGTATCAATATATTAAATATTCTGAAGTAATTCATGTTTCCACATTTTAATATATACATATATTTCAAATAAAAAAATAACTAAACACTTAATACATAGTAATTCCTTGAGCAAAAATATTTTAAAATGATTGACGAACAACATTTTAATCTTATTTCAAGTGTCATTTTAATTACCCTCTTGAAATAAATTAGTATGATATTTTACCCAAAATGTGTGTATGTTTTTGTAAATAAAAGAACCTTTTCCATACATTCTTCATATAGATATGTCGTAGCAATTTTGTTTTATATTTTCCTTATAATTACATATTGACATTGATAACAACGATTTTTTAGCAATTTTCCGCATGATTGCTAACAACAAATATAAACGCACAAACATATGTTATGATTTTGTATGGGTATATAAGGAACGATACTTAAGGTTTACTCAACCTTTTGAATGCCACACCTGTATAAACAGTTGCTTGTTTCTTTTCCATTTTTTTCTGTTTGTTCAAAATGAACACAATGTCCTTTTTACGTTTTGTCCTTAAATTGAATAATAAATAATTCTAAACAAAAGTTTTCAACCGTTTTAGTTCATTATCAGCAGGAAAAAAATGCATATCATTTATATTACACGAATAATGTTTTGCAAATATGACTTATCTTCTTGTGATTTACTCATTTAGCTATGCTCAGTGTTGCCACTTTTTGAATAATTATTCATAAACGGGACTGTTTACACATTCCTTGGATAATTTTTGAATAATGATATTTTTGTGTAGTTTTTGTGTAATTTCACTTTTTCGAGAAATTTTCGTAAATTTCATAAAAATCAGTCGATATTTATTGTAGACTTAATTAGTTTTTCTGTGAAACATTTTCAAGATCATTTGCAAATATAGCGTAAGATTAAATTTGGGTTTGTTATGATTGTGACTTTTTAATGACTGAATAGAAACTAGTAATAATAGTAGACAAAAATTTTGTAAACATAAAACAGTGTGGCAGAATGAAAATATATTGAGATAATTCAGCAACTCACTACTTTAGCTGCGACAGAGTGAAATGTCATAGTAATCCAACCAGATGGTAAAGAATGACCAACGGACCTAATATTTTAATAACCTGTTAAATAACCATTAATCCCCAAATATATTTAAAAAGTTGAATTAAGGGAAAGATTGATAACATGAAAATACACTAAAGCACCCATATTTAGCTTAAGTCAACTTTAGAACAGTTCTATTGATTTGGTTAATTTTTAATCGAAACTCATCGTAACCAACTTAATCGATTTAAAAACATTTTAAACAAACAAAATAAATTTAAAAATAATAATAAACCAATTAAAAAATATAAAATAAATTCGCAAATCTGGCGAAAATTTCCAAATATAAGTAAGTAAGTAAGTGAAAAATAAAGCTAATTTTCGAACAAACTTAAAAAGCTGTAAAGGCCTAATAAGTGCCCAACTATATTTAGCCAAGGCACAACAATATTTAGCGAAGTTGAATTAAGGAAATTATATTAGGCTTAATTTAGCTTAAGCGAACTTTCGTAAAGTTTCATCTCTATAAATTTGGTTAATTTTCAATCGAAACTCATCGTACCTAACTTAATCAAATTAAAAACATTTCAAATAAACAAAAGAAATTAAAACATTATAATGAAAAAATAAAACACACAAAAAACCATTAAATGACTTCGCAACTAGCGAAAATTTTAAAATTTCGGTAGGCCTAATATCGGCGCTCTTTCATTTGAGTAAAAATTCAGGCAAATTTTAAGCAAACTTAATTGTGATTTCAGCTTAAGTCAATTATGGTTACTTCTTTATTTTGAAGTAATATTAAAAAATTATAATTTTTTTGTGTAATTTCATACGGTTTTGGATAATTTTTTACCTTCATCTGTGTAATTTTTGGTTTTACTGGTGGCAACACTGGCTATGCTACAAATTTCTTTAACTCTTTAGGGTTCGAATTAAAATGGGATGTTGTTTTGAAAACAATTTATGTAGAACCACAGATCTATGCACGAAGTGTACACTCAAAAAAATAAGTTAGTAGAAAAATTAGTAAAACGTCTTGTATATCAAGTGTAATAGTTGTCAGCAATTTTTTTCCTGAAATTGCGTTTTCAGCAAAAGTTTTAGTTATATTTTTTTAGCACTGAACTAATTTTGAACTAATGTTTTACTAATTTATTTTGCTACAAAAATTATGCTGATAACCGCATTTATAGCGTGGAAGACAACCAGATCGACAAGAAGTAGATGTCGCAGCTTGTCTGGATGTAGTTCAGACAACGGAAATGATAAAAAAGAAAAATAACTCTACACAATTTCTATATTTAAATTTTCAGCAAATAAATTAACTAAAGTAAAATTTCGCTGCAAGTTTTTTGAGTTTTTTTCAATCTACTAATATTCAGCAAAAAGTTTAGTGATTTTAGCAAGGATTTTTTTAATTTTCAATCGACTTTGGTTGAAGTTTACTATTTCTTTGGTAAAAATTGGCTCGCTGATTTTCAGCAAACCTTTTTCTGAAATTACCAACTTTTTTGCAAGCACGCTCCTGACTAAAAATTTGCTGATACAGCAACATTTTTTGCTGACTTTACTGACTTTTTTTTTAGTGTTCTTTCGTTTGATTTTGTCACTTTACAATGTCCCCTTGCTGAGTTATTTGCAACTTAAAAATGAAGTTCACTAACGGGACAGACTCTTCTATTTTCCGCATATATATATTTAATCCTTTAATTCCCAGTGGACCATAGGGCCGCAACAAATGTTCTCCATTGTATTCTATCGGTAGACATCATTTTCATCTCACTCCAGGACACATGATGCTCATGCAACTCGTTCTCTATTTGGCGTCTCCAAGTGTTCGCAGGTCTGCCAGGTCTCCTGGATCCTAGGGGGTTATATTCAACGGACTGTCGAGTTAAATCATCCGCTGGCTTTCTCATTGTGTGCCCTAGCCAACTAAATTTACGCAATCGGATATTCATACTTAAAGGAATTTGATTGGTTAAGTTCCACAAATCCCGATTTGATATCGTGGCAGGCCATTTTATTTTTTTTCTTTGTAATTTACTTGTAAAAATTGTATCATCTTTCTTTGATTTGAAAATAATTTAAACAGAAAGTGATATTAATTTATGATCTTGAGTCAAACTAAAATAACATTCATTTACTTAAAATAACAGATCAACTAAAAACATTTCCCCCATTCATCTTAAACACATTGACACGGTGCAAAAATATAATTTAATAACATACATTTAAATTTAACGGTTCGTTGTAATTCAAAAATCTGTGTTTATCATACACAGAGTTGAATAGAATCAGCTGAGATATCTTAAGAATTAAGGTTCAAAGCAAAAAAGAGTAATAATAACAAAAGGATAAAAATAGCATTGTTAAATTTCGTTGATGTTAGTCTAAGTTGAGTTGTTGATAACAAACCCGATTTGCTTTCAACAGCCAAATAAGTAGACGATTATCAAAATATTAACCCACTCAAAGGCGAAAGGCACTGATGATGGCTTTGTAGCGAAAGCCGAAAATGCGCATTCTGCCTTGCTGGTCTTATCGAACTTTTTGAATAATTTTTATTCTTTGTAATTTACTTGTAAAAATTGTATCATCTTTCTTTGATTTGAAAATAATTTAAACAGAGAGTGATATTAATACACTTATGATCTTGAGTCAAACTAAAATAACATTCATTTACTTAAAATAACAAATGATATTGTTTAAGATATGCTGTAATATCTTGCTGATCCAATTAAATCTCAAAATTGGGTGTATCCAATCATATCGTATTAGATCCCATTGTATATATGGGGATAAACTAAGATCAAGTTATATCTCAAAATTGGGAGGTCCAATGATATCTTTGGGGATAAACCTAGATCTAATTTGATCCGAAAAATGGCGGATCCAGCTTTATATTTGCGGATAAACTTAGATCTAATTTGATCCGAAAAATGGCAGATCGAATTAGATCCAGCAATATATTTGTTGATAAACTTAGATCTAATTTGATCCGAAAAAGGGCAGATCGAATTAGATCCAGCAATATATTTGGGGATTAAGTAAGATCTAAATTTATCCAAAAAATGACAGATCAAATACGATCCAGTAATATATTTCAGGATTGCGTAAGATCTTAACTTTTACGATAAATTGCAGATGGAATTGAATCCAGTGATATATTTGGGGATTTGGTAGGATCTTTATTTATCCCATAAATTGCAGAGCGAATTAGCAATTTATTTCGGTATTAAAACGGCAGATCGAATTAGAAACAGCAATATATTTGGGGATTGACATCTAAAACTATCCAGAAAAATGACAGATAAAATTAGATACCGCATTATATTTGGGTAATACGTTAGATCTCCATTTATTTGGGATTAAATAAGATTAATTTTATTATCTATAAATGTTTTTAAAAAATTATATTTTTTTTTATTAAATTGAATTTTTTTAAAAAAATAATTTTATTTACATTTTTTTAACGCTCTACACCATTTCCAATTGTATCAATTGTTTTTAAGATTTATCAATTGTATTTCAGAAATAATCAATTGAATTTCAGTTTTATCAATTGTATTTCAGAACTTATCAATTATTTTTCAGATTTATGAATTGTATTTCAGAACTAGTCAATTGAATTTCAGTTTTATCTATTGTATTTGAGAAATTATTAATTGTATTTCTGAAATTCACAACTGTATTTCAGAAATTATCAAACTGTATTTCAGAAATTAGGAATTGTATTTCAGAAATTATGAAATGTAATTTAGAAATTTTTCTCTATTAACTATGATAAACAAACAAGTTTTGAAATAGATTTGATTATTTCTGAAATACAATTAATAATTTCTGAAATACATTCCATAATTTCTGAAATACATTTAAAATTTCTGAAATACAATTAATACCTTCCGAAATACAGTTAATATTGTATTAAGTTACCATATATGACCATATATTGTTTGAATGGCACTACCCGAGTAAAAAAAATTGATCTCGCGCAATATCTAATCATATCCAATTTGATATTGTTTAAGATCTGCTGTAATATCTAGCTGATCCAATTAGATCTCAAAATTGGGTGTATCCAATGATATCGTATTAGATCCCATTTTATATATGGGGATAAACTAAGATCAAGTTATATCTCAAAATTGGGAGGTCCAATGATATCTTTGGGGATAAACCTAGATCTAATTTGATCCGAAAAATGGCGGATCGAATTAGATCCAGTTATAAATTTGTGGATAAACTTAGATCTAATTTGATCCGAAAAATGGCGGATCGAATTATATAGAGCTATATATTTGTGGATAAACTTAGATCTAATTTGATCTCAATTTTGGCAGATCGAATTAGATCTAGCAATATATTTGTGGATAAACTTAGATCTAATTTGATCCGAAAAAGTGGCAGATCGAATTAGATCCAGCAATATATTTGGGGATAAACTTAGATCTAAATTGATCCAAAAAATTACAGATCAAATTAGATCCAGTAATATATTTGGGGATTGCGTAAGATCTTAACTTTTCCGATAAATTGTAGATCGAATTAAATCCAGTGATAAATTTGGAGATTTGGTAGGATCTTAATTTATCCCATAAATTGCAGATCGAATTAGATCCAGCAATTTATTTCGGTATTAAAATGGCAGATCGAATTAGAAACAGCAATATATTTGGGGATTGACATCTAAAACTATCCAGAAAAATGACAGATAAAATTAGATCCCGCATTATATTTGGGTACTACGTAAGATCTCCATTTATATGGGATTAAATAAGATCCCAGACAGATATTGACAACAGTTCAAAAAATAATACACTGGCAGAGCACTGATTTAATAAAAATTACAATATTTTGTTAAAATAAGGTTTAAATTCAGAAGGTCTCGAGTTCGATACCGTTCACGGCTATGCATTTTTTTTATAAAAAGAATTTCTCTTTATAAAATTATAACCCAGCAAACAAAGATGATCATTAATGACTCAGAATTGGGCTCCAAAAACACAAACATTTGTCCACTTTTTCCTATGAAAGTGGTCCGTCCAAAAGAGCCCCCTGTGCACTCAGAAATGACTCCGAAAAAAGAACGTATAAAATCGAAATTTTCTTCATAAATTTAAATAATTTTGGAATCTTCTTTGAGTCCGAAAAATTAATTCTCGTTTTGAGACAGCTTTTTAGATTGTAGAGACAACTTTTAAGATTGTTTTCTGAGGGTTCATATTTTCTACCAAAAAAAACAGTGTTTTCAAAAAAACAATAATCATTTCTATGAGCCATTTAAATATCTTATTTATGAGCGCTCCGGAATTGCTGGCTGGGAATTTTATTTTCTATAAATGTTTTTATAAAATTATATTTTTTTTTATTAAATTGAATTTAAAAAAAAAAAAAATTTTATTTACATCTTTTTAACGCTCTACACCATTTCCAATTGTATCAATTGTTTTTAAAATTTATCAATTGTATTTCAGAAATAATCAATTGAATTTCAGTTTTGTAAATTGTATTTCAGAACTTATCAATTATTTTTCAGATTTATGAATTGTATTTCAGAACTAGTCAATTGTATTTCAGTTTTATCAATTGTATTTCAGAAATTATTAATTGTATTTCCGAAATTCACAACTGTATTTCAGGAATTATCAAACTGTATTTCAGAAATTATCAATTGTATTTCAGAAATTATGAAATGTAATATCCCGAGTAAAAACATTTTTATATAATAATGTATAATTTTATATACCCATATATGTTTTTGTACACCAGTGTATATAACCGGACATAATTATATGTATCCATATATAATTTTTTCTTTCTCAAAAAATTGTAATATGATGTCGTATTTAGTTGCATCTTATAACATATCGATTAGTACATAATTGTATATTGCATTTACAATTAGATACAGATAATCCAATTTTATATGACGTTATATATAACTATTTAGTACATAATCCAAAACAATATATGTTTTTATATGAAATCAATTTTCAAAAAAACACTATTTCGTTTTGGATAGAATTATATATACCCCATTTAGAGTCAAACTAGAAGTCTTGTCAGTCGCCTTTTGGATATAATTTTATATTACATTGCCATGTAAAGAAATTGTTAGAAAATTTATACAAACAGTTTAAAGCAATACTAAAGGCGTTTGTGCTTTTCTGTAAAATGTCCTTTTGTCAAAATCCAAAAAAGTTTAATACCTTTCATGAAGTTTTAGGTCTGACAAACTCCCAGGTAATTATTTCTGTAAACATTTAGGATTTCAGTGAAATTTATAGTGAATAAACTGGATATAACAATATCTGATTTTCTATATGTTTGTACCATTTCAGCTATAATTTTATACCACTATATAAAGTCTGATCAAATTATATCGCGCCATTATTCGGATACATTTATATCTGATATTATCAAATTATAACTGAATTGATGCAAACTTATGAAATTATATGGGCCCATTTCTCGGATAAAATTGTATAGACTCATGTTAAATTACATATGACTGTATAAAGCCTCATATCAATTTTTTTTAATCGGTATAGAAATTTTTCTCTATTAACTATGATAAACAATCAACAAGTTCTGAAATAGTTTTGATTATTTCTGAAATACATTTAAAATTTCTGAAATACAATTAATAGCTTCTGAAATACAGTTAATATTGTAGTTGCTGATGAGTTACCATATATGACCATATATTGTTTAAATGGCACCATATATGACAACATATTGTTTAAATGGCACCATATATGTTATGTTCCCTATTAAAAAAAACAATATGGAGCTTTATATGGTAATATATAACTTTGAGTCATCCATGTACCATTTGATACGAAAAATGGCCCGATAAAATTGTATCAGTTGTTTATCAGTTTTTATCTAATTGCATCAGTTTAGATCTGACCTGATTAAATTATGTGTTAATCAGATGAAATTGTATCTGATTTTAGACCTGATACAATTTTATTGGTTTATATCACATGATACCATGTGATATAAACCAATATCATACCATAGGCCCAAATAGATATATTTGTATATAAAATTATATAGTTATATCCCAATTTTGACCTGATATCAGTTTAAAACTTTGATACAATTGTATAAGGTAAATGTCGGATACAATTATATTTTATTTATATAAAATTGAACCAATTACGATCAAACCGATAAAATTGTATCAAGTCAAAAATCTGATACAATTTCATCTGATTAACACATAATTTAATCAGGTCAGATCTAAACTGATACATGTAGATAAAAATTGATAAACAATTGATAAAAATATATCGGGCCATTCTTCGGATGAAACTGTATATTTATAGAGATATAACTTAATCACATATATGACTATATGTAACTATTTTTACTCAGGTTGTTTAAATGATACGATATATCAAAGTATATGGTACTATATATGGTAGCATATATTATCATATCTGGAACTGTAATAAAAATGTTGTTCATAAGGTACCATATATGACCATATATTGTTGAAATGGCACCATATATCATAATGTATGGTTTAAATGTCACCACCCAGGAAAATTTTTTACAATCGGTAGCCAACCACACCCATTCTACAACTGGTTCCACTGCAACCGATTCCATGGAACTGGTTCCGGAACCAGTTCCTGGGATCTTTTATGGAAAGTGTGGGTGACGTAGAATCAGTTCCAGAACTAGTTCCAGAACTGATTCTAGGGCAACCGGTACCACTTTGGAGCCATAGAAGGGGTTGCTTTTGTGACAATTTCAAACAAAAAGAATCGGTGTTAGAATCGACAGTAGAAGGGGTTGTGAATGAAAAGTAGCTATTGTACAACCAATTCTTTGGAACAGTAAATTTTCCTGGGCACATATGGTAATATTTATTTATTTATTATTAGTTACATAATACAGTTATTGTAACTAATAAGGTAAAAAACAAGAGTACTAGCAACAAAGGCTTTCGACTCGGTCTTAAAAAAAAAATTAAGATTATATTTGGTTTTGCATACTATTTTCTTGAATGAATTTACATATTAATTTTACATTAATATCACAGATGTTTTTTAAGAGATCAGATGGAAGATAAGATCCGAAAATATTAGTTCTGGAGGAATTGTACTTGCGACACTCATCTAGAATGTGGGTAACGTTAAGCTTCACATTACATGAATTACAATGTGGTGCTGCAGTTTTTTCCAGAAGATATTTGTGGGAGAATTTACAGTGTCCCATTCTGAGGCGTACTATAGTGTTAGTTTCGTTTCTGGAACAATTTTTTGGGTAGATTGCTTTGTCCCCCGTTGGATTAATAATTTTGTAGTCATGCTGGTAGTTCGACCATTTTTGAATATTTAAGATCTTAAAGTATGAAGAGATGCTGTTTGATATATCTTGGTTTTCCCATGTTTGGAATTTCAGCAGTGGTCTACGTTTTGCTTCTTCAGCTGCATTGTCGGCGTACTCGTTGCCAGGAATGCCAACGTGGGAAGGAACCCACATTATTTCAATTTGGCTTGAATATTTTATACATATGTTTCTTATTTGGTTGATTGTAGGTGAGTCGTACAGAGAATTTTGTATGGCCATAACTGAAGAGAGACTGTCGGTGCAGATTATATAGCTTGACTGTGTTTTTGAGGCAAATTGAGCAGCAAGTAATATTGCTAATGCTTCAGCAGTGAAGCTTGAGCAGTTGTTATTGATGAAACCCGAATATTAGTTTACCGTTTTGTTCCACTGTTGCGAAAGTGGTGAAGTTGTTTGATTTAGATCCATCGGTGAATAGTAGCTTCCAATTAAGGCAAATAAAGGAGTCGGCTATATTATTAAAAATTTGTTGGTATACAACAGGAGGGGTTGAAGATTGGGGTAGATCGACCATTGCCAGAATTAAAGAGGCTTTAGGGAGAAGCCATGGGGGTTCTGTTAGATTCTTGATGTATTTTGGTCGAATTTCTAATGAAAGATTCCGTGAGAGATTGATTCATTTTATTATAGAAGAATGACGTTTAGGAGTTCTTTTATATTTAATAGCTTTTGTGACTTCCTGGAATAATATTTTATTCCGACAGACCAATAATTTTGGTATTAATTTGTGTGTTAAGAGTAAAGTTCTATTTTCAATAGAGGGCATTCCGGCTTCGGCCAATATATTTATTATAGGACTGGTGCGGAAAGCTCCGATACTACGTCGAACAGCAGCATGATAGGGGGCCTGAATTAATTTGATATTAGAAGGGGCACACCATCCGTAGATTGGAAGCGCGTAGTCTATTTTGGAGAGTATAATTTACCGAGTTATGTTTATCATTGTTGATATATGAATCCGAAAGTTTTTAGAAGTTAGATATTTTATTATGTTTAATCTTGCGTTTAAGCTTTTCCTAAGATATAGACAATGATCTTTAAAAGTGAAGCTTTTGTCAAAGATAATACCCAGAATACGTAGAGAATCTACTTGTTTTATTTTTACATTTTTGTATTCTAGATCAAAGATACCGCAATTATGTTTTTTGCAAATATGTAATAAGTTACATTTATCTATAGAAAGCTTGGCTCCGGATGTTAGGCACCAGGTATCAATATCTCTTAGGGTATTAGAAAAAATCTCTTTTACCTTGTTATTATTGTTGTGTTTCGTGAATAAAACTGCATCGTCGGCATAAATTACGTGTTCGATATATTTTTGTGTACACCCAGGAAAAAGATTGGTTGGCTTTCGATCAAAACCATTAAAATGAATTTGCCAGGACTTTATTTTATTTGGAATTACCTATAATTGAATACTACATCAAAAATATTTTACTAGGTATTAAAAATAGGGAAAATGAACTAAAAAACAATCCTTTTAACAAATTATTGGTATCTCCAATCAATTTTAAAATTAGTATCAGTTTAGTAATTCTATGCAGTAGAAGCAGCCATTTATTTAGTGAATATACAAGAAAATTGGTGTTATCTATAACCTTTTTTAAAAAAATTTCAATATTCGAAAGTGGTAACTACAAATACGGGTATCCTAATCAAATATGACCTTAAATTCAAGTTTCTGTAGAACCAACCGAATTGTGGATTGTATTGATAACACACACAACTATTAATTGGTATTGATAAACGAATTTTATACTGTATTAATAAAACACATAAATTCAAAATTAGTCATTAAAATTATTAAGTGTTTGTGGTGTAGTGGGTGAGGAGTTGGCCTAGTACGCCGGATTTCCGAGTTCGAATCCCGGAAAAGACAAAAATTTAGATGTTTTTTTTTTAATTAAAATAAAATATTCATATGTATAAACAGTAAATATGGCTAAGAAATTTAAAAGTAGTTGTGGTGTAGTTGGTAAAAGTGTGAACTATTAACCTGAAGGGCCAGTTTCAATACCAGAAAATTCAAAAAAAGTTTTTTAATTTCAATAAAATTTTGTAGAACATAATAATATTTATGTGGAACATAATATTGAATTAGACAACCGAATATTGGCTTTCACGACCAAAAATATAATTTAATATAAAGATAGTTGTCGTAATCGCACGAATTCGATTGGCAACAAATTCGGTGGCCACAACTGAGACTGTTTTCTGTGTGTAGAAATAATTTTGCTAAATTGATTAAAAGCGATAATAAATAAAGCAACCGAGAGGGGTGATCCTTGGGGGATACCGTTATGTAGAGGGAAAGTGTTAGATAGAGTGCTGTTTATTCTAACTTTTAATTTGCGATTGCTTAGAAAGTTTTTTATGATTGCGTACATTTTCTTGCCGATTTTCCATTCTTTTAATTGTTCTAGTATTACGTGAATTCCAATACGATCAAATGCTCTTTCAAAATCAGTCGACAGAATGCTTACATGGTTTTTACTGGATAGAGCTTTTGAAATGAAGTGCTGGAGATATACACACACAATATAAATCAGTTGGAAACCCACTGACACTACTATTGTTTTACTTCTACAACTACATTTTTATTATAATAACACAAAAATAGTTGTATTAGTAGAATATTGGCTTTAATAACTAAAAATTTTAAACTTTACTATCAATAGGTTACAGCTACTACAAAAATCTGCTACCCCAACCAATTTAAAATAAAATAAAATTTTATAATTTCATTCGGTAATGGCAACCATCTGTAAAACTTAAAATTTTACATGTTCTCTTATAAATTAGCAATATGCATAATATGTCAATTGTACCAATCAAATTTATAAAATATTTCTTTACTAACGCCCTACTAATTGTTTTTTTACCATCTGATGGTTGCATATACTGAATTAAAAAATTGTTTTATCAGTTGTGTAATAGATTTTCGATTGTAGTACCCAAATATATTCTAATAATATTGGTCATCATAACCAAGAAAATTTAAATACAACCGATACTCATTTGCATTATGTGTATTGACTTTAAATGTCAAAAAATAATAATAACAAATAAAAATAAAAGAATATAAAACAAAAATAATGAAATCTTAAAAATAAAATTTTTAATTATAGTGGTTCATAGGTGTATGTTATTTTCGTCATTTAAAATTACGGCGGTACAGAAAACTAAAGGTATGCATTTTCAAGATAAATCCTTGTTATATATTCTAAATATGTTTTTATATCTTTATATTCCATAGTTCTACAAACCAGGAGTCAAAAGCTAAAGTGAAGTATGTTTGCAAAATACTCTTCTCAAGTAACTTCTCAATATTTCGATAAAAATGCATTAACGTTCCAAGTGATTCTAATGGAACAACGACAACATATTGAGGTATTTGCTTATATTAAAAAATTTGCATTTAAAGAGTTATTTTCTAGAATACTCCTCAAATTCTAAGTAGTTCTTAAAAATAAATTTCTTCAGAATGTGATCACTTTTCATATAATATAACATATTTTCCTATGGAAAGACCTTCAGATTTTCGGGACTTTCTGTATTAAAAACCGGCATGTTCTGAAGGCTTTTTCATATAGGAAAGCATTTAGGTTCTGGGTATATAATTTTTGTTTTTTTAATTTTCTGCAATATTTATCTATTTTCTATTTTGTTGTATTGTCTACTAATTAATAAAAAAATTTAAAAACTAATGGAAACAGTGTTTTATTTAATTCGATTGCAATTTCTATAAAAATTCGGTTGCATCTACTAAATTTTTAATTCGATCAGGCAGTACTAAAGTAATTCGGCTGTAAATATTGGTAGCTGCAATCGAATAATGTGATAGTACATGGGACTACCAAAATTCGGTTGTCAACAAATTCGGTTGTCACAACGAATCAGTTCTGTGTGTGTAGTAGTACATCATCAGTACCTTGTTTTTTCATGAAGGCTATTTGGTTAGGTGTAATAAAGTTATTGATTTTTAGGAACCACATTAGGCGTCTGGATATTATTTTTTCCAGTGTTTTGCTGATACATGGCAAAAGAGATATTGGACTATATCCCGTGGGAGCGTAATGGTCTTTATTTGGCTTAGGGATCGGGATGACAACTGCAACTTTCAAAGCTTGAGGGAAAATACTGAATGTAAAGATGTTGTTATAAATAGTGAGTAAGTATTTTTTTGATGATGAAGACAGGTTTTTTAACAACGGATATGATATTCGGTCGTCACCTGGAGTTTTTCCTTTGGCTGAGTGTAGAGCGTCTTCTAGTTCAACCATATTAATCAAATTTTCGATTTTATTAGCATAAGTGTTATATATTTGCAGATCGTAAATATTGTTAGTGATATTATATTTGTTTTCTTGAAAGTTTGAATGGTAATTTTTGTCTTCGGATTGTTCTGACCAGTACTTTGCTAGGTGTTTTGCTATGTCAGCTGGAGATGAAATTATTGTGGAATCAGATTTGAGGTATGTTATTGAGTTTGTAATTTTTCCACCAGTAATGCGGTTTATATCATTCCAAATACGTTGGGGAGAGGCAGTTGGATTAATGTTGGATGTAAATGTTTGAATACAAATAGCTTTGCTTTCTTTCACAGCTCGTCTGAACATAGCATTGCATTTTTTATATAAATCTAGGTTAGCATCACTTCTTATCCTTTAGAAGTTGTGCCACAGGAGTTGTTTTTGGTTTCTAAGAAATTCTAGCTTGGGGTTCCACCACACAACATGGGGATTGTGCGATTTAGTTTTTGTTTGAGGTATGCTTACATTGGCTGCTGATCTTAAACTTTTAACTAATAGAGCTGCTTGTTGATTAATATTGTTGGATATTTTTGTACTGGATAAGTATTCAT
The DNA here is from genome assembly GCA_949987735.1 of Leucophora obtusa. Classification (NCBI taxonomy): domain Eukaryota; kingdom Metazoa; phylum Arthropoda; class Insecta; order Diptera; family Anthomyiidae; genus Leucophora; species Leucophora obtusa. Next base: position 153,790,684 of record OX465295.1, on the reverse strand, counting down.
CGCAATGTTTTTGATATAAAACCCAATTGGCGAATTCGGTTTTATACTTGGGAATTGATTTTGTTTTTGTACGAACAACGTTTTTTCTAATTTTTATTAATATGGGATAATGATCGCTACCGTGTAGGTTATTGAGAGTTTCCCATATACAAAAAGGTGCAAGTACCGATGAACTTAACGTTACTTCTATGTGTGTAAAGGTATTATGCGTGGTAAAATGTGTGGGATTACCGTTATTTAATACAACAAGGTCTTCATTAAGGATAAAATTTTCAATAATCTTTCCACGAGAATTTGATACGCTGGAGCCCCATAATGTGCTCCATGAATTAAAATCACCGGTCAGCAGAAAAGGTGGGCTTATATTATTTAGCATACACTTCAAGTTTCGTTCTGAAACAGCTTGATGAGGTGGAATATACGTGTTAACGAAAGTGAATTTTATCCCAATATCAATTGCTATTGAAGCCGTATTGTAGTCTGTATATTAGGCCGGATCGATTTGTGGGGAGGCATAAAAATCGCCCATGGCTCAGGGAAAATCGTATTCTAGGGATCAAAATAAGAAACTTTGCCGAAGGAACCATACCTCTAAAACGAATTCTACTACCCCCCCCCAACTGTTGACTTTTGTCCCGTAGGGTCAAGTTTTGAAAAATCACACTTTGACCCATTTAGAGTGCCCCAATCGAGTCCAAATGTATGACCGACCCCCACTAACTTTGGAGGGCCGATCCACCCATGCCAGTGGCACACCCCCTGGAACTCCCCTGGGGGGTTCCCCATACAAAAATTTAAAAAAATCACCATTTTTGGAACTTTATTTTATTATTTTTTATTTATTTTATTTATTTTTATTATTTTATTTATTTTTTCTCCTTAGAAATTTATTTAGTCAGAACATATGTAAATGAAAAAATTAATTTAACTTAGTAATAGAAAAGAAAAAATAAAAAATTACTGTTTGAAGTCTTTTTTGCTTTCAAGTCTGGGCAATTTCGCACGGCTCTCTAATGTCGTCGCCATAACAGCCTCTACATTTTCCGGTATAACTCGTTTGGAAACGCTAGCTAGCAATTGAACGTGTCGTTCTGTTTCTTGTATGTGTGATGGAATTTTTGGATCATTAAACGGTGGATCATCTTGATTTAAATATTCTTTCAAAGTATCGTATGGAATGCTTCGCGTGAATGGTGGTTCAAATACGTCATTTATGTCATTCATATTGATCATTTCCGTGTAACTTGTGCAATAAAAGTTTATATCTGGTTTTTTATAAGCTCTAAGTCCCGTTGGGTCGTCAACATCGGTTCGATAGCGTAGAATTATCTTGATAGCACAGTCGCGCTTTTCTTTGCTATCATCAAACAACATTGATAACAAGATATTTTCCGAATGCGCATAATATGAATTATCTGTAATTACTTTATTGACAATTTTGCGTAAACGAGGTTCTAGAAATCTTGACCAACTAATGAATTTGAAAAATAATCTACTACTGTACACGACAGAGCTGTAATACTTGATATTGAAGTACATTGGCACATAACATGTAATTATAAATTCAACCAGTATTCTTAAATTTGCATCTGGATTTTCCGTTGTCACATATAATCGTAATAGTCTAGCGGCCTTGGTGAGCCACCGAGAATGTACAATTTTCCCTGGTTTGATGTTTGCCAGATCCACTGAAACCACGCCGCTAGAAATTGCATGGGCCATGTCGTATAAGTACTTGGAATCGGTGGAAAATTCAAT